>RQOL01000392.1:138389-421935 GCA_013076295.1 Sanderia malayensis | reverse complement strand
GGAGTGCAGTGACGACTCCTGATGGGAATGGAGCATTGATCCTAGCCAAGTTTATGTCATTCCTATCACATGTCATCAACAAGCATACAAATCTGGATGATCCACTTTTTAGCAAATGTGCACATGACAATAATATACCCCAAAGAAGATGGTTAGATAAGGGTATGTATATCACTATAAAAGTTCAGAGATTGGTTTTGTTCATGTCATGAACCTTTCAACTTTCATTTAGATTTTACTTTCTCAGATTCCACTGCATACAAAAAAATGAAAGCCTCATTGACAAATGCAAGGCTGATTGCTGGAATCAAAAAAGCTTCACCTTTGACCCAAACAAGCTGCATAGAGGGATTTCACTCTGTACTCAACCATTTTTCACCCAAGATGATTGGATTCTCATACATTGGAATGAAATGCAGGTAGGTACATATTTTTCATAGATACTGGCATTGATGGTTCCTCAAATACTGCATACCTGCATGATCATTCTCCTGTTTTTCAGACATATCATTGCTGTTTTGCATTTTAATGAAAATCTTTTGAAAGAGGTCAAGAAGAAGAAAGATGGTTCTGTAAGATATGCAGTTTCATATCCTAAATTCAAGAATGGGGAGGCCACTGTCCGTGAATTGAGAATTCCATCCAAATTTGGTAATAATTGTGTTCTAATTTTGTCATTTATCCGAAAAAGCTTATTATTCAAGGGGTGAAATGTTTACATTTTGGAAAATATGTTATATCGTTTTAGAATATGTCAGTGGAGTTTATAGCACTTTGGTTGATGGTTTATCAGGAAACTCACTTGAGCAGGAGCAAAGGAACTTGAAGCAAGCAACTCCTGCATACATGAATACCATGCTGACAAAGGAGTGTGGTAGCTCTGCCATCCAGAAAAAGCAAGAAAGACAAAATATGACCATAGTAAGTGTTCCTGCAACAGTAACATCACCATCATCACAAAGTCAACCAGTAAAAAATAAAAGAACTCCCCATTGCTCCACATGTGGCAAACCAATGAAAGGGCACAAGAATACAGATTGCCCCAAAAACAAGAAGAACTGAGACTCAAGACTCTAAAGGCAGATCCTCAAATCCTGTGAATTCTGTGTCCGTGGGGAATTTTTTTCTAATTGCAAAATATGCACAGGCAGGCAGCGGTATCCTTTTCTTTCCAAGAATTCCATGAACAAGCCTGGTAAATTCTCTATAAGATACCGCACGCAGATACCTAAAATAAATAAAAGTTATATCAGCGTGATAAATCAGTCAGACATACTAAAATTGCACAGACAATGCTTAATTATACTTACGATTCAGCTTCATTTGGACGTAGCTGATAATAGCGTTTCTTTTGCCTTGTCTTGTACCTTGTCCCTGCCAGTCTAAGTGACCAGGCAGAAAGACAACATGCACCAAATCCAGGGTGAAGGGTGATACATTTGGGGACTTCACCAACCTCTGCTAAAACCAGCTCGGTACTTAATGAGTGCACACATTCCTCAATTTCTGTGCAACAATAACACTCCTGAGGGTCCCTCAACAAGCTTACATCACAGTGCCCACACTTACACCTAAAAAGAAATGTAAAATATGAATCAAATCTGCATAATGAACACCATAATGTGTTACTTTCCTTTACTTCTGAAAACACATTCCCGAAGGAATGTATCCACTAAACTTTTGGATACATTCCTTCGGGCATCAGTATGGTTTGGCACCAGTGGTAACAATTGAAGAAGTCGAGAACAATCTGGCACCAGAGGTAGCAATTGAAGAAGTCTATCCAAGTTCAATTTCAACACATCAACAGAACAGACAGACTGACCAGACAGACAAAGGAATGAGCCTTGGACATTGAAAAGCAAAGCGTGATTGATGTTCTCCAACATAGGCCATTTTAGTGCTTCATCAACGCAAGGACATAAAGATACACTAACTTACCACTCCTCAAGAGAACTTTCCATTTTTAATCGTTTTTCAAACTCTTTGTATCTTGTATCATCTGCTGCGCGTTTCTCTTCATAATCCCTAACCCATTCTTCGTCAGCCAGTGGTTCATCCGCATAGGCCTCAACAAAATCAGGGTCAAAATCATTCGCTGCTTTAGTACTAGCCAGCAACCATCTCTTTTTCATAATCAGAAAAAGAGCTGGTGCGTGAACTGCTTTGTGATGAATCCGATTCGGAAGACTCCATTTTAATTATTTATAAAGCTCGATCTCTTTTTCTTGTTCAAGTTATTGAGGATAGATGACGAACTAAAAGGCCGGTTCTGGTTTCTACGTCACATTGTAGTTCTCAGACCTCTTTCGGAAGTGCGCGGTTTGGTGCAAAATAACCCCTACTTTGGGGGCTATTTACGCCACTCTTAGTTGTTAAATTCTATTTTAAGATGTACCATAATGATCAGCATATCGAAATTAATTGATAAACAATTTTTGAGGTTTGGGTTATATTACACTTTAAATGCGAAAGCGTGAAGCAACGAAATGGCTGCAACACTAACAACATAGCTTGGAAATGGTATATTTGTCCTCTGCACCGTCACGACAAGCACCTGAACATACACTCAAATTGATGCAACTTGGAAAGGGTATAATTGTCCTCTGCACCGTCACGACAAGTACCTGAATTTAACAGTGTCTTGAACATAGACATAAACAAAAATTTACTCACCGCAATGATTGCCAAGCCTTTAAGTAGGGTCGGTGTTAGATCATAGGCTAGTATGCTACAAAATTGACGTAATGGTTTTATATTCCAATGGAGGCTTGGAATGATGTGCAATGCAACACAATGACAATATTGTTGAAAGACTCAAGAACATGAAGAGAACATGTTAATTTCAGTTTGATCAAAGCTTTTTGGAATTAATGATGATTCAGTTTAAGATTTAGTCAATTTTCATATATTTCTACTACTGTCGAAATATATATTTATATATTAAATTGTTATCCATATGTTTTTCGGCATTCAAATACATAAGATAAACAGAGCTTTTTCATGATTTTATAAATGTGGTGGTATTGCTCCAATTTGTACTTAGTTAATTTACAGAGATGCTAGCATACTGAAAGATTTTGTCTGGTAGTAAATATAAACTCTTTCAGCTTTTTAGCCATCAAAGCTTTGGTTCCTAATAAGTGAAGTACAGACTCAGTAACAACTGATTTGATTTGATTTGCTGCGACAAAGCGGCTATTACTAAAAGCGGGAACGGGGAACGGTCGTGGAACGGAATAACCTGGGAACGACCGGGGAACGGTCGGGGAACGGAATTATGAAGCCGTTTGAAATTTACAAGTTAAATAAATGCGGAAACGTTTATAAAACGTTACGAAACGTTTACTTATTATAACTGTAGATAAAATTTACAGTCTTAATTGGTAAACAACGTAAACTTTATAGTTTTAATATGTAAGCAAGGAAAGACCAGATGCATTTTGTGAATATGAACATCGCCCGCTTTGATGACTTCCGATTCGCTGTTTGCATTATCACTCCGTCCAATGCGAGCTGTCAACGATGTCTGTTCAAAACCAATAATTTAGTGGTCAGGGGGTAGACTCTAAGTCAGAATTAAAGGGAATGTGCAAAGGTAAAAGGCTGTGTTTAAAAATAGATCGAGATTCGATTCAATATAGACATGCGCAGTATAGCGTCACATAAACTGATCACATGAACATTTTGAGATCAGTGATGAGAACCGGAAGAGAATGCAAAATGGCAACAACAACAGGCCTAATGTTTACGTGAAAAAATTACATATTCCCTTTGCGCTTCGGCCGCGACGGTCAAAACACAAGGAATACGCACTTCGATATTTTTATTCTTGCTTTAGAAGGCATTTCTGTGTTTAACCAGCTAGGAAATACGTTTATAACTAATAAGAAATTACTGAAGACTTAAGTCACGACTTTGAATATCCGGATATTGTCGAGGGTGAAGCGATTCAGCCGTTTTCATGTTTGAGCCTAATCCCGAGGCAGCAATGGCAGCAAGTGAGTCTGATGACGATTGGGTGAATGATCATGAAGATGATGATTTTAACATCAAAAGGATTGCAAATACAGATTGGCAGGACATTTTTGTGTAAATTAGCCGTTTCTTTGAACCAAATCTTTCATTATTCTGTCTTGAATTGCTCGTCATAAATCTGACATGACACTTCCTCTTTGGCGAAGAAAAGTCAAATCAACTGTGAGATGGGAATGGCATCTGGCTTTATTATTATTATCTATAGTTTTACAATTAAAATCGAACGGTGGTAGATTGAGATCATCCGCCGTTATAAACATCAAAAATTGTTTAATTCATTTCAAAGTTGATGTTTCTTGTGTGCCCTTGGAGATCCAGCAAACTGTTCGATAATCCAGATGTTGTCTTTAGACCTGGAGAAGTATAGGTTCGTCTGGGACCATTCTTAAAAATCTGTCCAGATTCGTTTTGAATTTGGATAGATCACAGTTTGTAAGGTCACGTGAGGACTTAGGGAGACAGTTGAACAAACGTGGACCACAGACACTGAAGCTATTGTGAATAAGTGTCCGTACCCTTGCAGTTGCTGTTGTCTTGACCATAGGAACAGTGCAGGTTCTACCATGTCTGGCATTGATGGTGTAATGTATGCCAGAATTAGGGACCAAGTTTTCCAGAACTTTCCATACATCCATTTTTCCATTTGATATCTTTCTCTACGGCGCTCTCAGGAGAAGATATGGCTACAATGCAAGCTTGAATTTCACTCCTGTCTGTCACCTTCATCAAGTGTGGATTTCTTTAGGAACATGTTTCCTTGAAGTGACTTTCGCACTGCCTGGAAGCTTTGGTAGGCCTAAAGTTTACTAAACGCATTTTCTCTACGCATTGTTTGCGAACAATTTTGTAAGAAGAAAACGAGATATAGGCAGCACATACAACCATTTTTGCAATGTTTAACTGATAAATAACAACCCAGGAATCATTTCAATAGAAATTTTTCATCCCTTCCCGGACATGATTCACTGTGTCATTATTGCCTCACGTTGATTTCAACATTGTATTTGTGACGTCAGTAAAATCGTTACCGAAAGGGTGACGAGAGTTGCAAAATAATCGGAAGTTTCCGAGTTTTTGGAAGGGCTCACTCAAAAATGAATGATTTTTTGGAAAAACGAAGTTGATATTTGAAATCTACGGCATTGTTTCTCCCGATTTAGGCAAAATAATTTTGGCGTGTCTGTTCTCCTTTAAACAAGATAAATTTTAGTACTAGCCAGCAAAACACGATTAGATCTTTCATGGAATGACTATTAGTCTATGGGCTGAGAGCCCAAAATAGGGGTTTTTGGTACCACTTGGCGGGAATAACAATGGTGGTGATTTTCGTGAAGGGTATGACCCTAGTGGTAAGAAATGGCATGATAGACTTTTTTAAAATGGGGCATGTAGAATTGACAGGGGTTTAAACATTCAAAAGCCAGTACTGAGCCCTTGCAGACAAAAAAGTTGCATTCGCTGACACTCATTCCCCTTGCAACCCCACGTACAATAGGTTAGCTCTCTGCGCTCGCCTGTCTATCTATTATCAAGAAACGTTGACGGATAGGCGCACTTTGTGCGCTGCATTCGCTTCCGCTCATGCCCCTTCCAACCCCACGTACATATGGGTTATCAAAAGAAAGCTAAATGTTCATTTTTACTATATAAATAGTTATATTGGCTCTTTTATTCGGGCTCTATTTCACCCCAGTTTTTGCAAGGTTGTTCCTTGCTGGTTGAAGCAGAATGTTATCTATATCAGAGCTTACAGTTTTGAGTAAATATAGGAAAATATAGAAAAACCTATTGGCAACTGTATTTCTTTAACTTCATGTTATGTTGTGTGGGTCATTATTTAACTACAATTGTTATCTTGCATTTTACACGTATTTGTTTGCAGTATTGTTAAGTATGAGCGTGGTTGGCTGGTGCACCCGCTTGAAAGTGTGAAGGCGCGTGCCAATCCACGATAGGGTCCCAGGTGCACCAGAATGGAGCACCATGTTACCACGCTTGTTTTGATTATTATTATGAGCATAAATAGAGTAAAGGAGTAGAGTAAAATGAGTTGAGTTCAGTTTAAGTCAGTCAGTCAGTCTGTCAACAAGGGAGAGTTGAAGAGAAGACAAGTGGTACAGTGGCGGCCTTCGGGTAAGCCGTACCGCACCGCAAAACGTTTGTTGTCTTTATTGCGTCAAGCCTTAGCGGAATCAGCACCATCGCAAGCGAGACATCGCTTATCGAACTTCTGGCTACCGTCCCCAGCTCTGGGGAGTATTCTTATAGAAGCACCCTATGACAGTTATAGCACTTTATAAAGCTGTTGCCACTGCAACCCCAAAAATATGTCAAATTTTTGCCAGCATCCAGACTTCAGCTTGATAATTTGCTCTTTGTATTTGTTTAAACAAAAGTCTCTAAAGGGAGCTGCTAATATTTTGGGGGCTCCTGCCCCCAGTTGCCCCCTACCGGTGATACCACTCGGATCAGATTGACCAAAGTATGGCAGTTTTTAGTTAGAAGCAATTGTGGTGAAACGAAACAACGATTCCTTTTAACAAAACAAAACAATTATTCTATTTAATGCAACAAACAATTCTCCATATAACGCAACAAACAATTCTCTATATAACATGATATAACGCAGCAAACAACTCTCAATCTTACTCCGAATCTTCTCACTCAAAACTAAAAAAACTGTCTCCAGCAGTGAATTTAACTATATATAAAACAGGGGGTTAGGCCTAACCTCTTTACACAATTAACTGAATGATATGCATTCGACACATAGAGCAAAACACTGAAAAGTCCCGGTTGCTAAGGCGTTGCTAAGGTGTGACGTCACATTGATAAAATGAACGGGCGATATCTTCGGTTCTGAGAAAGATATCAAGGTTCTGTAAATTTGGTCTTGTTTAGTTTGAAACGTTCGTTCTGTTGATATTAATAAAGATTTGCTGTCTATTACGTGAAGCGTTTGACAAAATGTTTTTTCCTATAAGGGCTCAGTACCGGATTTTCAGTTTTTAACCCCCCTGTCAATTCTACATGCCCCATTTTAAAAAAGTCTATCATGCCATTTCTTACCACTGGGGTCATACCCTTCACGAAAATCACCATCATTGTTATTCCCGCGAAGTGGTACCGAAAAAGGTCATCAGCCCATAGACTACTGTCAAAGCAAACCCATCGTCCGGTTCGTCGTCGGTGTCCGCACAATTTGCAGATTCGGCCCGTTGTTTTGCTTTCATATCAGCCTTTTTCTTGAAGCAATTCTTTGCGAAATGTCCTTCTTTTTGGCAATAAAAACATTTCTTACGTTGGGCATCTGACTTCCTCTTGCTAATTACCAATAGCGCGTCGTCATTTTTCGTTCCAGCCCCTTCATTCGCACCATGTTGATGAAGCTTTTCATATTCATGCAAAACTCTATCACGCACATAAACCCAAGAATCTGTTTTCTGCTATGGTCTCCAATGCCGTGATTAAGTGATTGTAGTCTTCCGTTAGGCTACTAATCAAAATGATGACTAGATCCTTCTCCATTATCGGATCCCCCACAGCTTCCAAATGGTCGGACAGTGTTTACAAACCATTCACATGCTTCAACATCGTTGTGCCTTTCTTTAGCCTAGCAGAATATAGTTGCGGCGATATAGTTTTCTCGAAGTGCTGCTCCAAATTATCCCAGGCTCCTTTAGCATTTTTTGCAGCACGAACATAACTTTCAAGGCTTGGTAAAACTGACAGACAGATCGTGGCTAATGCAATATTTTCCCTTCGTTGGAATTTTCTTTGTTGAACTACGGCAGCTGTTCCATCCAATACTTCATCGCCAGTGACTATGTCCCATAAATCCTTTCCAACCAACGCCATCTTCATTTGGAATTTCTACGAGTAATAGTTTTCTCCTGTGAGTTTCTCAACTTTGAAACCTCCGCCAGTTTCGTCCCCTGATGTCGCCATCGCCAAATACCATAAACGAATAAGACACGCAAAACAGAACAGACAAACTTATAACTTTAAGATAAACTATTAAACCCCGTATCCTGGGCCCATAACCTGTTAAAGGTATGGAAAGACAAATGAAGAAACACACTTTGATGTACTCGTAATATATAATGAAATCAAAGTAAGGACATCTTGTCTGTAACGCGAAAGAATACAACTGTAACAATATAAACCTAAGGAAGCGGAAGTACGCAGCTAGTGTCAATCAATATGTAATAATAATAATAATAATAATAATCGATTCATTCTCAACACTTTATATAGACACATTTCAAGCCAGGACCGCTCATTAGGGGAAGGTGTTTGGGGAGGGTGCCACATCACCTCACAATCTTCCTAGTCGGTCCAAGAAGTATATACACTAAAAAGTAAATATTCAATAACTACATTAGCATTTTGGTTCACTTCCGATAAAATTTGTTTCCAAAAATTGTTACATTCTTGCTAAATCGTTTGAGTGACAAGCCACTTAATTGCTACTTTAATGTAGGGCGCCCCATCGATCCTAAGAGAAATTATGGTGAAAGTTGGTCCAACATAAGCTCACACCCCCAACCCCCAAAAGTTGGGTGTGTGCCCGGAAACAAACTACCATGCAGAACATTTTTGCTGCAATATATCTATAGCTTTAACGTTGCCGTTTTTGAAAAGGTATAAGAACTCAAAACGCTAAATTATATTGTAACTAAGACTGTTGAAGCAGAACTAAAGAAACATTATTATAATCCTAATTACCTATTGTTGTTTGAGAGGGCAAAGCAAAGTTGATTTACCCCATGAGTGATTTATAGTAATGTTCAAGAATTTCAAAGGTTTACATTGTTTTTAGGGTTTCAGGAATGTAGGAATTTCAGACGACTTTGTAGGAATCCCATAGATACTACCCAAGAGGGTGGTTTTTTGGTCGCCTGTACGGCTTGACGTAATCTCTCGGAGATTGACCCATTGTTGTTCCGCTTAGTTATTTTTAATTCTATTAGACGTATTGTATCTCCCATCGTTTGTATTTTCGTTGGTATTTACCCTTTGGGGATTAGAATGGGATGTTTAAGTAGGTCGTTTTCGATGGGATTTTCAGAACAGATCTAGACGATCTAGAGAGCAGATAACCTGTTGGCTGCCAGATGAGAGGGAAGACATTGTGCTAGTAAGTTTGGTTACTTCGTTACTCTTTGGTAGATTGTTTGGCCTGTTTTGTTTGATATATCACGTTTTGTATTTAGTTACTCTCGTTTGTTTGTACTGTACCCTTTGTTTATTTAGCTACATATTTAATGCTGTATACTTTGCAATTTAACAGCTCTTGGATTTATGAAGAATTGTCCATTAGTCAGCCCGTGTGTTTTTTCTGGCACCAACAAAGTAGCACAATTTTCCACCAGAAGTCCGGTAGACGAGAATGGAAAGTAAAGACCCCACAGAAAGCCGAAATCCTGAGCGAGGTGTGGATAGTGAAGAAGATTCGAGACCGAAGCGAACCCGGAGACTGACTGCAAAGGGGCTGCAAAATCTCTTGGAACGGCTCATCACACAGAGAAGATGCCACGAGAAAAGATTGGAGAGGCTAGTGGCAGAAGTAGAGAGAATACTTCACACAGAGTCCAAGAATGAGTCGACCAAGTGGACGATATGCTGGAAATGATCAACGAGACACACGATGAGTTATGCCTGAACTTGCGTATCAGCGATCACGAATTCAACTTCGAAACAGAAGAGAGATATATCAGTCAGATCGACGAGAAGGTATTCAATCTGAAGCACAAGGAGAATCACTATTTCAAGGAAATTGAGGCGTCACGTTTTGAGAAATCAGAATTGTCCAGGACGAAATCTGTTGGGTCACCCACAGAGTCCGTAAAATCAGCGAATCCAGTCAAAACTCAGAAGTCGAAGGTTTCCAGCAGATATTCCTTACGATCCTCGGTAGAAGACAGAGCAATCGAAGAGAAAATAAAATTGGTAGAATTGGAAACAGAGTCGGTGTTTTTAGGCGAGAAACTGAGAATACAGATGCAAGCAGAGAAGATAACGCTCCACGAGGCCATGGCAAAGGCTCGTGCCAGAGTTCACGTCTACGAATCCGATGAAGATTCACTCCCTGACAGAACGGAGGAGAAAAGAACCGAACAGAAATGAAGCATGAGGCAGGAAGCCTGGACCGATGAGAGAACAAGACTTGAAGAAGACTATTTCAGACAGCCAGACATCGCCAGAGATATAGTCAATGACGACAGGAAACAAGTTTCCTTGAACCCCTGTGCCCGGAGCCAAGAAGAAAGAGTTCCTTTGGATCCCTGTGATATGAAGTATGAAGATGTTTTGCATAGAAGAAAACCGACAAAGTTGAATGAAAAATGGTACAAGTATAAAGACAGTAGTCACGCAACCCCGAATTTCAGCCGAACTCGAGAAGATTTTCATGCCCCAGCGAAGCAGACGAACCCAAACAGAGACGAGGAACCCGAACCTGAATCAAGCTGCCCCAGTGGTTGATATGGAGAGTTTCGATGGAAACTCGATGGATTACCACTTCTTTATGGCTACATTCAGAGAAGTTGTAGAAAAGAATGTTATCGATGCCCGAGGGAGACTAACCAGATTGATCAAGTACAATAGTGGTGGAGCAAGGGAATTGATTCAACATTGCATTCACCTGCCCCAGACGGTTGGATATGAAACAGCCAGAGATCTACTGCAACGGAGGTATGGCAGTCCTTACACCGTGATTTCCGCATACAGAAAGGAAATAAAGATGTGGCCTACCATCAAAGCTGGTGATGCTGTCGGATTTAGAAGGTTTCACATTTTCCTGGTCAAATGTCAGAGTATTTCAGCGAATTTAACATGGAATATGTTGGAAAATCAAGATATGATTTGCATCCTATTAACGAAGTTGCCTGTGTATGTGATTGACAGATGGAACAGACAAGTACTCAATATCCGAAGAAGGCAAAACAGAGAACTAAGATTTGCAGATTTCGTAGAGTTCATAGATGAAGAATCGGTGTTGGTAAGCGATCCCCTCTTCTCGAGACAAGCAGTAGAAGGATTATCAGATGAAAAAGGAAAGAAAATCAAGCTCAGAAACTACGCCATTTTCAAGCCCTCAGAAGATGAACCAGCAAAGATATCCGTTAGCAGTCCTTGTCCTCTTTGTGGCCTATCCCATGACCTTGACGAATGCACCCAGTTCCTTGCCAAATCCGTTGAGGACAGAAGTACCTTTGTCGCGGACAAGAAGTTATGCTTTGGATGCTACACGGCCATCGGCTCGACCCACACCGTCAGAACATGACCTTCCAGACGCATATGTAAACACTGCAATGGGAAACACCCATCCGGATTGCATGGATACATCCCAAAGAGGCGAAACGACATCACGATGAGGAAAGATGTCCCATTGACGAAAGAAGAACAGCAAGTGACAAACTATGCAACAAGGTTAGAAGATTCAGTCAGCATGTGCGTTGTACCTGTGAAGATCGGAAAAGAAGGTACCAACCGAGATTTCCATACGTTTGCGATGCTGGATAACTGCGGCCAAGGAACCTTTGTGACAAAAGACCTACTGAAAAAATTAGAGATCCCCGGAACACCGACCAGAATAACGATCAAAACGCTGTCGGGAGAAACATCTATCGATTCATCCACTGTGACTGGATTAGAGGTGTCAAGCTCGTTAGGGTCGTTTCAGGAGGATTGGGTCAAGTTACCTTTCTTACTTGACCATGGTGTTTCCGGTTCAAACCTGTGGTTGTTTCTGTCGAGCCTGAAAACGAAGTTTGTTTTTTTTCTGGAAAATGGTAGGACTATTTTTATACTATGTTCTGCAGGTAGCGGCGATGTATTTTTCTTATCAGTTGCACTGTTTTGTCATTGTAGCTATTTTCCTTATGTATTCCTCAAGCGTTGTTAAAAAATAGGCCCATTTCTGCTAACCTGGGGTGGGGCAAGCTGTCTCATTTTCAAATTTTGACACAAAAAATCACTTTTGACATGAGCAACAATTTGAATCAAACAATTTGATGGAGTTTTTTGTATGGAATCCATCTTTTTCTCTTTACTAGCTCGCAAGATGGTTCGAAAACTGAAAGAGCCAAAATGCCAAAAGAAAACATTGAAGCTGCTGTTGATGCCGTCAAATCTGGAATGAGCATTCGTAAAAGTTGTTAATTGTTGCACTTTAGGACGTTATATGAAATTGATGAAAGGAAAAGAAAGTTTAGCTGATGTTCACCTTGGATATAAACAAAGAAAACGTGTTTTAAATGATGCCTTGGAAATCGACCTTGTTCAGTATATCCTGAAGGCAGTTGCAATATTTTATGGCATTACTATGCATGAGCTGAGGTCTTTGGCTTACAAGTTGGCCATTCCAAATGAAGTAAAGAATATTCCACAATCATTTATGCATAAAAAGAAGGCTGGCAAGGACTGGATTCATTGCTTCTTGCAACGGCATCAAAATATTTCACTGAGAATGCCTGAAGCAACCTCAATTCAAAGAATGGCAAATTTCAATGAACATAGTGTTGCAATGTTTTTTGATATTTTGGAGAGAGTTCTTAATCGACCTGGGGGTTATAGTGGTGATGAGATTTAGAATCTGGATGAGACAGGGATGATAAATGTACAAAGACCCTCTAAGATACTTGCAAAAAATGGGGTCAATTAAGTGGGTTCAGCAGTATCTCAAGAGACAGAACAGCTTGTTACAATAATCATATTCCACCATTCGTTGTGTTTCCAAGGGAGAACGTCCAAGACCATTGGCTTTTGACTGCACCCGCTGGGAGCGGGCATTCGAAAGCTAGTGGATGGATGAGAGAAGGAACCTTTGTCAAGTACATGAAGCACTTTGTGAAGTTTGCAAAACCTGCAAAGGAAGAGCCAATGCATTTGATACTTGATCACCACGTTTCTCACATCTCTTTGGAGGCAATCAATTATGCAATAACAAAAAATATTAGTATGCTAAGCTTCCCACCGCATTGTTCACATGAACTACAGCCCCTTGACAAGAGAAGAGAAGCTGCTAACATCCAACGCACACCAAGTCAAAGCCAACATTTAGACATGGTGCCTAGGTGTCTAGAAGTGCGGAACAAATTTGACCATTTGGTAAAAGGGAACCAAGAAAAGATGGCTGCAATAAAAGGAAAAAGGGCAAGTCGCAAATTTGTACTGATAGCCCAGTTAAAAAAAGCAGTAGAAGAGGAGGTCAGCAGAAAGAAATCAAAGAAGAATTTGGCAAGGAAGAAAATGTTATATTCATCTGTAGAAACAGAGCACACTGAAGGAAAATAAGTCACAAACAGCAGGCAGGAGTCGAATGAAAGGAGAAAAAACACTGTAAGAATTGGACATAGAGAAAAGGTGGAGAAAGATGAAAGTGAGTCGAGTGAAACTGACACCAGTGAAGAAAGTGATTTTATTTGCGATGATGTAAGTGATGCTAGTGAATACGACAGTAACACAGAAGAAAGACAGATTTTAAGATCTCCAACAATGGAGCAACTAGACTAGGATGACAACATTTTGGTGCAGTTTCCTGGAAAGAAAACTGTTAGATTTCACTTTGGCAGAATAATTGAGCTTGACTGGGATGATTATCCAGTGGAAACATCATTCTTACGAAGCAAGTTTTCTATCAATTGTATCAAAATTTTCTTCTTTCCCAACAAATAAGATAACTGCGCACACACAGTTGAAGATATTGTTATGAAGCTTCCTTTTCCAACAACCGGTTACACAAACAGAGCTTCAACATTGTTTGATCAATATTTCTGTAATTGATGTTATGTTTGATTATTTGCCATATTCTGCACTTTTGTGTATTTTTCTTCGGGACAATTTGCATATTATCACACTGAACCTTTTTGAATAAAATTTAATTTTACCAAAATGTTTGCACAGCTGAATTTTTTGGTATGCTGGCGAAGTACGATGAGCTGCAAGCTTTTTATATTTCACACTAGAAGTCTCACTCATCATTTAATCAGTCTTTGTGATGTGGGCTATGGAAACATTTTTGTGACAACCAGCTCCACTTTCCCCTACTCAAGAGCAATGTCCGCCGATGATCACTTGTGAACCATCAAGTGAATCAGAATCAGAGAAGCACTTAGTGAAGCAAATTATGCAGACAGCAATTGTCAGGGGACCAGGTGAAATTGATCATCTCATTGAAAAAAACAACCCACGAAATAGAGGAACAGAAGAGGTTCGTGACCAAAAGGGCACAATCTGATGCAGAGGCGAATCATCAGTTCGAAAACGAAAGAGCAAAACTCAATCTACAAAAGCATAGTGATGGAATTTACAGATGTATGGGACGCATCCAAGGTGTTTACCCTGTCTACTTGCCGTTCAAGTACATTACTTCACAGAAACTAGCTGAGTGGGCTTATTATCAAACGTTACATGGGGGAGTCTCTATGACAATGTCTAAAGTCAGAGACAGTTATTGGGTACAAAAACTCTGAAGCACCGTGAAGAAGGTTATTAAGCAATGCTACGGTTGCAAAAGGTTTCATGCATCAGGAAATTTGCCAAAGGAAAGAACTGAAAGCACCATGCCATTTGATGTCATCGGTGTTGACTTCGTTGGTCCCATACAGTACAAGAAAGGGACAGGAATCAATAAGGCTTACATCATTCTCTACACATGCAGTCTTACCAGGGGTGTGCATTTGGAGGTTTTACCGGATATATCGCGGCCCGTGGACGTCCATCCAAGATCATTTCCGTTAACGGTAAAACATTTGTTGCATCAGCAAAGTGGGTAAAGAGAATTAGGAAATCAGATAAATTACAAGGGTTCATGGCAGAACAAGAGATGAAATGGCAGTTTAACTTAAGTAGAGCAAGTTGTTGGGGGGGGGGGGATGGTTCGAGCGAATGGTGAACATCGTTAAAGGTGCACTTTACAAGATCATAGGGGCAGCAAAGTTTAACTACAAGGAACTGCCAGATGCTATTGGAGAGATACAGCTGGTCCTTAACAACAGGCCACTGACGTATTGCGAGGATGATATCGAGCTTCCCACGTTGACACCAAACATTTTAATCTTTGGGAAGTCTAATTACTTGCCGCTGGAGATTCCATCCGACATTGACGAAAAAGACCTGCGAAAGCGGGCAAGATGCTTGAGAAAATGTAAAGATGCCTTGTGGAAACGTGGGCAAGGGGAATACCTCAGAGCACTGCGGGAGAAGCATAATGTCGTACATAAAGTTATACAAAGAGAGATGGAGATAGGAAACGTTGTAAAAATCAAAGGAGACGAAAAGAATCACTGCCAATGGAAGATTGGCATCGTTGATGAGTTAATACCAGGAAGAGACGGGATTGTAAGAGCAGTAAAGTTACGGGCAGGAAAGTCACATCTAGAGAGACCGATGCAATTCTTGTATCTGCTGGAGCTGCACTGTAACCGCGCTGTTCAGAGAGACATCAAGATGAATCCTGAAGCGGGGGAGGTTAGACCCAAACAGAAAGCGTCTTTAGAGGCAGCAGCGAATTTTCAGGGGCATTCGAATACGAAGAGGACAATGTATTCTGACCCCATTATATTTGAAACCTGTGGCTTTAAATAGGTGGAGTGTGTGGGGGAATTACCCCCGGACTAACTTTACTTTTTGACATTATTGACTTTTTTTTATGATTGATTGAAGGAGGAAGAGAGACGGATGAGAGGAGAGATAGAGATGGATTTGTGATTTTGTGATTTTGTGATGTGTTTGGTTTTTTGATGCTGTTCTTATATTATTACATCGCTGTTTTACAAGCTGTTGTTTTTGTTTGACGTCCATAAATTACGAACTACAATTTGTGGATGCTTTTGAAACAGAATTCACCACAGTTGGCAAAGAAGAAAAATATCTTCCACAATTAGAAATGAGCTCACCAAGGAAATTCATGATATGAACATGTCTCGGCGCTTTATTATAAACTTGCCCAGCAGAGACGCCCATACTGAGCGTCTCTGCTGGGCAAGTATATATTAAAATATATATTAAAATGCGATTGGAAGTGCGAGTAATAAAATAGCATTGTGTTTCTTATATGTTTGTTACATTACTGTTAAATTACTGTGCAAAGTAATTATTATAATGCAAGATAATGCTTTTATAGGAAGCAGTGTTATTGCAACCATTGGATTCGAAAACTGTGAATCAAATAACACAGTATGTATCTGATGGTGTACATGATGTAAATGACATGCAAAGACATCTCCGTACCTTTGTGCATTGTAATGCAGAAGACAAAGCTTCTGACGTAAACAACTGATAAAGTCGTTCGAGATCATATGTACCATGCAACATTTGGAGGAATGCACTGAAAAGATGATGAAGAAAATTTGAGGTATTGTAGATGATTTGGCAATCTCCTTTTTCTAGTTCGCAGACAAATGTCGAAGAAAAAAGACGTAAATTTTTCCTGCCGTGTATTACTCCACATCTCCTATTACACTGCATTAACGAGTTCTTACACTTATAGAGTATGCATTTCATGTGTAGCAAGCCCCTCAACAACTGTTCAAGCAATTAGACAAACCAATAAAATTCCATATTTCTTATGAGTAATTGTGACAATTTGCATACTGATACTTTAGAAATTCCGGGGGCCTCCAGCTGTTATAAAGAAGTTAAAAGTAATCTGGAATTTTCCCCAACAGGTAGCTATAAAATCGACATGTGGAGAGAAAACCGCCCGAATGACCCCTTCTTTTATCAGCCAAAGGGGAACATTTGTGAGGAAAATGACCAAAAGCTGCTCTTTGTTTATCAATCTGAACAGCACCGTCATCGTGTTGCACGTTACGGCACAATAGGTTTACTTGATGCAACATATAAAACCACCAAGTATGCCCAACCCTTGTTCTTCCTTTCCGTCAAAACGAACATGGATTATCAATTTGTGGGAGCATTTGTATGTGAACATGAGAAAACTAATGTAATAAAGGAAGGACTACAAATACCAGCAGGTTGGAACCCTGGATGGAATCCTCTGTATTTCATGACAGATTTTGATGAAAAAGAACTAAATGCTATCAAGTCAGTGTTCACATCTTACAAAGTCTATTTGTGTGACTTTCATCTTGAACAGGCGTGGACACGTTGGGTTAGCAAAAAAGAGCACAGAGTATCGCATGTTAAAGACGATGTATTGGCAAGGTTCATTCTTATACCATTCAAGATTTTGAGGGTGCATAAGAGAATTGTCCTCTTGGAACAATTTTTCCAGCAAGGTTTGAACGGTATGTGCTCTATGTTTTTTTAGGTAAACCTGAACACAAATTGCCAAGAACCTGCGTCACAATTCCAGTCCTCAATAAAAAATATGTTCTACGAGCAATTGACCAAATCCTTGTTCTTGCGATTGCATCCGCGAGGCAGACTAATACGCCAATGGTCATCATGCAATACATTCATACAATGTAATCATGCCATATATTCTCTGTCAACAGGTATTTGTTTTCCTGCACAGTATTCCAGTAATTGCCATCGTTATATGTCCTGGGTGGCACAGTATTTGATAGACAGACACATACCAAATCATTCTTGGGAAGCTATGCCAGTTGCCTATCGGGACACATCTTACTTCACCTTAGATCCCTATTGTGCAGTCACCAATAATACTGAGTGTGATATGAAAATGATTCCTCTTACGAATTCAAAAACATCAGTATGGCAAGCAATGCCAGTGATAATGAATTTGAAGATGTGACCAACTTACCGAATCCAGTACCATGTGACAATACAGATCTTGTAATACCGCCAAGCTTCGCCAAGAGAAGTACAGTAGCTTCATGTCGTGACACACTAGATCAACTGAAGAGCATGACATTTAATATCATCAGACAAGAGTCACTTGAAGAGCTGCAGAAAAAATTGAACGTGTTGTTAAATGAAACAAAAGAATTGACGGAAAAGAAAGACAACTTTAAAATAGAAAACACCGCAACAAAGTCATGTAAGCGACGAGCAGATAAATCTTGTTCAGAAGCGACAGCAATGAAAAGAGCAAAACTAGTTGCCAAGAAACATCATCAGCCACTGCCTTGTAAGAGACCCCAGAGAATAAATAGCAAGCGAGTTGGTTTAAAGGCTGACAATAAGCGCAGACAACAAGATTTGTTCCTAAATGCAACAACTAGTGAAATAGGTATGTTAAAAAAGGATTAGTGTTATAATTTACTGGTACAAAGCAACAGCTATGCCTTTTGATTTCATGCCAGGCTGTCTAGCAATTCAATGTCTTCCCTTCAGAATTAAAAACAAAGAAAAAATATCTGCTCATCCTTACATGTTTGCTCCCAAAAAAACTGCAGTGCAGGTAAGCTTAACGTTAATTTGAACTTCTGGCGGTAAAGATGCATAGATTTATTAACAGATGTGGATAATAATTCCATCTTTTCGCAGCATATTAGCATTGACGAATATTTTGACAATGAAGTTGATGTTGAGCCCTATGCTGACACAGATGAACTGAGCTCACCAGACATGAACCAAACTCATCCCATAATACTCATTGACAGTGATGGAGATATGATGGATTCTGATCTTTGGATGACAATAGGGGGCATACAGCTAAAAAATGATGAAAAAGAAATATTCAAATCACATGATATGTGGTCAAATGATTTGATAACAAATGCTGCTCAACATTTGTTGCATGCTCAGCTTCCCCAAATAGGTGGTTTCCAGGATACAATTCGTCAATGCAACTTGTCATTGGACACTCAAAATGGTCAATTCATCCAGATTTTAAACAAAGCTGGAAATCACTTGATCATAGTCACTAACATTGGTGTCACAAACATCTTCTCGATTCGCATCTTCGATAGCCTTGGAAGCTTTAAATTTGATTTTGAAATGCAGAAAAATATTGCTTCTTTGGTTCATAACAAACAAGGAATAAATAGTTGTCAAAATTGAAGACATTCAGCTCCAAGAGGATAGCAACAGTTTGGAATGCCCATTTATTGCATTGCCTAAACAAGCGTGAAACGACAGGATTTCCAAAACTCTGCAAAAACAGGAAGCCTAATCTTGGAAAATTGGCTTCCTTCTCTGTGCATTGCACCTGCCGAATGCCATGAGATTCAGATGATGTTTGACTGTTGAAAAGTGCTCCCCGTGCAACCTGAAATTCCATAGGGCATGCGAAAATAATATAAAACGACTTGTAATTACAAGAAATGGAACTGAGAGGTGGATTTGCATTGCAGTACATGTAGCAATGAATGCAATTTGCAAAATGCCAAATTCGAAATTACTGACTACAGTTCATTTCACTCTGTTGTTAGCTTCAGTGGTAAATATCCATAGATTAGACTCATTTCTTTGTTGACAATTGATCGGCTCTTTTATTTTAATTATTTGTACTGTTGTTCTTAACGGACCCCTACTCTTTGCTTTGTTCTTTAATGACATAACTGATGTAATTGAGACAAATATTGCCAAATATACTGATGATACAGTTGTTTATTGGGCAGATAAAAATGTTACAAATATTAGCCAAGTCCTCACTAATGAAATGACAAAGCTTGAGAAATGGATGGATGAGAATGAACTAATTCTAAATGCAAAGAAAGGAAAAACAGAGGTAGTGGTTTTTGGAACTGCCCAATGACTGAAACGACAAAGTGAAGAAATATGTATACGATACAAAGGGATTAAAATCAATGAAACAACTTCGTATAGATATCTGGGAGTACAAGTCGATCCAACGTTGAACCTAAACTCCAACTTTGAATTATGTTATAAACGAGCTTCTGGCAGGTTACGTCTTCTTTCAAAGATGAGATGTTTCTTGGACACCGGAACAGCGTGTATACTTTATCGTTCTATGATTGTACCTTTAGTTACATATCGCGGGATATTAAGCCTGAAACTAGTGTCAGGTCAATCGAGAAAATTAGCCCCTCTTCATGAGAGAGCTTTGGGAATAATTGGCGTAGGCTCAAAGGAAGGCGGTGGTCTATCACCTGAAAAATCAAATATAAAACGAGCTTGCATCCTGGTATATAACATCTTAAATAATGATATATGTGACGCCTTACAGAGCCATTTCACAATGAATACACACATAAAGTCCACAAGAAACAATAATTGCCTAGCCACTTTGCCAAGCATCAAAACTGAATATGCACGAAAAGGTTTTCGCTACATGGGGACAAAAATATATAACGATCTACCGATAAATGTCAGACGTGCTGAAAATAGAAAGGACTTTAAGGAAAAACTGGACTTATTATTAAGATGTTTATGTTTTTAACAAACTGTTTTGAAAAATTGTCATGGACTTTATTTATTGTTATCAAAAATTTAAAATAGGCTTTTAGCATTTCTTTTTATTTCTTTTGGGCAGGACAAGCATTGAAAACAGCAATCTTGTTGAAGCTTTTATCCTGTTAAAATATTCGTATTACTATTATTTTTATTATTAATAGGGCACAGTTTTAGTTACTGGATATATTTTGTTCATTGTTTGCAACAGTAATAGTCAACCGATCTGACTATTCATTTTGCTAATGCTATAAATTATTTGGCCTAATATCTCTTACTGGTTAACATCGTTGGCATTGAAGTATGGTGTAAACATTCAACAAAGCATTAAAGTGCCACTATAGCTTTTTTTTTATTCTTTACATCAGGAAAACTTGCAACGCTGATTTCAAATCTGAAAATATTTTTGAAATCTGACGCGTAGCTCACGAGTTATAACGTGTGAAAGTGTCGATATTTCGTCACTTTCACCATATTTCTTGACACATTTCGAGGACTGGGATCTACCCACTATGACATCATAGTAGGGACCCCGTTTTTTTCCCGTACTGAAGCAACAAGTTTGGCACTGATTTTCTCCCAGAAAACGAATATTTTTGTTCGTTTTTTTTACTCAAATAGTTAGATATTGGGCGTCGGTTACCCAGAATGGAATTTTTAAACAATTTTGATCGGTCAGTTGCTTTGAAAATGAAATGCAAAATTTCCATGTAGTGGCTGTCCAATCTGTGGGCACGGCGCGGGCACGTGCCGCGGCCTGTAGATGCATGAGCAAGACAAGCTGAGCTTGTAGTGTGGTGGGTGATATGTGTAGTGTATTGGATTGTGTTGTGTGTGGTGTGTGAATGACATGTTTTGCTGCGGAAAGAGGGCAACAGCAAATAAAAGCAATGAATGTGTTTGCGAAGCTTGTGTTGTGATTTTAAGAGAACGCAAGTACTCAATTAAAGAAAGTCATAATTGCTAAAATTTATTTATTGGACAGTGGTTATAAGGCATAGTGATTCTTATACAATCCTGAGAAATACAAACATCATCAGGAGAGGATGCGACTGTGTGTGCTGGCTGTAGTGACTATGGCTATGAAATAAACTCCGCGACGCGAAGGACTGTTGTTTTTTTCATTTCATTTCATTTCATTTCATTTCATTTATTCAAATTTAAACTTTTTAATTACAATATATTATTAGGGATATAAAAATATAATTGGGCAAGTTTAAAAAAGATAAAAAAGAAGGATAATGATAATAAAAAAAAGAAAAAGAATACTAAATTAATCAAATTTGGAATTAAACGACAAAATCAGACTAAGAGTTAAGATACTCGTAATTATTTAGTATTCGAAATCATAATTATAATTGAGAAATCAAAATTGAAATTAAAATTAAACAAATAAAAGAAAATACCAAAATACAAATTATAATTGAAATATGATTTTTTTTTAATCATGACTATGTACAAAGATAGATATTCAGCTGGTCAAGCACTGTTTGTTAAAAGCCATGCTATGTAATTCTTTGAGAAAGTTCGTTTATTTTTGAATTGCCTTAAATCAAAAGGGATATTATTCCAGATTTTAACTCCATTATTTACAATGCTTTGATGTTTGGTAATTGTTCGTATCGCAGGCTGTTCAAACAGACCAGAAGTTGCTTGTCTAGTTTGAATATTATGCCTACTATTTATTAACTGAGAGAGGTTACAAAAATTTTGATCAAGATTCTTATTAGTAATATCATGCATAAATTTAGCACATTCCATCTTGTGGCAATCATCAAGACTTAAAAGTTTTAATTCATTAAATAGAGGTTGACTGTGGGCCGTTCTTAATTGAAATGAAATCAACCTTACAGCACGCTTCATGTTGACGCTTCATGTTGTTGATTGATTTGATCCTATTCTTTGGCGTAGCCCAACAATTTTTCAATAAAAAGTTTTAAAAAAAATTCCACGCAAAAAGAGACCTTTCGAAGCGATTTAATGACACTGGGCAATAAGCTGGGTTGTATTTAATACACAAATTGAAATTCAACGCAATAATTTAGGCCCTGTATGTATGCCTGTAGGTGGCCAGCACTCACAATCGCATACTCCTCGTTTCATGGGAACAACTTCTGATTTATCGGTATCGGTCTTCCAAGAAATTATAGCGGTATATGATACTTTGCTTTAGTTTTTACTATCGTCTTTTCAATTAAGGTAAATTCCATGCAAGCAAACTCACTTTTACTCTTAGGTTAGCCCGAATACTTTATTATCAGGCCGCGGCATGTGCCCGCGCCGTGTCCACAGACTGGACAGCCACTACATGGAAATTTTGCATTTCAATTTTAAAGCAACTGACCGATCAAAATTGTTTTCAAATCCCATTCTGGGTAACCGACGCCCAATATCTAACTATTTGAGTAAAAAAAATGTACAAAAATATTCGTTTTCTTGGAGAAAATCAGTGTCAAACTTGTTGCTTCGGTACGGGAAAAAAAAGGGGTCCCCACTATGATGTCATAGTAGGTAGATCCCAGTCCTCGAAGTGTGTCAAGAGAGTGTGAGGGAAAACACCTTGTAGCTCAAAAAGTACTCATGAGATCAATAAAGTAAAAGCAGATTCAGAATCAGCCAATTCGAATCTATAGTTTTAGCAAATAAAGAAAAGCTATAGTGGCACTTTAATATAATAACTGTCTCCAGCATCTTAATACACATTACATGTGGCTCTCAATGAAATTACAACTAGTTTGACTTAGCACCAAGACCAACGTCAATTTCTTCGAATGTTCTGATATCACTTCACAGCAATCTTCAAAAGTCTCAGCCATTGAGCAAAGCAAACTCGCGGAACTGTCTTATCTCAATGCTCTTCCGATTCCCGATGACTTATCATAATCGTTGATCTACGAGAATTACAACCGACACCGATTACTATAGGAGTCGGGGCACTGCGTAATGGCCATCAATTGGTGTTATATAATAGTGTGTGTCACGACTTGACTTAAAAGGAAGCAAATGAAGATGACAATGATTATATTACTATATTTCAAAGTTCAAAGCAAAGCCAAGTGCCAACAAACAACAAGCAATCTTTATTTTCTTTTTTACCACCCATTATAGAAAGGCAATTTATCATAACATTCTAGCAAATCGAGTAACGGAAAATCTGAAGGCAGTTTTGGCATCTGTGGAGGTAGGTGGTCATTTTAAGCCTTGGGAACATTCTGGAAAAGTTGCAATTGTGAGGAATTCGATGACGCCATGTGACCACGGTCACAAATCTGACCTCAGAATATCCTAATGCTGATCACATCATTGGAAAGATTATCTGAAACCGAACAAATAATAAAAAACATCTATATAATTTTACTTATCTTTCGAGAGATATAGCCATTTCAAAAGTATCAAACAATGTGCAAAATAGCCGATAGAAAATTCTGCTCGGTTTGGATATCTGAACCGAGCTAAGCGAGTTGAGGGTTAATTTCATTGTTAATATAAGAAAACAGTAAAATAATAAGCAAAAAATTTACATGGGAGCTGCTGACTTGAAAATTGAGCTATATAAAGACTAAATTTTATTGTTAAGCTATGGAAGCCATTCATCAAAGGAATGGTCACTTGAAGAGAAATCAGACATTTCCTGACATACTTTCTTCACCATAAAAATCAGAGACTTCTGGCTCTTTTGTTCTACTTACTGCACTTTCCTTATCGTCCTCCTCGCCTCCGTTGCACATTTCCTCATCTGTGCCTACCTGCTTCGACAAAAAATTTGATTTGCTTCCAACTTTCTTTTCCTTCTTGGTCTTTTCCCTTATTTGGTGCTACCATCATCAGTCACTTCCGAGTCTGCTTCTTGTGGATCCCGTTGCTTAGCCCCCAGCCCCCAACTTCTTTGGTTTCTCATGCAATGACAGAGATGGGGCAACTTTTTCCCTTTGAACGAAACAAGCGCAACAAGCTTGACTTCTTCATCCCATTTCCATTCATTCATTTCCATTGAAGCCTTTGGCATCATTATTTCAGTGCAGCGAAGCCAGGGAAATAGCTCATAGTTCACCTCTCTTGATTGCTTCTTCAGCTGAATCTGGATTCGGAGGAATGGCACTTGTCACGAGACAGTGTTCATTTTGCTTTGAAATATGGCCTATATTAATACAGGGTGTACACAATGCACTGGGGATATGAAAATACCAAAAAAAATTTCAGAAGAAAATGGAATGATTCCTTCAAAGGTTCCAAATCAATTAAAAGACTTTGATTTTATAATTTTTCTTCTTCTGTTTACACATTATTATTTTTATCTTCTGTTACCTCAAATTGCTTTATTTTTATCTCTACTTAAATTAAGAATAAAGCGCTACAGATTGTAGAAAGAGTGTTTGCTATTTGACGTTCTTATGGATAACAATATTTTAACGAAGAATCAATAAGCTTTTCGTAAACTGTTTTCCACGGTAACATCCTTGGTATGCAGTACCGATTACTGGTACGAAAACATAGATACCAACAAAGTGAACTTGACGATCTTCCTTGATTTAAAAAAGGCATTTGATACGGTTGACCATACGATATTGGTAAGCAAGAAAATATGGCATAAAGAAAACAACCGGGGATTGGTTTCAATCCTATCTAGATCAAATAAAATAGCTTCGTTCGATCTACGGTCAACCATCAAGGATGAACGAGATAGAGTTGGGTATACTTCAAGGCTCCTGCTTAGGCCCTCTTCTTCTTATCTTATATCTGAACGATTTCGAGCAATATTTGAAATAATCAAAAGCTATTATCTATGCTGATGATACTAGCGTTACGTTTGCATCAAATGATATTGAGAAGGTGTTCCTTGAAGCACAGCAGGAGCTGCTCAACCTTTCTGAGTGGATAAGAATGAATAAGTTAAGCCCTAACACCAAAAAGACATAATACATGATTATAGGTCACCCCTCCTTGTAAGATAAACTCACTAATTGTTTCAACAATACTCAAGCTAAATGGGACTGTCACCAAACGTGTACAAAAAACAAAGTCTCTTGGTGTAACTATTGATGAATGTCTAAGATGAGATGAGCACTATAAAGCAGTAAAGAGACAAATTTGTGGTGGACTAGCATCGCTAAAAAAGTGCCCCAAATATAGTCCCCCAAAAGGAACTTTGTACTGTTTACTACGTCATTTTCCAAAGTCATCTGCGTTATGCAAATGGTATTCCCAAAAACAAAAAATGACACCATGACATATAAGATAATGAACAAATTAAGCCCTGAAGGCCTTTGGGATAAATTTCAGAAAAGGTCATAGCTGTCAAACTACGACACGAGATTTCGCAAAAAATCTTTAAATTCCTAGACTTAATACAGAGCAGGGAAAAAAGAGCTAGTACTACTACTCTGCCCTCAAAAACTGGAATGACGCCGATTGTCGGTAGCTTCCAGAACAAATACTAAAGCATTACTTGAAGCGCTGACAGTACGGCACAAATGAACCAAGACATGACCCCTTGAAAGAGCAGCATATTAATATTTGTAGATAAAGTTAAATTAATTAATTAGGATTGTATTCAATATTGAATTTACTATTTATAGCTGAAGGGTTTTATCGTGCATTCATGTTATCTCAAGAAATTGGGCGTTAGAATACCGGCCCAAATTGCTTGAATAGGAATAAGCTTTTGCGGTCGGTGATACCGATTTGCTGTGCAAATTTCGGCCGATACACCTGGCAGTAATAACCGGAATGGCTAAACTGCAGACTAATGACTGAAATCATAATTTAAACTCAAACAAATAATAAAAGAGGACAGGGTGGATAGGAGAAGTCAGTCCTTGCTCTATGCGCTACACCTCATAATGATTGTTGCATCTGAGCATGGCGTAAATATGCCCAATCGAATTAAATGTCAAAGAGACTAGGTTTGTTAACCACACCCTTATGGGATCATGTTGATGGACATACACACGAGGCTATTTCGCAATGGCAATTTCTATCACCCATTAACTGTTCCTAAATCGCATCTAAGAACTATTAAATAAATTTATCACCATTTGTCATGTCATAAGAACGAGAACCATTGTTATATATTTTGATATCGAGAAAAGCTAGAGATTTTTTGTCATCTTCATGTTCCATGGTGTATTTGATATTATAATCTTGAGAATTCAGGAGGGCGAGAAATGAATTAGCATTGGTCAAGTTTCTGAATCGGGCTTCACTATCGTCTACATAAAAGTTAATGTTATGGGTGAGATATTGATGTGCAAAGCTTCTTGTATAGCGTTTCCTTCAAGTTGTTGAATGTACGATTCTGCCATTATGACCATCAACGATAAACAGATGGGACCTACATCCTCCTTTGCAACTTTTGTTTATATTTCTTATTCCTCCATAAGAAATCTGTTTTGATAACCTCTTTCTCGTTCGAATATTGTCAAAGTCCGATGTAATTAAATCAAAAATAACATATATTGATTTGCTGGTAGGGACGGATGGATAGAATGCAGAAACATCTGATGAAACCTCATATTCATCGTTGGGAATATTCCATTTATTTGCCTCTGTTACGAAGTTTGCTGAATTTAATAATTTCTCCAGTCGCCAATAACTTTTCAAGTTCCGGCTACCCCTTTAAAACAAGATTGTTAAAATGAGTGCTGCTGTGATGTAACTCCAATAATCAAGACTGAAGAATCTGGCAATTGATTAAAACGATATGTTTTGAAGAGTGACTGCAAAAAATTATAGAAAGGAGGTTTTTAGCCTAAGAGCCTAAACATCTCAATTTAATGTGACATGACAAATGTTATAAAATTGGGGCAACATGAGCACCAATTAACTTTAAAAAGATTTCATACTGACAATAGAGGAAACAACCAAAAGTATTGAGGAACAGTAATCTGGAATGTGTTACCAGAGAGTTTGAAAAGAATAGCAAAAAATCAGACAAAAAAAAACAAAAAGTGCCATCAAACTGATAAATAATGTAGATTTTCTTAAAGGGACTACATTTGTTTCCCATATGATGAAAGACTATGTATAATTTTAGGATTACTATTTATTATTTATTTACTTATTAATTTATTTAATATTCATTTATTCATTTTTGGATACATTTTACAGGGTTTTGCAGATTTTATGAGTTTTATATTAGCTTTGTACATTAGGATTAAATAAAGGTTTAAATGGTGATTAAATTTCGAATTTAATCAGAGTTAATGTGGAAAGAAATCATCCATTCCCTGATATTTGCACACGGCAAAGTGCTAAAGGGTTGGTAAGAGTCGGATCCCTGATCCCGCAATGACATACCCATGGGACTGGCATCTCCAATATCGTTGTAAATTGACGGTCATTCAGCTCCTCTCCTACGAGGTATTTGATTGCATGGACCATAGGTGGGCTAATCATTGTTTTACGAGTATGCTTCGCATACGTTCAATTCAATTTCTCCCACTCTCCCTGTCCTCTTTTATTGTTTATTGATTTACATTATGATTTCAGTCATCATTTTGCAGTTTGACCATTTGGTTAGTACTGCCTGGTGTACCGGCCGGACAATTTGCACGGCAAATCGGGACAACCGACAGTAAAAGTACATTCATACTCAAGCAATCCGGGCCGGTACACAAAGCCTTTTCCTGTCTTATCATGCAATAAGTTATTAAGTTGTTATTATCATGGAATAAGTTTGTAAAGCTCACGTCTTTGCGAACTTCACCAAGGAAAAGTGCGGTCATGTTGCGTATCTGCTTATGCCTTTGTGAAATAAATCCACTCTTTTTACATGAAAAAGCATGCAGGAACACGACCAAGAAGCCATCCACACCGGATTTTAATTGAGTCCCAAAATTGCTGTTTTGTAAGGACATATCCTTCTTCCTTCAAAGGTAGTGTTGTCAGCGATATGGAGGCACCTTTTTCTCTGAAACGATCGTTAAGACGTTTCTCTTGCTCATTCATCGAGGCTCTCAATTTGATCAGTGGCCTGTAATTACGTAGGAATCGATCAGTTTTTATCTTAAGTTTGATTTCTTTGGATGCATTTTCAGCCTCAAGATTTCTTTTCTGATTAAACATGTTCTGTCGTAAAAAGTTAGTCAGCCTTTGTGAGTTCAAATATTCAACGTCTGTAATCTCTGAAGAAATCGGAATACCCAAACAACCGAGATTCGGGGGAAGGGAAAGAAGAATTCTCTTGCTTTGAGTGCATTTGACTCCTCCAGTGACAGAAGGTATAAAATCCGTTAGAAATACTTGGTCCAGTTGCTTCATGTTTTTTGAGATACCAGGGATTGTCCTCATGAAGAAAGTGACTTTGTTTTTATATGCATTAATTAAACAATTAAATGCAGCTTGTTGTTCTGTTTTGGCTATGTTTGAAAGAAGTTTAATTTCACGTATCTATTCAGCAACTTTGTTATTGATGTAATCATCTTTAAATTTGTTAGAACAAATGACAACACCTAGGTGTCGCTTCCCGTTTGATGTTATTTTTATGTTTGAGCCTTCGAAGATCCTTTCCGCTTCATCCATTTTAGCATCCTTTACAATCAACCAATATTTCGTAGCCTCAGGAAAGTATCCAAATTTCGGACCAAGCTCAATCAGATATTCCCACCAGTTTTTAAGATTTATAAGCAGATTTAGTTGGTAATGAAATTTCCAATAGCGTGTGGATCATTGGGATGATGGCTATGGCGTATATTGCCATTGAAACTGGATCTCCGAAGATTTCATTTTAACGCCACCGATAAAAAATAATCTGGATGGTGCGGAGTAGCAGTTGGTTACGAATAGAGCAAGAGGAGGACAAATAACTCTGATGTTATAAAAAAAAACTTTGCGATTCACTGCATTAAAAGCGTTAGAAGAATCAATAAAGTAAAACCCCCTCTGTTTCCTCCCCATCATATATGACTTCATGGCATGTATAAGCGCCCCACAACTAGCCTCTTGGCTTGCGCAGACTTGCAAGGATCCAATTGAACAAGCTATATCGTCTTTCAGAAGAGATATCACGACAGTGGCGTCGCCACGGGGTGGACTGGGGTGGACATGTCCACCCCAGTTTTCTCAGAGGTCGATTTTCTAATTTCTCGAAATCCGTTGAAAAAACTTTGGGGGGTGATGTTCATTCACTCAGAACATCTGGGTGTGCAGCTTTCCTCTTTGATGCCCACTGTTACGAAAAATGCTGCTTGACAAAACTGCTTTTCCAAAATTTTCTAAATAGTTCAAAAATGCTAAAAAGGGCGTTTCCCATGTTTTCCGAGAGTCTGAAGGGCCCCTCGTTTTTGTCCACCCCAGTTTTTTCGGGCTGGCGACGCCCCTGTATCACGATATCTCGGGAGCAATTCGTCTAGGAATTTCTCCAACACCTATCGGACGTAACCCGGGATTTTTATCCAGAGGTATTAGCCTACAAGCCAATAATGCCTCAAGTGATGACTGTTCTACCTTAACCCTGCAGAGCTTCTCTATTGCCGATGCAAAAGCATTACAAATATTTTAACTGGCATCGCCAAAAGAGTTGGACGTCAATATTCTTCTCCAACCTGCACCATCCATACCTGGCGGACCAGACCCGCCTTTAGTTCTGATAGCAGCTTTTCGCACCGATTCTCCTGAATCCTCCTCGAATTTAACTGGGTGAATAGATGACACAATATCATCAAAGAAGACTTCACTTGCAGCCTCTTTAGCCTCAGGATGCTTCAGTTTTAGACTATTCAAAGTAGATGCGTTCAAAGGAAGAATGTTATTCTGCTTATTGACTGATAAGAGTTTTATGGCACCAATTACATTCCCCTTTTGCATTTCAGAAGCAAACGTTTTTGAGATTTCAGCAATATTGTTTGACTTCTTAACAGTTTTGAGATTTGCTTGTATTGTATTTCCTTCTAATAAAAGATCTTTCAAGTTACCATCACTCCATAAATTTGAGCGTCTATCCAATGCCTTCAGGTGATCATTCGACTTAGTATGCTTCGAAGGCTTCTGAAGAAGGAGATTGGGCATCACCACTATAGCCTTAAAGGCGATCGACTTGAGTGGAGAATCTTGTTCCCAAGCATTTGAAAGTCTAGTTGTTTCTTCAATATAACGCTTACTAGCTTTACCCCTTTAGCATGCCGCCACGAATGAAAATCTGCTCAACAGCAAGCTCTAGTGTGCGGCAGGCTTTAGTGTCAGTCCGGGGGACATCTGTGGCACTGAATATTGAACACACACCAAATACAGCGGAGAAGTTGAGCCGATAAAATGATTTTAATGACAAACAATGTTGTGCAATAATGAAAATAAACGTAACGAAATTTAAGCAGCAAACTTATTGCGTAAAAAGTACCAGTGACCGCGCGGTTGTAGTACCCTTTTTCAAGACGCCGCTTTAGCGTTACCGTATCTTCAATTTTTTGAATAATAGCTGGGAAACGATTTTTAATAAAGGCCAAGATTGCGCATAGCACAGATTTAACAACTTTTTCCCGATACTCTCCCATTATAAAAGTCTTTCTGTGTCATGGTTATGACGTCATACCATGTCACAGTTAGTGCCCATTTCAAAGTCAAGTTTAGTATACCAAAGATAATAGAAGAGAGACTGGATAGGAAAGCCGGCAAGATCAAAGGATGATGTTGCCTCACATTGAAATTTCTCCAGAGAAGTCAAACTTGACTTCCGGTTGCGATGCAGGCAAGCAAGTTGGATATTCTTTTGGGAAATGCCAGGTGCAAACTGTTGCATTGTTGATTGCCTGACATATGCAGATAACAGCAAGTATCCACATCTAAGTTTTTTTCGAGTACCGACAAGCAAGAGCAGTACGAACACAAAGTCAATTAAAGATTGGAGGGCACGTCTATTGCACATCATAAGTAGAGCGGATAAAACATTCAATCCAGAGAGAGCTTTTATCTGTTCCCGTCATTTTACCGAAGAATGCATAAGAACAGGCAAGTAAATATCAATACTAGATAGCTAGTCTGGACTCTACTTATTCTAGATAAAATGTTTTCTGCTATTAACTCGATCGTACCACCAGATTTTAGAGAGAGGTCTATATGCCTTGTACTGCAGCCTTAATCACAGCATGTTCTTGTAGGCCTATCCCTAGAAAAAAATATTTAAAACCAAAAATACCTCAAAATATCTCTTTGAGTCTATGTGAATAAATAAATATTAAACCCAATTTAAGCAGACACTTATCTAAATTTGGTAAAATTGCTGTGTGAAAACTTATTTTCTTCTGCTTCTTTAACATTTATTTATTCACATAGAGATATTTTGAGGTATTTTTGGTTTTAAATATTTTTTTGTATACATAAAAAATAATAATAATAAATTGATAATAATAATAATAATAATAATAATATTAATAAATTGGTGAAAGTGAAAGTTGTGTCCCTGACCTTAACCACAAATCCCACAGGCTAATGGTTCCCCAGTCTTAGTACCCTTTGAGTTGAATTCAAGATCAAACCACCAAACAACTTGTTCATAGTGCCTTTTTCTAATTAAATGCAATAATAGATTCATTTGCTTTTCCAGGAAAGAAAGGAAGAAAAAATCTAAAAGTTGGGAGTTTGCCAACCAAATTTCTACCAAAGAAAAGTGTTGAAACAAGAAGGCCAAACCCTAGACGAGAATTGGCAAGAAGCTCTGTTACAGTACTTCCTGAACTGTATCGATATAGATGTTTGTCTGAACTTCAAAATAGTTTATCCAAAATAAAAGACCCTTGGAAAGTTTTGTTGTGTGAAGAATACAAAGTTATATTAGGATGCATTAGCAAAGATGGAGATGTTATATTCAAAGTGGCTGTTGATGAAGCATTGGAATTTACCATTGAGTACTTGTCCCTTGAGCTGCCACTCAATCATCCTATTTATAAAGAGCATAAAAGAAGTGTTGCTAAAATCCAAATTCAGTGGCTCCTTGAGTCTTTTTCTGCATTGAATAAATGTAATGGCATAACTGATATGGAGCTTAAAGAATATGGAGAACAATGTATACTTGACAAGAAGCAGTGTGATTACATCTCACATAAAAGCAAAGTTGACGGCCAAATTTCCATGGTTCTCCGGTCAAATACCTGCCCTGCCTTGATTCCAGAGGGGGATATTTGTGAAATAACTGAGGTGGTGGTCATGCCCTTACAAGTTTTGAAAAACTTTGATTTTATCGATCCCTGCAGTGGGTAACTGTCCAGGGCCTTGAGTTTTTGTATGTCACTATGATATATGTCATAAATCATCTCATCAGACTCCATACTACAAACAGCTTCTCTAATCAAAGATGGCATTTCCTTGAACACTGGCAACTGCAACTCACCCTTTGGTGGTTTTGTTGCCTTCTGCTGCTGTTTTGGTATCTTTTTGCCTTTTCCTCTTTCTCGCGTCTTATCAGGCCGGGACCGGGGTTGTTCCAAAACAAATTGAATGCCATTTTCGTTGCAGAAGGCAATCGAAATCTCCTAAAAGAAATTAGTTGATGTTTAAACACGAATAATCAAATCGGAAACCAAAAAAGATTATCAAGCAAGAAGTAAAGGGTCGGCAAGAAACAGTTTTGTTTTCATGTTGCCCACAATAATTTAGGCCCATAACATAAAAAAGTATCCAAACCAGAAGCTGAAGCCCTAAAAACCTAGAGCCTTGGCCCTTGAGTGCTTAACTAGATAGCTGTTATACGTAAAAATGAAAACATTTTCCTACCTCGACCTGTTCATTCATCCATTCGTCGTCAAAAAGACCATCTAAATCGAGCAAATCATCGTTTTGTGTAGCCATTATTGCCAGATTGGTATTCCACCGGAAGTCGATTTTGACTTCTCTGAGAAATTTTCTGAAAACGCAACATTAAAACAAAGCCCATTGTTAACGCCTTTGATCTTTACCGGCTTTCCTATCCAGTCTCTCTTCTATTATCTTTGAGTATACTTAACAAAACAAAACAGGCACCAAAGTAATCAGTAAGGATTGAAACTTCATTTCATTGGCAGAAAAGGAAAAGTGATTTTTGATTGCATTAGGCCTTTAAGAATAATTTAAAACATGTCCTTACACTTCTATTGCTGAAATTCCAAAGTCCAGCCGCGAAGCCGTTTGGGCACAAGACAATTCTGGTGACATGCATACATACAAACATATTATACTTCATATGCAGGCTGCACCCATGTTTTTATCCGTTTTTATAAGCTCGTCTAAGGCTCAATACTGATACTTCTCAATAAAACTAGTCACTAATTACAAAATTTTCTGGTTACTGAAACTGATTTGATAATTGTTTAATGTTGACAGGATATAGACCAGTTTCATACAAATTCTTTTTGCTAATGAGAAGTGGTGTGTGCTTCACATTTTCTGTTAAAGTGCTAATGCAACGAAATTTTACATGGTGTTTTTATTTCAAAAACCCATAGATTTCAATCCACTGATTAACGTGGCGCAAATAAAATTTGCAAATTATGTCCACCTTTACTTTATTAACCTTCAAAGTAGGCAATTTTGACCTTTTTCATGCGAAAACAGAATATCACTGTGGTGTCATCAAACGTTGTGTCTGCAACGTCAAGCAGGCTTTCTTCTATTGAAATTCAACATGGCGAGCTGTGAGCGAGCACACACATGACGGGTATCTCGGGAGCAAATAAATCATTATAACTATTTACATGTCGTAGAGATACATAACGTAGACAAATGTACGACTACTCAGTGTTGCGAAAAAGTAACGTTTCATAATGTTGCTGATAGTATTTCAAACCAACCCTTATAGTTGTTCAGCCGGAGCTCAAATATTCCCACCCTGAGTGGAGTTATTACAAAAATTCCAGAAAACGTTCGAGAAACTCCATTGACCTCCATTGGAAAAATTTTTTCGGGTCATCACTGTGACGTCACAGCGCTGTAATATTTTTCGCAAAAGGTGGCTTGATTCAAGGTGAAATTAAAGTAACTTACACTTGTCAGATGCACGTCAACATTGCATCAAACCAATCAGTACATCTTTCGCTTTCATTTAAAATAAAAAAGTCGATATGTCAAATTTCGTTGCATTTGCATTAGCACATTTAGGGCCCATATACACGAGCACCTTAAATCTGCCTAAAACAGTAGGGTGCAGCGTAAGGAGGTGTGAATTCCAGACTGTCTGTCCTTATTTTGCTCATCAAAATAAGCAACACATGTCAGTTTTCCTAATCAGTGATGACTGGTGATATCATAACACTTTGATAAACTATCTGGGCAGTTTAGTTGAATTGAACGATAGTTTGAATAGTGTCTGATAGTGAATACCTGAATACTTGCAAAAGCTCTACTAATGCTTTCTATAAATTGTCTTATATTAAAATGGCAAGCTACAGACGTATGGTTCATCAAGCATTGCCTGCCTATGAACAAACAGCAATGCCTGAAGATTCGTAATATAGGCTGCAGCAAAATGCAGTACTCTTTGCAGTGAACGCTGGAGAGATTTTGCTCCAAACGATATACAGACATTAATAGCAGCAAAAAATTCTTCTTCCGACATTATTATATTGTCGTAAACAGATAAACAGAAACTTCCAGATGACCTTTGTTATTAGTGAAGAAAAAGTTTGAATAAACCGCGCGTTGTTGTGAAATTGAGATGATGCTAATCTGCGATGACAGGGATCAACGAGAAAACAATGCTGCCTTAAAATCAGGGAACCTCGAGAGCACCCCTTATTTTATTGGCCGGTCTTTTTCATCCTTACGTGTGAAACGAATAAGGCAGGCCTTGCAAGGGAGACCATATACACGGGCAACCGGAGTGCTAATTACCTTAATCCCTAAAAGAATGTCCTTATTTTGCTCGTGTATATGGCCCTAAGCCCACAGAATTTAACTTTTTAAAGTTCCTCAGCAGTCTCCCATCCAGTACCGGGAATTCCTTAAGTTTTTGCCTATCCGAGTACTGCTTTGCTTATAGAGCACTTGCTCTATAAGCAACATACCTCTTTACCGTTATAAAGGACTTTCTGTACGAACTTCGAGACTGTGCTTAGCTCTTGGGGACTCGAGATTTTTGTTTCCCCAAGAGAACCGAGCAATTAAAGCTTTGCATTGTCCTTCATAAGTTTTCTGAGAACTTTGATCTTTGAGACGATATAGAAAATCGATGTTGTGTCACACCCGGTAACTGCGTGAATTCTTGGTAACTTTAGGCACACTTCCTCACTTGAAGGGATACTCTCACCAAATTTTCTTATTGCATTTCTGGGTGGTTTTTGACGCAAAAAAAGGTACTGCAGTTTTTAAATGCTGAAATTTGCTCATTAAAACCCTTTTTACGCCTCCAAATATGCGCATTGCAGAAAAAAGGCGGGCACAAAGAAAACTGGGGCGAGGCAAGTGTGACGTAAATGCCGAGCACAGAAAAGTTATTTTGTTGTGTTCAGTATCAAAGCTCGGAAGAAAATTCAACGTTTTGCATATCTATAGTCAAAACCAAGTCGTATTTAAAAAAACCCAGCAATGCCAAGCACTACTTCAGGATCTAAGGAATCTGTCGATGCCTCGTTTATTGTGAAAGGCGTGAGTTTTTTCACAAAAATGGGATGATTTGCTTGCGTTTATGCTGAAAGCAGAGGGGCTTTTTGATGTCAACGTCGTAGTCCTGAGTGAGCTTCACATACAGTCTTTAGTGGTGCGGGATGGTTTTAAACAACAATATGAATTCGAAATCTATTCAATTAAAGAGAAGCAAACTCATGTCAACAATTTTTCGATAGAATTGATGGTATGGAAAATTGGTGAACTTTTATCTATGCATTTAAGAGATTTAAACAAGATCAGGTCAGCTAAAAATTTGCAAAATTGCTAGGCCCCACAGGTTCTGGCACGGGTACAGCAGACTTCTGCTATTTTGGGCAAATTACCCATGAAAAAGCCCTATTTTGTCTTATCTCACGCATTTGAAGCAGCATTTGATATTTTGGTTATATTTCAAATGTACCTGTGGTCATAGCTGTATAGAAAAGCTAGAAAATCCAGTCCAGGAGTGTAAATGCTATTGTCAAGAGATCGAAGATTTCAAAAGTTAAATGTGAATGGCTTTCTGTAAAAGGAGGAACGGGGAGTCAGGGAACGGGGATCCCGGAAAACGAAAAATGGGAATATGACGTCACACGATGTCCTATGATGTCATATTCCCCTTTTACAAATCTCTAAAAGGGGGAATCTGTAAAAGGAGGAAAAACTTGTAATTGACCCAAAATTCACATGGGGTTATAACTTATTTCTTAAGAAGTAATAATTGAACAGTCTTTGATCGGTACAAAACTTCAAAATTGCTTGGAAAATCGGAAACATAGCGAAACATAATAAATACTAAAGCTTTTCGTCTGACATTCATCAGAGTAGTACGTCAGAAAGAGAACGAAAATGAAAACCTAACGAACAATTATACCCAGAAGAGGATCGAAATTGGCCAATCAGAAAAGAGGTGAGTGATTGGTAAAGTGCAAAAACAACCAATCATCACCGGTGATCGAACAATAGATTATTGAAAGAGTCCCAGTGGGAAAACGAACTCTTCTTTTCGATATGTTTTCATTTTCGTTCTCTTTCTGACATACTACTCTGATGAGTGTCAGACGAAAAACTTTAGTATTTATTATGTTTCGCTATGTTTCCGATTTTCAAAGCAATTTTGAAGTAATAATTCTTTAATGTCTTGAATGAAATTAAAGTGCGCAATACCGTATTGGTAGAGCTAAATAGAATAGAATCTATTGAATAAAGACAACAAGTTATGCTGCATACATAACTTTTTTCATAAAATTATCTATTAACATTGACAGGAGTCAATTTCATTTAACTTTTGAAATCTTCGATCTCTTGACAATAACATTTACACTCCTGGACTGGATTTTCTAGCTTTTCTATACAGCTATGTCATTAACTTGTTATAGTTATGTTATACATAACAAGCTATGTATGCAGCATAACTTGTCGTCTTTATTGAATAGATGTCGGGAATCTTAAGGTAAAACACTCTGTCCGATAACTCAAGGAGACTGTATATACGCGAATTAAAATAAAACAACGTAGGAGTAATTCCCTGATTACCTAAACCTACTACGAGAACGGACGAGGCAAATCCAATACAATTACAGCAAACAAAAGGCTTACTGATTGTCTCAACAATGTGTCTAACAAGTAAAAATGCTACGAGCGGTAATAAAATATATCAAAAGATTAAAATACACTAATATACGTGATTCGAACAGTTAGACCCTCAATTGGTCTTCAATTTCAACGCCACTTAACGCCTTACGCACGAGCAAACATAAATTTCACGATACCTCTGATGTATCCGTGACTTTATCTTTCTCTCTTTTCTCTTGGCCGCGTTAATATCTTTCGTTGACAGTTATCCGCAGTAAACTCTCACAAAAGAAACACTTTTTGTGAAGTAACCATTTTCAGTTCTCAGCAACTGAATGATGCGATATATATATTTCATTAAAACACAAGCCTGCTATAGGGGAGCAAGCACCCCTATTTATATACTTTACTTGGGAATCACCCAACTACGTAATAAAAATGATTATAATAATTAATTATAAAAGTAAATAGTAACAGCAAGTTTCGTCCCAATTTGCTACAGTTTTTTGGTCCGAATTCGACAGTTCGTGCTTATCATAGAGATAGGATATATACTAAACTAGAGTGCGAACGAGGCTCCGGAAAGGTGACCCTTTTCGGCCATCTTGTTGACGGGAGTTTTTGACGGGTAAAAGTACTGACTTCAATGCGTAAATGCCTATCACATTGGCAAAAACATGGATTTTTAGTATGATCCAGTAAAATTTAAAGACTGAGAAGCAACGAATGGTAAAGGAGAGACCTTTTCACACATTTGAACGTCTGGACATCGTGGAAGGTACAGTATTTTTTGTTTTATTTTAGTATGTAAGCTTAGAAGTAGTGGAGCGGCATGGAGGAGGGCCCTGTCCCATAAAAACAGAAGAGACATAAAACATACACATAACAATTTTTATTAATGAACATTGGAACAGGGCAATTTTAACATACATAATGAATTGGTTTGGTAAAATAAATCTTTTCATTATTTCATACAACCGAGAACCGACCACCCCTTGTTTTCTTTTTGAGAATCGCCCTGTTGTTGCTGCATTTGTATCTATCATATTATTCATAGCATAGAAATAAATGCTATTGGCAGCTTCTAAGACCTGTTTTGCATGCTCGATATTACTACAAGGTCGATATTCGGATTTTTTTTTTCAGTATCAGCAAATTAAACTTTAGTTGTTATGATTTATTTTAGGCCCGGCGCCTTCTGGAGCAAGGAGCGCCACCGCAGAGACCAGAAAGGCTTGTTTATATCGAGGAAATTAAATTACAGTCAAAACAACTGAAGTACGGTCGAAAAATGCGAGTTCTTCGCATCATGCATGGCATGAAAATCAGCAGATAAAGAACTGAAAATTGCTCAGAATGGTTAACTGGATAGCAATACAATTGCTGTTATGAAGGCTGCCTGCATGTGTGGAGCCGGAGCGGGAGGCGGGACATGAAGGACGGGATCAACAACTTAAAGCGTGGAAACATCCAGACAAAGCTAAAATAACGCAAATTTTAGTTCAAAAATAGGACACAAATCATATTTTTATTGTATTGTGTTGTTTTTGTTTTCATTTTATTTCAAATATTTTTACAAAACGGATTTCTCTTTGTATTTTTCAATTGTCTTCATATCATTTGATAGATTGGCCTAGATCCTAAAAAAGCCTGTTGCTCTGTTCATTCTTGTTAGATTTTTGTAATTCTTGCATCAGATCAATATAAAAATAGATTATTTTGTTCACCACCCCAATACGTTGTTATTTGTATGAGGAAAAATCAGAAAACTAAGAAACAATTTTGGCCTAGGAAAAAAGTCAAGAGATTTTCAAGTACTTACAAATTGACAAAATGTAGACATTTGCAGTATTTGACAGAAATTTTAATACCATAGACAGGTTTCCACATATATACTTATTTAGAAACTGGTAAAAACTTTGGAATTTAGTTTTCGAATCACGCTATAAGCTTTAAATTTAAACTTTAGGTGAGCTCCAGACATTGCCGTGCCTTGAATATTCTCGCAACTTCTCCCGTCAACAAGATGGCGCACAAAGTTTCAGCCTCGCTATGACCGAAACAATAGGAGTTAGCTCTCTAGTTTAGTATATATCCTATCTCTATGGTGCTTATCTCTCTCTCTCTCTCTCTCTCTCTCTCTATCACGCTCCTCCGTCCGTAGCGGACACTGCGCGGTCTACTACAAGTTTCCATATATGTCTGTACTTTGCAATTTGTTCATGGTCATTACAATTTATGATTTTTGTGTTTTTGTTACTTTCTTTAATTATTATGTTAACTTTAACGTTTTCAAGGTCTTTCTCGATAATTTTTAACCATGTCATCTTCTGCCCTCCTCTTGGTTTCTTGCAGATCTTCTTTGCTTCTTTTAATGCTTGTTTTGCTGGTGTTTTTTCTGGAAGTCTCAAAAGATGACCATACCAATTTAGCCTTCGCCTTTTTACTGCCTTACTCCATGGTGTTAGATTCGTTATTTTATAGAGGTTATCATTTGATACTTTGTCTTGCCATTTGATGTTTAGCATTCTTCTAATTAATTTCCTTTGAAATACGTCAATTGTGTTGTCGTGTTTCTTTGTGATGGTCCATAGTTCGCAGTTGTAAAGAAATATACTTTCCACGTGGCTTCTGAATATTCTTATTTTTACTTCTCTTGATGTTTTCGTGCTTTCAAAGATATATTTCAGTTGATTATAGGCGTTTGTTGCAAGGATCTTTCTTCTGTTTATATCATTCTCAGTTTCAAGTACACTCCCAAGATATTTACACTTTTTCCATTTGTCATCACCTCCTTTTACTCTTTCATACTCCTCAGTTTTTGTGTTGTTAACAATCAAGTTCTTATCTGTGCACCAGATTTCTTGGTAACGAGGCCATTACGTGGGTTTCTTCTCGCACTCCCCTTTTGCATCATGTCGACTCGCACCCGTCGCCGTGCTGGAACTTTCGATACACGTTAATCAGCACACGCTCCCCTCGTTAATCCGACCAGTCGGGATTAACCTCATCTTCTGCCATTGTGCTGATCTTTGCTTTGGCGTTCGCTGCCGCTTCTCGTTGGCTTCTTCGCACAGCTGGTGGTTCGGCTTCGTCAGTTTTTGATTTTTCGCAAGATTTCTCTTCTGCTCGTATTTCAAGCGGGAAAATTTGCTGAACGGCTCGTTTCAGCCTTCTTTTCGCGCCATTGATGATTACTTCAATGGCGACTCCTCGCACTAATCCGTCTAGGCCCTTGATCAATTTTATAACTCTTGCAGATTTCCACATTCCTCTTTGCGCATGTTTATTTTCTACTAGCACGATGTCTCCGGGTTGCACTTCGTATCCGCTTTTCTTTACGTTTTCTTTGCTTTTGTGGAATTCTCTCAATCCCAAAAGGTACTCTTTGTTCCATCTGGACCAAATCTGGTTAAGTTTTGTTTCAATGTGCTTTCTACGAAGAGCAACATCTTCTTCTTCAAAGTCGTCTGGAGCTGCCGGCATCTGCTGCAGCCGGCGGCCAAAGATAAGGTGGTTAGGCGTCAATGGCTCATCTTCTAACTCTTCGCCTTGATACGTGATAGGCCTGTTGTTCAAGATTCCTTGCGTCTTTTTCAGAACAACTTCCATTTCTGAGTATTTTAACGCAGCTTTACCCAGAATTCTTTTCAAGACTGTTTTTGTCATCCCGACCAGTCTTTCATAATGGCCACCCCACCAGGGTGCCAGGCTCAAATTAAATTTCCATGTCAAGTAATTTGAAAGCATGTAACTTTGTATCTCAGGATGCTCTTTCAACTCTCTCAATCGTGTCGCTGCTGACTTGAACGTCGCTGCATTGTCACTCAATATGAGGTTCGGTATTCCCCAGGCCGCAAAGAATTTTTCTAAAGACATTATGAACGTCTCTGCTGTCATATCCGGAGCCAGCTCTAGGTGAACAGCTCTCGTTGTTGCACAAGAGAACAAGGTGATGTACGCCTTTTTCGTCTCTGATCCTTGCTTAACATACAACGGTCCAGCAAAGTCTACACCTGTATGCTGGAATGGGCGTGTCCTTGCCGCTCTGATTCTTGGCAACGGCGCAGCTTTTACAGCATCTAGGCTTTTGGCTGAGAACACCTTGCAGCCTCTGCACGACTTGATTACAGATTTAACGACCTGTCTTCCTCGTACAACCCAATACTGTCCTCTAATTTCAGCCAAAGTGCGACTGACTCCTCCATGGCCAATTCGTTCGTGATATTCTTCAATGATCAGTGACGTCAGTCTGCTTTTCGTGGGCAACAGTATTGGGAATCGCTCATCAAATGACAGGTTTGCATTCTGTAATCTGCCATGACATCTCAGCAAGCCGTCTTCATTTTGTTGCAGTCCCAGGTCTCTAGCCTTGTCTTCGTAATTCTTCTCGAATTTGCATTCAGTTTGAGCTGCTGTTATCCACGCTATCTTGGCCTTTTGAAACTCGTCTACCGAAATTGCTGGCTGTGTTGTCTGATTCGACTTTGATTTGCAATTTGCTACAAATCTAAACACTCTTGCAGTGCATCTCAGCAATTTGTTCAGTGAACTGAATCTGTTCACATCTATTATCGCCGAAAGATCTGATTTATCTTTTTCATTTGTCATGAGACTTGGCTCCTTTTCTTCAACTCTAGCATCTTCGCTGGGTTGAAACTCTTTCGGCTGTTGTGGCCAACCTTGTTGGCCTAATAAGAAGTCTGGGCCTTGCCACCAACTTCGATCGTGCTGCAATTTTGCCGCACCAGCTCCCCTCGTTCCAATGTCGGCTGGATTAATTTCAGTTGGACAATAGTGCCAAGTTGCACTTGGCACTAGTTCGTGTATTTCTTTCACCCTATTGCTGACATAGGGTTTCCAAGCACCCTTATTGGCGATCCAATAAAGTGCCGTCATGCTATCAAGCCAGAAATACACGTTAGAAATTCTCCACTTCTCCAAGTCTTTCAAGACAGTATTCGTTAGCTTTGCTCCAGCTCTTGCTGACAGCAGTTCAAGCCTTGGAATAGACTGTTTTTTCAGAGGAGCTAATCGGCATTTCGCAGTTAATAGATTGGCTCGGCAATCTTCTTCTTCTCGTTGTATTACCAAGTATACTGCAGCACAATAACCCATCGAGCTAGCGTCACAGAAAACGTGGATGGAACACTTTTCTTCGCCTGCTCTAGGCCCAGTGAATCTCGGGAAGGACAGTTGCTTCATTTCCTTCAAATCTGCCATCCACATCTCGAACGTTCTTTGGTCTTCATTTGTCAGTTCCTCGTCCCAGTCCAGGCCCTTTGCGCACAGTTTTTGAAATAATACTCTTGCTTTGAGTATTATTGGGCCTGATACACCAAGAGGATCATATATCGCCGCCAAAGAACTCAATAACGTCCTCTTTGTGACTACCTGGTCGTGATGCTCTAACATCAAGTCGATCTTCATCACATCTCTCTGGGGATCCCAGATGATCCCCAGAACCTTTCTTTCGTCTGCTACTGCCTCCTCATTGATCTCGTGGCAGATCGTAGGTTCACTACAGAACCACTTTCTTAGAGAGAATCCTCCCTCTTCGAATACTTTTTGGAGCTGGTCCTTTCTTGCCCGTAAGTCTTGATATGGACTATCCGCCAGATAATCCCCAGAGATGTAATCATCTACGTACAGGCTGGCTTCCACATCTTGCACCAGCTCAGGATAAGTATCCCTGTACTTCTCGAGGTGCTGTCTTATCGTAGCACCGAGTATAAACGGACTTGGACCTGCTCCAAATATTGCTCTGGTAAATCGATATTCTTCAATCTGAGGCTCATCGTCATTGACATTCTTCAGCCATAAGAATCTGAGCGCATCTCGATCACCCGGATCAATCTCGATTTGGAGGAAGGCCTGCTTTATATCAGCTATCAGGATAGTTCGATGCATCCTGAATTTGAGCAGCACTGAATACAGCAGAGGGTTTAGTGACGGACCAGTGTGAAGGCACTCGTTCAGCGACTTGGTTGCGGTACCTGCCTTTGCTGACGCATCGTATACAATCCTCAACTTTGTTGTTGTCGCGTCTTCTCGCAAAACAGCCTGGTGAGGAATGTACGTCACTCGCTTTCCGGTTGGCTTTGCAGGAACTGGTTCAACTATACCCTCTTTCAGCTGCTGTTGAATAATGTCATCGTATTCCTTCAACACTTCGGGTTGCTTTTTCAACTTTCTGAGCTGATTTTTTAACTTTCCTTCTGCCAAGGCTCTATTTGAAGGCACATGAAACTTGCCTTCACGCCATGGCAATGGTACTGAATATCGTCCATTTTTAAATACCACTTCTTCTTTAAACGCCGCATGTACCGGATCTTCTTCACGTATGCCGAGTGTCTCAAGATCCCACAGCTTGGTTACTTCTTCTTTCACCGTTGGCTGGCTCTCAACGACCATATTCATTGGTTCTTCAACTTTCAGGACTGGTTCCATCCCTGTGGAACCCATCAGCGTCCAGCCAAGCTTCGTTCTTACGGCCACTGGCTCTCCCGGATTTCCTCTCTGGAAATCGCCCGTATGCAATTGAGCCAGATGTTCACTGCCAATTAGCATTTGAACCTCTAAGTGTTCATCGTCCGTGACGTCATTAAAGTAGATCTTCTGTAAATGCTTATATCTTCTTTTAAGCTGCAATGGAGCCGGGTTGCCTACCGTTGTTATCGATGGCAACGTTTTTGCGTCCACATTCATGCTGAACTTTCCATTCAGACTGTGAACTTTCAGTTTGTGACGCTCCGTTTTTACTTCTTGCTTCTGCGCATTAAGTCCTTCAAAGGTTTGGGAGGTCACTGGCCCCACTGCACTGCTGCCCAACCTCGTCACAACGTCCTTGGTCACGAAACTTCTCGCACTGCCCGAATCCAGCAGTGCTCAGCATTTCAGTTGCGTTTCACCGTCTTGGGTTGATACATTCAGCATCACCGTCTGATAGGCCACCGCTGCCGTTGGACTTGCCTTCCTCAATAGGCCAGTCGGTTCGCTTATGTTTGCCTTCTCCACACAAATTGCCTCGTGGTGAGAACTTTGTGCACACTTCTTGCAATTTTCTTTAATCGCACACGACCTGACCATGTGACCTCTCTTCAAACATCGAAAACAGCGGTTATATTTCTTCAACACGTCCTTTCTTTCTTTTACTGTGACGTGTTTGGTGCATTTGGAGGATTGATGTGGTCCAAGGCAGAAGTCGCATTTTGTTTTTGCATCAGATGACAGCAAAGTTGCTGCACTTGGTGTATTGTTTCTATACCATGGTGCCTTGCGGCTGTCTCTCTTTTCTTGCAGCCGCTCACCTTCTGCCTGTAGACTCTTGTCTCTTGCTCCACATCTCTCCAAAACTCGGACAGTTTTGCGAAGACCATTCACGAGTTCTTCCATTCGAATGTCTTCGTTTTCTTCTTTTTCTTCTGTCAGCTTGATTCTGACTTGCATCGGGCATTTGCTCAACACCTTCGGAACTATGGTTGCTTCATATTCCGAAGGACTTACGTTAATTGCTAGCAGAGCTTTGTAATGACTCTCTAGTTCTTCATATAGCCTTTTCAGCTTGACCACTTCAAACGTGCTGTTCACTTCAGTCAATTTCTCCAATCCATCCAGGTGCGCCTTTCTCAAAACATTCTTGTGGCCATATCTATTTTTAAGAAGACCTACTGCCACTTGATAGTGCTCAGCCTTCATTTCCAAATCAGAAATGGCCACAAATGCTGCACCTCTCAAGCTGCTTTTCAAATATTGCAGTTTCTGGTGGTCAGGAAGGTTCACTTGGTTGTGAACCCCATGCTCGAAGCATTCCCAAAATTCATGCCAATGTAGGACGCTTCCATCAAATGTTTTGAGCTCCATCTTCGGGAGTCTGATAGCTGAGCTTATTTGTTGGCTCGCTTTTTCTGCATGTTTCTCCCCTCGGTTCAGCATGTTGTTGATTCTTCTCATCGCCGTCGTGGCTATGGAGCTATCTTCATCAAATACTTCGAGCCTCTGCATTCGTTCAGCGACACTGAGACCAGCATTTTTTATGCTGTCTCTCAAGCTCTTTTGTCGCTTCTTCCAAACGTGCATTGGCTCTTTTCAATGCCTCTTGCTTTTGTTGAAGACGCTCAATGTCTTCCTCTTGCCAGTCAATGCTGGCTATTATTCGTTGCAAGAGGCATTTAGCTATTTCTCGATCATCCTCAGCTTCACTGAGATGACTCGATTGTTCCATGGTTGCTCCAAGCCTTGACAGAGTTGGCATGTTCGATGGCCTCGTTGCCATGTTTGTGCTGAATCGAGGCATGTCTCCTTGTTCGTGGACGATGGAGGCCGGTGCTGCGGGTTGCTGCCCCTGGTGGGCAGTCGAGCTGATGTACACCCCTGGTTGGGTGTACCAGGTGGGCTTCAGTGGTGGTTGGGGGGTCATACGTCCACAATGAACCATCCCAGACGAGGCTACATTGGTGGCCCAAGGCCACTGCACCGTGCTGGGTGCCCCTGACGTCTGTAGGCTATACGGTCCAGGGGCTAACGGCATGCATGTCATCGCCTGCTCATCAATCATTGGCCTCCACAGCGGGGCTGGGGGGTAGGGGCTTTGTTGATAGGCTCTGGCCATCATCCGTGCTGTACCAATGAGGGCATCCCGCCCTGCATCCGTCACTTCTGATCTGGGTTCCCTCAGTGGAACCGGGGCTCTGAGGCCGCTCTCGGGTCTTCGTTCCGTCAGTGGAACCGGGCTTCCGAAACCGCTCTCGGGTCTTCGTTCCCTCGGTGGAACCGGTCTTCGTTCCGTCAGTGGAACCGGGCTTCTGATATCGCTCTCGGATCTTCGTTCCCTCGTTGGAACCGGGCTTCTGAACCTGATTTCAGAATCTACGCTCTGTACGGATCGGCTCTGGCTTCGAATCCTTTCGTTCGTCACTGCACGAACTTCAGAGACGATTTCTTTCTCCGGGCCGATATCCCGCTGATTGACGTCACACCTCTGGACGTCCCATGGCGATTGCGTGGCAAATGCTCTTATCGCCGACATTTCTAGAACTTGCTGGGCTTCGATTCTTTCCTCGTTTTCTGAAAGATATCCTTGCCCTATTTCTTGTTAAGACATTTTTTCTTATCGTCCTTTTCTCGCTAACTGTATACTTCGAACTTTGCACTTAAGTATTGTTACTCAATACTCAATAATTCTTTACTGCGACACCATCCGGCTCGGTGGACCACTCAAAGTGTCGGGAATCTTAAGGTAAAACACTCTGTCCGATAACTCAAGGAGACTGTATATACGCGAATTAAAATAAAACAACGTAGGAGTAATTCCCTGATTACCTAAACCTACTACGAGAACGGACGAGGCAAATCCAATACAATTACAGCAAACAAAAGGCTTACTGATTGTCTCAACAATGTATTTAACAAGTAAACATGCTACGAGCGGTAATAAAATATATCGAAAGATTAAAATACACTAATATACGTGATTCGAACAGTTAGACCCTCAATTGGTCTTCAATTTCAACGCCACTTAACGCCTTACGCACGAGCAAACATAAATTTCACGATACCTCTGATGTATCCGTGACTTTATCTTTCTCTCTTTTCTCTTGGCCGCGTTAATATCCTTCGTTGACAGTTATCCGCAGTAAACTCTCACAAAAGAAACACTTTTTGTGAAGTAACCATTTTCAGTTCTCAGCAACTGAATGATGCGATATATATATTTCATTAAAACACAAGCCTGCTATAGGGGAGCAAGCACCCCTATTTATATACTTTACTTGGGAATCACCCAGCTACGTAATAAAAATGATTATAATAATTAATTATAAAAGTAAATAGTAACAGCAAGTTTCGTCCCAATTTGCTACAGTTTTTTGGTCCGAATTCGACAGTTCGTGCTTATCTGTGCACCAGATTTCTTGGTAACGAGGCCATTACGTGGGTTTCTTCTCGCACTCCCCTTTTGCATCATGTTGACTCGCACCCGTCGCCGTGCTGAAACTTTCGATACACGTTAATCAGCACATAGATTCTATTCTAACTTATTTCTTGTAATGTTTTGTCATAAATTGCGTCGTTTGCAAACATTATCAGCGACAAGAAATCACTGAAGCAACAAGATGAAACTGGAATAATATATAGAAAAATGTTGAAAAGCACACGTTTGGAATGTTGATAATTCACCTAAAACTGAACAGAATTGTTATGAACAATCATATAAATACTGCAACGTTATGAATGTGTGGCGTGTTCGGGTTCCAAGCAATGAGTCAGAAAACACAACGAATATATGCGACCAACTCTTTTCAATCAATTCAAAAACTAAATCATTTTATAAACATACACAATTATTATCAATAACTCTGACTTTTCTCAATCAACAAACACAGTTACAACGCAAGAAATCGAGATTACAAATTAGCACATACAAACATTCAAAAGGATAAAATATTAACTAAAAGTATGATGATAGGCACCAAGCGTAGTTGGCGCCATCATTACAAATGAAAAATTGTTCGCAAATTAAAAAGGACATTTTGCGTTTCGGATTTAAACATCAAGTTATTGCGAACGCTGCAAACATGCTTGACAATCCAACCCAGAATATTCGAACAAAGTCACTGCAAGTTGATTGTGAAATACTTGATTGTGCTTTAAATTGTTGATGGTGAAAAGATTAAATTTGCTTTTTGATTTCTTTTGTGGCTCACTACTTTATTATATCCCCACGACAACTATAGAATTTGGAAATACGTGTACCTGCAGCCCATTTAAATAAAATGATATTACGTCGTATAAAATTATCGGAGACAAGAAGCCACCGAAAAAAACAACAAAGTGTCACAAAATAGCAAGGCTTCTTGCTTTATTCATTCATTCTTCTACAGCATTTGTAATTTTTCTTTTATGCTTACAATTTCCTGTTGCACGTCATTGTAGGCACCATATTGTGTCCTGTAATTTCCATGTTTTGCTTAGGGTATGGGTGCGGGATTTTCATTTTCCCAGCACTTTTACGTCAATTTGTATGATTATGTAGCCTTCTTGATGATGACTTGTGAATTACGTTGATTTGTTACTAGTTTGAAATGTAACTTCGTTATATATAGAGAGGGTAGATAATTTTATGAAAGAAGATCAGGAGTTGGTCATTTCATAAGACTAAGTCAGTCGATTTTCCGCCAAGAGAAATCGAAGTTTATTTGCGTTCTTGGGTTCGTGACAAGACTATGAAACCTTGCGAAGGAAACAATACACACGGGCAACCAACGTGATAATTCCTTACATGGTTGTTCATAACCATTTTGTTCAGCTTTAGCTTATTTATCAACATTCCAAACCTGTGCTTTTCAATACTTTTCTGTATATTATTTCAATTTCTTATGTTCTATTGCTGCTTCAGTGGTTTCTTGTCACTGATAATGTTAACAAAAGACGTAATATATGACAAAAACACTATAAGAAATGAGTTATAACCCCATGCAACTTTTAGGTCACTTTTGAGTCAATTACAAGCTGTTCCCCCCTTTACAAATTCCTCTTTTTACAGATTCTCCTTTTTGCAGATTTTCCCTTCCCTTTTACAAATAGCCAAATGTGAATTCGAAGAAAAACTTTCAAGGAGAATATTGGACTTCATCCTTGTGTTCTGGATTTGATTACATTGCCCGAGTTTGTCAATAATATACACTTTTACTTTGCCTTTGGTTTCAATGTAATCACCAATATATACAATTTATAATAAGAACTCCATGGTTATGTTAACAAAACAATTTCAATTTGAGCAATTTTTAACAGCGCATCACTTTAGCATTTCATTATCTTTGACAAAAACAAGAGTAGCAAATACAAAAATAATCAATAGTTATCTTGCTAAAACTAAGCACACGGCAAAACATGAAAAAAATAGATTATAGAACTCATGGAAACTTTAAGCAAACTTATTATATCACAAACGTTAGCTGATTGTTTTATCGCGCAAATGAAAAGAAGGACGAGGTTGCAGGGCCTTTTTCAACATGCAGACTGGGGAGCCCAGCCATCGTTGTACCCCCCAAAATTTTTTTTAATGTGCTTCTCTGACCCAGGCGCTTATCTGAAGATATAGGCCCCCTTCGTGTTGAGTTCCCCCACTTGAAAATCCTTAAAGATGTCCCTGATTGAGTGACGAATATATAACTAAGTGAGGCGTGTGAATACTGGAAAAATCAATTATCACAGCATAAGTTTTGGGGTCAATTTTCAGTCCTTAACAATGCCGAAAGTTTAAAAGAAAAGCACGGGGAGATGTCAATGAGCTTTGTAATGATGGTGTTGAAATTGTTTGAAAAATATTTGTGTTTATCATTGAAAAAAGGAGCATTGGAGCCGTGAAAGTCCCAGCATTGGAGCCGTGAACAAAGATGTTAATGAGGGAATTTCAAAATTTAAAACTGCAATCCCTTTTTTACGTCAAAAAATACCCAGAAATGAAATAAAAAGTATGGTGAGAGTAGCCCTTTCCTTACCACTTGCACACTTTCCTTATCTCGACATATTTACCAATAACTCTCGGGCTGAAATTTGATGGCACATGACGATTTTTGGTACATTCTTTATACATTGCACGTTCGATAGTTATTGGTACATTGGTACAACTAACGTAGTTCTTTTTCTATTGTTACGTTGGTCGTTAATTAAAATTAAAATTACAATAATTACAATAATTAAATACAATTTAATTACTTGTTTAATTACAATTGCGTTACTTACATTTGACACTTACACTATTGTCAAGTGAGTGTTGCTGGCTGGTTCACTCATTTCAAAGTGCGAAGACGTGTGCCAATACGCTCTACTTGTCCCATGCACCATATCACAATGCTTGTCTTTATTATCATTTTAAGAGTACATAGAGCAGAAAGTTAAAAGAAAGAAGAGGAATCAGAGATAAATGTTAAAAAGAACTCAAGTGGCCTAAGGCCAGCCGCACCGGGGTCGCACTGCCAGATGGTTGCCTTCATGGAGCCAAACATTAATGTTACCGCACAATCGCAAGCGAGACATTGCCTACCGAGGCTCTGATTACCGTCCCCTGCTCCGAGGCCTTCATTCAAACTAAATCTTCCCTATGACACTATTGATTATGTTTAAAAGCAATATTTGTTTACAGTTTTCCCATCCAAAATTAGGCTGTACGAGTGATTTTAGTCTGTTCTACATCCAAGAGAGATAATTCTCTCTGACACAATGACCTCCAAAGTTTACAGATATCTTTAGAAATAAAATGTATTTGTTGTACAAAAATAATTTAACTCAAATGTTAATGGGATCAATTACCCACATAATTGACTCGCTAAGAGCTATAAGCATTGGGCTAAACAATTCGGCATTGTTTTGTAAAAGCGTATATTGTGGGTTTAAAGCCAAGGTGAAGTTGAATTGAATTGTGAAATTGCCAAATTGAACCCTTTATTTGAAATCGGGTGGTATTTTGCCAACATATTCACTTTCAATGCATTCACAATTTCATACTTTGTATTTCATCATAATGATATTTTCCTTGACCTGCTGTATCACATATCTTAGAAAATCGCGCCACAAGAACGTTCATTTTGAGTTCACGAGGCCATGGAATGCATGAATAGTAGCTAATGATCTTTTTAGCTTTGGCTGAAGACATCTTTCGGGACAAGGGGGGCAATAGAAGGATGCACCTGGCATACTAACACAGAGAATTATAACAAGATTATTGCGTGGTACAGAGAATGATGTAAACTATTCATAATATGTGGTATTTACAAAACATGCTCTATAGTATTGGCCATCAAAAAGAATAAAACGATTTGAAAGTCACTTTGAGATATGTTATATTATTAAATTTTTGCAAGATCACGATATTTGTTAATAAAAATATGTTTAAAGGTGCAGGAAAGACTTTTGTATAATTGGAGATTCACATTTTATGTCTAGTTGATTTTGGTTACAATATGCTTTTGTGCGAGAATGCAAATACAAATAACGCAAATAAGATACCTGGATTATTCTTCTGTTTGAGTTTGCTGTTAGAGATTATCTATAAAGAAACCGGCAAAAAATCTATTGCCTGAGCAAAGAAAAGTAAATTCCAAAAGATTCATGCCATATCTTTGAACTACAGATTAATAATAAGATTAGGCTCATTATAAAGAAGCACATTTCTTTGTTCAGCAGGTAGAGAAATCGCAAACCGAATCGTATTCGCCAATGAAGCTATCACTTGTAATAAATTATCTTCAAGCAAGGGCCAATATTTTCAATATTTATGATGGCTGTTTTGTTGAAGCGTTCAGGAACATTTTCACCTGCAGGTCAATTACTATGAAATGTAAGTTACTAGTTCACTTAAACTTAATTCAAGATATTTTATTGAATGTTGCATAAATTCTCGAAACAGAATCTAGCTTACAAAGCTTTTATTAAAATACGGGAAGTCAGTGCAATTTTATTTTTTCATCTTGAACTTTTGTAAAAAGTTATGAAAGCTGTCCACAAAGGCGAGAATACATTTATACAGAGGAAGAAAATCCCCGGTGCGGTGTGGGGAAAAACTACTGGTATAGGTTGCAGATTTGATTGACTGCCAATAAAGTGTTCAGTTCTAGGATAGCATCGCAAATGCATATTGTGGGCAGGAAAATGTCTATGAACATAATTAGAGCATGAAGTCGTTAACATTTTTCTTTTTAATTAAAATTATTTTATTATATGTATTTTACTTCGACTTCTTAAAAATTTTGTTCATTAATTTTCCTTGTCACGATTTGACAAGTCCTGAATCATCATGTCATATAAGTTGGCTTGTTTTCGAATTTGTCAGTTCCTGATTCAGAAGTTGCACGGAGTGGAATAGTAGAATGGTTAACCAATAAGAGGTTACCTGCTGGGAAGCCAAGTGGCCCTAAATTTCGATTGTCATAACACTAATGAAAATGGATGGTGTGAATAATTGAAAATTTTTGTTAGACACAGAATATTGAGCTTGCAGTGCAGACAGAATATTGAACTTGTTAAGGGTATATTCTTTGGGATATTACACTACATAAATTATTGATCCGAACTGCACAAGACATTTACACTATCAAACACGATTTTTCAGGCAGCAGCCTCTCCAGAGGTGCAGTGTTAGACAATAATATTTGCTAATTATTTTACATTATATGTACACATGGGATTTTTATTTTATTGAGCACCTATGAAAGCTACTCAAGCTTGTGATAACAATTCATGCAAGTCATAAAACTCCATGTGCTCTTCTGTTCGCTGAGTGAAAAACTGAACCTGTTAACAGATTCATCTGGTAACAGGTGGATAGCAGACTTGCAACATCTCCCCTTCATTGAATAGCAGACTTGCAACATGATATTTTCTTAATTCCGTAAATAACTGTATTTACATACTTAGCTGGCAAAGATTTCCAGTGCTGGCATATATAGCTTTCGAAAGAGTTTTCAATATTATCGCACCTATAGTCCCAAGCATAATGACTGTAGTATGAACACTGATAGTCTCTAATAACACATTGGTATTTTCATGAACAATTTTCACATGAGCAGGAGGGTCTACCAAATTTGGCAAAGTCAGGGATGACACACTCTCTTATTAGATAAAGGAGTTAATCCTGGAGATAGAAGTAAAGAGTTACCAGGCTTTGCAGAATTTTCGTAGAACTCTTTTTTCATCAAAATAACATATCTGAGGCAGCAAGGAATTCTACAGTGTGTGATGGCTGTAAAAACGTCTGAACCTCTACTGTTGATATTCTAGGTATCAAGTTACACATCCCGCGGAATGTTTTTTAAGCTTTGCCTTAAAATCATTCGTAGTCTTAGTAACCACAATGGCCACTTACAGCATACTGGCAGTGATAGTTCTTGGTAATAATTACAATCAGAATACCTCCAGTACCTTTATTACTTGACGTTTTGTTAAAAAATAAATGTTCTTACACTCAGAGGCCCCTTTTACACTCTACCATTCAAGTTTTTAGCCCCTCAAGGTTTTGTACGGATAGGTGTACTGGTCAAGCATTTGAACGTGTGGTTTCCGCTAGCTGGATTTCTTTTCTCGTCATGTGAAGTATGCTTTTTCATAATTTTTAGCGCGAACTTTAATTCTGTTGCGTGGGAGTAGAACAAACTCTTGTCCTGAATATCTGAAAATTTACGATCATTGTTTTTATTCTGAAAGTTAAGCTCTCTCACAATAAGGGAACTATGAGTAAAACAAAGGGAACAAAAAAGCAAGAGTATAATTTTGCATGGTCAGATGATGAGACGTTTTGCGTTTACAAGTTATTTAGGACTATAAAATAGCAGAAGCATCAAATGGCATAGATTGGGAAACTATAAAGGCGAAGTACGAGGACATCACTGAGCGATTTCAGAACATATACCCAATGCCCAATAGTCGCAGAGTGGATGATGCTTTTCCACATGTGGATGACCCCAAAATTTTCTCAAAGGATAAAATTATGGGAAAAATTAAGAGATTGAGGGTGAATTACAGGAAAGCATTTGACGGTGGAGGTTGGAGCGGAGTGGGCAGAATTTTCATGGGTCTTTATGACGAGTGGTGTGAGATTTGGGATGGGTTTCCTGCTGTTGAATGTGTTAGCTTTGGAGTTGAAACCTCAATGGAACTGGATGTAAATAAACACGAGGAAACAATAAATTCAAGCTTAACTACTTCAGAGGAAGCTGGTAGCCTAGCAGAAGAAGAGAAAAGTTGTGATGACTCCCCCACGTAGAGAGAGCTCTCTAGGATATGGCAGGTGTGTTTAAATATAAAAATGTAAGCTAGTTAAAAATTTAAAATCTATTAAAGACTCACAACTGACAACAAGGTTGTCAGCAGAAGCACAGTTGTTGCCAGATCTTGGCAACCAGGAGTTGGATGTCAAGAAAAGAGCATTGCAAAGAGTGGAAAAGTTGGATGAGGAAGAAGGAAGAAGCTAAAATGTTTAAGGGGCTTATGCAGCCTAAAATTACATATAGTCTTTTTTGCTGAAAAGTATAGAATTCAACATGCTTATCAACATGCCGCAGATAGAAAATAAAAATATTTTGTAGTTATTCATAATAGAGTTATTCATTGTCAAAATAGGGAATTTGGACAAATTCTGTTGAAGAAATTGACGTCAGAATGATGCGCAATCCCAGACACTTTCGCGCACCACGGCTAACAAAAACAACGAACCGGCCAGACTGAAGAACAATGTGAATATGCAACTTAAAATAGGGAAGCAAAACAAATGCTAATAAAGAGTATTAAAAAAGCATTTCATGGTTGATCATGTGTTGTAGGGAAGGGAACCCAACAGCGCGAGTTGGACCAACACTAAATTCGTCTCTCTCCATAAGTCTCGAGACTCTTCTAAAGATCTGGATTGGACCGTAACAGCTGAAGACAAAACAGTACAATGAACAAAACCTATATGATTCCATAGAATTAATGTTTAACAGTTGCCAACAATTTATTAAATAACAAATGAACTAACCAATTATCAACATAAGTTTTATTTTCAAAATGGGCATCCAGCTCCTTCAGAGATAGGCCTTCGCAACCCGATTCTTTATCATCACTGCCGTACCCAGCCTGGGTCTTCTTGCAAGAGGTTCTCCTTCGTGCGAGTTTCGATTATATGAACTGACTACTGAATAGTCTTCGTCTTTTTCGCTATCCTCAAGAAAACTTCCTCCTTCGTTGTCAGAGGAATTTGTTTTGAGCTACTATTTTCGCAATCCGACATTTTGAAAAGATTTTAGCCAGACACTGTTTCAACACAGGCCGGGCAGCTCTTCCTCAGAGAACAATAGTTGAAGAACAATAGTTCTGTTCATTCTGACGTCACACTGAACCAAAATCCTGAAAGTTTTATTTTTTTCAAAATTTGTTAAAGTTTCTGTTTTTAATTAAAAGCAAAGACAATTGACTCATAATGTGATGAAAATATCGCGCTTTTAGCCAGGGGTGAGATAATTGAAATCGGCGTCGTCTAAGTCGAGTTATTAAAAAAACTGTGGCGTTCGGCCAAATTTTCCCATACCTAGCTTATAGCAAAAAATTTCTCTTCCTCATTTTTGCCACCAGCGGGAAACTCCTTTATCAAGTATGACAATGAAAATAAGCAGGGCACCAAGAATGCAAACTGGAAGAGGGTCAAATCCTTATTTTCACAAATAGAAGTTTTTGCTCACACATACACTTATTCATTTCTGAATTTGCAAAGATTCTTGCATCATGCACACTTCTGGCCATTTTATCAAAACATCAGTGAGACAATGCATATAGTAAAAGGCAGCTCGCGCATTAAGAGAGTATCTCTTCTGTCTATTTAAATAGTCAGTTGTTCCTTTCATTAAAATACGAGTTCTATCAATGGCACCAAAACATTGAGGAAATTCATGGCATTTTAAAAATCAACTAGTTGCTGCTTGAACTTCTTCTGCTTCTGCTGGAAGTTTAACGTATTTGAATGCAAGATACAGAAAAATTACTTTGCTTTGTTTTGGTACAATTAAGAAAAAAATCCAGATATGCTAAATGCACTGGCAACTTTCCTCATTCTACCTTCATCTGATATGTAGTACAGGGTTGACGGCGAGTTGCATCTCAAAGGAACTTGGTCTTGGTCTTGGTCATACTCTATACTCTCACCTTGCAAGTACTCGGAAGCCTTGGGATATTGGCCAATTAGATTCATCCTCGTTAGCTTATTGTCATCAAACCCCCTAAACTTTTATCCAGGTTGACAGATGATGATTCATTCAAGGGTACAAACCTAATCTTGGCTGTATTCTTTGTTTGCATCACGCATTCTTTCCGCATTGATCCTATGGTATTTTCTGTGCATTAAGCATCGAATTTTCCTCAAATTTAATCATTGCTTATATCAATCACAACTAAAACACTTATTTTTTCCGTTCATGCTTCTGCTCCCCATTTTACTGCGTTTACTCCATGAAAAAACGATTCACATCACGTGTGTGTAGTGTTCACATTGCTGCGGTTACCCTTGACATTTACAAATATTTTATTATTTTTAATCTTTTAGTTTCCTTGTATCATGTGAAACAAGCAAATTGACAAGTCTCCATGGTTTGAAAATGTTTTAGGATGTTAAATGAGATCGCACCTACTCCCCAAATCCTATAGAAAATTCGTTTTCTGTTTATAAAAAAAGCGGGTTGGGCGGCTACGCGAGGTCTCACTGGAGCATTACCGAAATCTCGGCAAGCGGCCTGGGAATTTTCCAAATCGGCAGCCCGTCCCGCTTACAGGGCCAGAAATATGTCTGCTGCACATGCAGAATGATTATTTTAATTGTAAATTTCACGCGTTACACAAATCATGTTACAATGTCTATCCCGGCAAGCGGAACAAAATTTTCTCACATGAAAAGAACTCACACCTGAATCGCTTTGAGCTGGCTCAGTAAGAGGGCTCATATGAAGAGGCCCTTAAAGATCGGGTAGCTACAATGATGCTCCAAAATGAAAAGTATTGGTATAGCAGAAGTGCAATAAAATTGGCAGTATAAATACGAGTGCCTACAGTATGGCACAAAAGTTTCAAAAAAGGAGTTCTACTGCCGTGCGTAAATGTACAGGCCGGTCTGAGGAGTTTTGATGAAGTAGAGAGCGAATAATGAATAGCCCCAAAAGTAAAAGTTGTTACAATTTTTGATGTCGCTTTGCAAGGAAATCCGAGCATAATCCCCCAAACCGTATCTATTCTTACTGCACAAATCAAATGCTGCACAAATAGGGCATTAAAATTTGTATCTAAAGAATGGATAATGCTGGTTGTGGTGGTGTAATCAGTGGCAAAATGGCGGCCACCAAAAAGCATCTTTTTGTGTTATTTTTTGCAAAAAGGAGGTTTATCATATAAAAATCGGATTTCATTACAGAAAAATATTATTCTTAGGTCAAGTGACATACTGTTCTGCAAATCTGACTTGGCATCCTTGTCTATTATGCAATTTTTGAAAGAGTCTAGTTAGAAGCTAATTTGTGGCCTTCATCTTACCATTCATTTTACCACTCAGCGTGGCGAGAATGGACTGTGACATCAACATGCATATCATCTATTGCCAAAAAGCCCCCCTGACACATGTTTTAATGGAAAAATAAGCAACAAGGTTTCTGGAAACAATAATGTTTTGCAGTGCCTTAAAATTTGCAAAAAATTAGGCCTTTATTACTAAATTTGAAAGCTTTGTTTTTAGAACGCCAAAAGGCCTTGGTTTTAGAGTGCAGGAGCTACCTGATTTGCATTTCTCCGCCGTTTAAAGTGTACTGTGACACAATCAAAAATTTGCTTTGAAAAGCATAATAAACTTAGCTTTGAAATGAGGTACTGGCTGTCAAATAATATAGAACGTCATCATAACCAAGAACTCTTAATTCAAAAACAAAAGTCCATCGACCCCAGTGCACCAGGGCTCTACCTAGATCTGAACGCCGAAACTCACATCTGGGGGTGAAAAGCTAACACGCAAAGAGCCAGCCCATTAATGATATAAGAATATTTTATTTTGGTAAGGTTGAACTTACACCGACGTAAATATATTGATGTATCTATAAAAGCCAATTTTGAGCGAAAATTGCAGTAGCTATAAAGCGACAAAAGAAAAAAGGGATTATTTTCTTTGTCGCTTTTAGATTCAGGGAGATGCGATTTGTCAGTTAAGAGTTAGTATTTTAGCATATAAATTTATGCTTTTGTACTCAAAATCTACCCCCTATATCTAATTACATGAAAAACAAGTTTAAATGGCAAGGATAGTGTAATTTCCGTTTTTTAATGTTTTCGGAAAAAGACTGTTCAAACACCCACATCTCCACTCCGTGCTCCAAGAGCTCTTCCTTTTTAGCACCAGTTGGGTTGTTTCAACTAGTGATTGTAAAAAATATTGCAAAGCAGTCGTCAAGTGATCAGGATATTACATATTTGCTTAAATTAACTTACATTTGTATATTTAAAGCATGCTAATTGCCAATTGCTGTATTTATTCAATTAGCAAATGGTGAACCTAAGTACGTATAGCACGAGCTTTGCCTAGTCAAACAGACAAATAACACCGCAAGAATAGAGAAAAATTTGCTAGAGCTAGCCCTAAGACAACAACAGAGACAGGATATAATATACAATAGAGTGCCAGCCAGGCTCCGCGCGGCGAGGCAGTTGGGACGCAATTTTGTGGGAATCTCATTTGCAAATTTCACTATCTGAAGCCCTATACCTTCAAGAAGCATGATCTAGGTATTACCGTTTTTCAAACTCAATTGGAGACTGGAATCTTGATAATATCATTGTCGGTTCAACGTGTTAAAGTTTTATTGCTGAATCGAGTGCATTACTACCACATTTAGAAGGGCAGAATTGCATTTCACGGACAACGCCCAATTAGGGTAAGTTAGATCAAATTGATCGGCAATGACCACCTGAGTAAAAATCTACAATAAAGTTTGCGGAAAATGCTTGCATTAAAAAGATTTTAGCATCATTTTCACTTGAAGTTATCATTTATTTGGTGTCGATCTGTATAAGGAGGTGTTGGCCCCCAATAGAAAGGGGGCGAACTTTTTAATGCGGAGGTCTGCCGCAAGCGGTATTGCAGATTCGTACTCAGGAGGTCATTGCTGATCGATTGACATTTAATTTACTCTACTTGGTCCCTAAAATGCAAGCCAGCCCGTACTTCGTATCACCAAATGCTTAGGCCACTTGCTTTAATGCAGCACTGCACTTCAAAATATTGTCTTCTGGAAATAGTAGTAGCTAATACGTTTGATCCAGCAATAAAGCTTTTATTTGTTGAACCGACAATGATTTTAGGAACATTCGAGTATTTATTTGAACTCAATCGATAATGAAAACCAAATATTTTACAGTTGAATGGTAAGGTATATGTATTTGACCATAAAGTTTGTCCCGAGCCTCCAAAAAGATGACTGACCAATACTTCAACGTTGGTATCGATTTGGCAACATGATTGCGCACTCTGGTATATCTTATATCCTATCTCTATGGAAACAACAGAGTGACAAATATCAGGCATGAAGTAAAGGGCACGAAAAGCTTTGTCTATCTCAGGAATTTTGTTCAATAACATGTATCCTTTGGGTAATTAACAGTAATTAAGAAGGGAGAAATTCGTAGACAACTGACAACTGACAAATCGCAACAGAATATTCGTAACTCGCAACTTAACATATCTCAAAGAATCTTACGGGTTCATCGTTTTTCTTCCAATTTCTTTTTGTATTCTTGTGTCAACGTGTGATTTTCCTTTGTCGTACTGATTGAGTTTTTCATTAAAAGATTCTGCTCAAAAACAATGATTCCAGGCATTTAATTAGCCAGTTAGTGATACAGCATTTGATGCAAGCGATGCATTTTCTGCTGTTGCATGTTAACACTAGCTTTTGGTTAATTTTTATCTATTGTTTTTACGTATGCCACACGGAGAAGGAGAAAAACTTTTTACTTTGTCGATATTTCAAGCATTTGCATATTCAGATTTGTTCTCCCTTGTGCAAAGGAATTATTTCCAACTCTACCCCTGCGGACTTATTTGTTAGACTTCTTGTGTACGAGCTCTCAGCTCATAATGTCAAAGAAAAGCATTTAATATACCAGCCATTATCTTTACAATTATTTATTTTTAGAAATTTCAATTGGCAGAACTTGCTGAAAAAAGTCTTCAGGGATAAGGTTGAATAATGATATGATTAATAATATTCCTTAACTGAAAAAGTAAAATCATCTGCTTATGCCTACGATAGTGCACCTACCCTACTTTGCACACCGTATACTGCATTCATATGTACAGTGGATAATCATGAGGTCGGATGAATGTCCATTAATGATGTTTGCAAATATGTATTTGTTAAATTAATTTTAACATTAACTATTTGCGGTGTGTTTGTAAGTAAATAGGTAAGCGCAACCTTCATATTTAAATGCAAATTTTATGTTTCGCAGATGTTTACAATAGATTTACTATCTGTGCTACAATGGAGAAAATTATAATGCTGGCAGGAACATTTCTGCAAAATTGGCTTATACAAATGAAGTCAATTTAACTGAAAACTAAGCTTTAAAATGCTAGGGCGTTTGAATGTGGAATTGATAAAAAGGGCTACAGTTGGACTTATTATCGGTGCGAAAGAAAAATTAAATGTTATCTTTGCCTACAGAGCCATTGACTGCCAGTCGACTGACGTCATGTAAAACATTCCAATATGCTTCTAGCTAGAAATTCTTTTTGTGAATACTTTCCAGTGAAATCAGCGGTCCATGTTCCTTCAGAAAATTTAATTAAGCCATGGCCTGCATTTGAAGTTTGCGGCTATGGATTATAGCAACCCCTCAGTGAGATGATAAATCCTTAAATTGTACTTTATGCTATGTTATACCCACATTACAAGTATCTTGCTGATGCTGGAAATTTGCATAGGCCTTCCAAATATAATATCTAGCTGCAGGTTCTATTATAATTTGTTGTTTATAAAAAATCGAAGAAGAGAATAAAGCGCCTACAAGGTAAAAAAGTCATGGCAAATCCATTAATGACATTTGCAAATAAAATCGAACATTCAGATAACTATCACGTTGATGTATAAAGAATGTTATCTTCACTACATTTTTGGAGAAAGAGCCACAATGCAGTGACTTTTAAAGAACATAATGCCCAAACATTTTGACCAGGACATGAATATAATATTTAGCGATTCTAAACTTAAATATTTAGCGATTGTGAATTTAAATGTCTAATTTTTTACGAGGTCACGTTCGTCAAAATACATGCTAGATGGATTATTCAAATTATTTCAGGACCATCTGCAAGCAAGGCAACATCTAAACAGCTGCTTTCAATATATATTATACACAGTCAACATACGCAAAATAGAATAAAAAGTGAACATGTCAGTAAAGAAACTAAGATAATTCAAGCTTTTCTTCAAGAGATAACAGTATAAAAGGCCTGCACCAAGTAAGAATGCTCAAAAATCGAATGCTCTGAGTCATAAAAATCAAGTAAGTACAGCTGTTCTTAGATAAGAAAATACAAATAAAGTAGCTACTATAGGCTATTCTCTTCTGCTGATATAAAATCCATAGACAATCTCCATGCGTTACGTGATACGCTTGTTCAAAATTGCCGATTGAAAACATATTAACTTTCCTCAGAAGAACTGGTGTAAAACTATTCATAATTGTAAATCTGGGTAGCCAATTCCTTTGAAAACATTTAGCTACTCTCTAGGAATTTGACATAATATAGGATTATCAGTAGAAAATTTTCTATAGTAGTTGCATGTAAGGATATTTCTACACTACAATCAAATCGACAGTACACTTAGAAGTTACACCAGAAATAATAAAAACAGTGCAAGGAAAATATGTTTGTGGGAATCACTCAATTACTACAGCTATTCTGGTAGCCGACAAAGTCTGGATATTGTTTTGAAAGTTTCAAGATTTAAAAACTTTAAATTCCTAAGATATAGCTAATGGACATCAAAAGCAGAAAAAGGTTTTCTTTTATTGTAATGAACGAATTTAGTTTCTCATCTCAACTAAATGCTGAGCTGGGCCAGTGGAAAGCTTTTCAGTGTTGATAATTTTGATTTTATGAAACAATGGCAATAATATTTTCATTTCTGGTTAAACCAAATGCTTTAATTTTTTTACTTGAATTTTCCAAGAGTATGAATTCTAAGCGACGGGAAAACATTTCATTACTGTCATACTATCTCAAAAAAGTCAGCTGCATATTTTTGTGGCCATCACAAACTCAATCTGTTTTATTCTTAGGCGGTCATCTTTATGTGATTACAACTAAGCAGCATACCGCAAGTTGATTGGTGAATGCGCAATTTCTTCAATCAATACAATGTTAACAGCGGTATATGACGTAGTTTGTGCGAACCCGTGTTGTTGTCAATATTGTCTTCTGAAATAAATACAATTTATAGAAGTTTCCATATCTTGTGATTACATTAGTGAAACTTGAAGAGTAAATTGTTGATGTTTATTCGCTCATGAAAACTCCAGTCCAACGTATCCGGCAGTGACCAAGTCTAATTGGTTGAAGATTGTTCGAGATCAAAAATATGCTTTGCCATTAAACGTGAAATGAATGTCTGGTACTAATCTAAAATGAGAATTGTCACCACAACCACTGGGTACCAAACCACAGCATGAAAGGAAAGTTGTCAATTTTTGAGACTATAAGCATTGCAAGGAATGACATAGTCCAAATTCTGGAAAAAATAAGTTATCTAAATATTTTTGAAAAAGCTTGAGAAACAACTGAAATTAGAAAGGCTCGGAAATATCCAGAAAGTATTATGTTTACGAAGGATTTGAACAGATATAATGGTGACATAGTGCGTTCAAAAGGATTGGGAAAAAATCGCTAAAACACCGTATTGTTTGGTCTTTGCTACTTTGGTATGGTTGCTGTAACTATGTTTTGAAAACGATAACATGAAATTGTGATCGAAAGATCATAAAGTGTGATGAAATGAAAACCATTGGTTTCTTTTGCTTCCTTAGATTAAACTTTTTTTCACGAGAAGTTGCACATGAAGCACTTCTTCTATTATAAAAAATAGCCTTTCTTGGCCATTGATACTCAAATCTATATTTAACATGGCAGCCAGTGAGCACACATAACGAGTATCTGAAGTAAAATTAGCCACGAGTCGTGGCTAATTCTACTTCAGAAATAACCTCTATTTCTATCTATCTACATATTAATCAGTAACACCCATAGGGCATTTCACTGATGGACATCAACCCACCACCCATGCACTCCCTTCATATATTATAGGGACAGTGAGGGACGTGGAGAAGAAAAAGTAAACTAAATAAATTAATTAATTAACAAGATAATTAATCAATCAATTATTAGAAATTATATAACAGCAAAGGGAAATTATGTGAGCAAACTAAACGACGGGTCAGTATACACAAAAAGTAATTACTAAGATACATTAAAACACTAAGAAATTTTGTGCATCAATCCTTAAAACTGTTTACATTTTTTGATTTTCTAATTTCGGGTGGAATCGAGTTGCATTCAGCGATTGTCCTTGGATAAAATGAATACTTACAAATCTCCCTGACTGTTGAAATCTGAACCAGTGTTTTAAGGCTTATATCCGGGCCTCAGCTGAAATACTTTTGTCGGATGATGTAATGTGGTAGGTCAATGTCAGCATGTTCATTCATGAGTTTGTCAAAGAAGTTAATCTTGCTAGAGTTCTGCGAGTCGCAAGTAACGACCATTCGAGATCTCTGAGAGGTTTAGTCTTGAACCATCTTCCCGTGAATTTTCATTCATTTTCTTTTGAGTTCTAGGTGTGGGTTCCAAGCTACAGATGCATATTCTAGGTGAATCCTCACTGGGGTGTAGTAAACGGCACACTTAATCTCCTTTGCACACATGGATAGGTTCCTTTTGATAAACCCGAGGGAACTGTGTTCTTAGCTGACAATGTCCTCAACATCACTTCCTTATTTGAGATACTTAACGAACCTTACATCTAGATCCGGGTGATGCTGGCCACTGTTTAAGATTTCATCATTTAAACTGTATAGATTAGAGCAACTTGTTTTCTTCCCCGAGACTTCTAGTTTGGAGCGCTTTCCGATATTGAATTTTATTTCTCATTCATTTGCCAATTTGCAGACAGCACCCATATCCCGTTGTAGCTATTTGGATTTAGTTTCATCATTTACTTCTCGAAAGATCATACAATCATCTGCAAATAGAGGGATACGTGAATGTTCAACTTTATTGTGGGACCCCTGACTCGACTCTTAGGGCTGATGGGCTTTTACCGCTATTACGTTCTGACTTCAATCACTGAGCCAAGAAAATATCCACTTGCAAATATCTGTATTTTGCCCAATACCCAGCATGTCCAGTTTCAGAAGAAGCTTTTCGGGTGGTACAGTGTCAAAAGCTTTACTAAAGTCCGGCATCAACAGATCAATTGCATTTCCAAAGTTCCTGTTTCTTGCAATCGCCTCTATTGTTTCTAGCAATTGCGTTTCACATGATCGCTTTGCTCCAAAACAATGTTGGTAGTTAAATAGGATATTGTATTTTTCGCAGTGGTGCATGATATGCTTCTAAGTTACATGCTCTAGTATCTTGCATGGTACAGAAGTCATTGAGATGGGCGTATAATTCGCTGCATTGTCTTTTCTTCCCCCCCCCCCCCTTGTACAAATCAACAATATCACCTTTTCTCCAAAAAGATGGCATTTCAATATTGCTCAAGTTAAGATAGGCCTATTGAAAATGTCTGTTAGAGTAGGGACAATTTCTACAGACGCCTCTTTTAGTACCAGAGTAGGGGTCTTGTCTGGGCCACATGCCTTTGATGGGTTCATTTTTCTAAACCATCTCAACACCTTTATGGTGAACAGTCAGATCTTGCATATTTGGAATGATGTTTCCATTTTCACTCATGGGTACCCCAGTTTCTATTTCTTGCGTGCGTATTGATTTATATTGACTACTCAAGATTTCTGCCTTGATTTTTGCATCAGTATATTCAATGCCATTGTCTCGAAAACATGGCATACCTGTAGCATCTGTCCTTTTTACACTGATAATGTCCAAAAGTTTTTGAATGGTGAGTTTTCGGAGGAGCATCCTCGTTTGATACATTGCATTGAAATATTTTTCTATTCTATATCAGGAGCATTAAAGTCACCAGTTAACAGCAGATCTGGAAGGCTGTTGTAATTTTTTTTATATCAATTAGATAATTTTCAAGTTCTAAGAGGGTCAGCATTGTTTTTTGCTGCCTATAAAAACAGCCTATAAAGATAGGCTTGGAGCCACTTAAAGCTATTTTGATCAACTTTCACTCACCCTGAGTGCCAAGAGGATATTCTTCTGTAGATAACATTTTCTGACGTGTCGCAACAAAAACCCCTGTCCTTTCTTGCCATGCTATAGCTTTCAGGTAACACCTCCGTATTTGTTGTCAAGGTGGAACAATGAAAATATCAAAAACTGGGATTTTCATTGTGATAATATCTCATGATGTTTGCAATTTTTAAGTTTGAAATGCATTTCAATATCTGTAATCTTGAATTGAAGCAATTCATTACAAAAAGTACTGACTGTGATAAGGTATAACAAAGCTACTTGTTGTTCCAGATGTAAAGGAAAAATAATGGGGATGTGAGTCGCATCAGACTTTTTTGAAGGTATTAATTGTATCATCAAAGTTTTTCTGTAAAAGGATAAAGAGCACCAATAGTTTGTAGAATGAATCCTAAAAGATTTGCACTTTCAGAATTGTACACGGACTGCTAAATGTATCCACTATGGGAGAAAACAATTAGAAGACCTGAAATAAAGTGACGAGAAAGTTGCATGAAGTGCTTCATTTCACAATTTGAGAATTTTATGATTTTTTGATGGACGAGTAGTAAGTATAGTTGTCATTTTCAAATATGATTCAAAAAGGGATATATGAAGTTTCAAAAAAATAAGGGAGCGGAAATTTGAAGATCCTAATTCGAAAAGTGTACCAAAATTTCTAAAATTTACAAAATATGCACCTCCTTAATGTCCTTAATGTATTTGAAAAATGTGGTCAGAATTTAAATGTAATTTTTTGTTACCATGACAACAAAGCAATCATAACGAAAAAAAGAATAAAGAGGAATTGACGAAGAATTAAGAATTAAAGTAAATATAGGTGCGTGCAGGGCCGCATTTACCAATGGGGCCGATTGGGCCTAGGCCCAGGGGCCCCCTAAGATTCTTAGATTTAGGAGGCCCCAAGCAAAATTTCGAAATACCTATGAACTGCTGTTTGAAAAATAAAATCTTCATACAACAAAGTGGCTTCATTACTTGACAATATGTGATCCTGTAGATAATTTTTCCTTGTAGCTGGATATCAAAAACCGAGTTTAGCGCCATCAGCCAGTAATCATAATTTGCTTTTCATTATATTTCCGTTAGCAAATCGTTAGTTAAATAAAATTGTCCATAAAGTTTATGCTTACAGGGTGCTGAGTACTATAGACGTGATAAATAATTTTTTTTGTTGTGTTCCAAGGGGCCCAAATAAATTTTGGGCCCAGAGCCCCAACCGGCTTAAATGCGGCCCTGGGCGCATGTATGCATGTTGGATTGCTAAGATACCCGTGAGCACGAGAGTTTGAATACTTTGTGAAAGTTTGAAAATACGTTTAAGCTCACATTCGTTGACTGAATTTCGGTCATCCTGTCGTTATCAACACATTTATCTATTACTTTTTATATCGAACAACAGCAGCAGGAAAAAGCATGCATTGAATCTATACAAAAAAAATGCCAGGCAATAAATTACAGCCATATTTGAAATTTATTTGAGCGTGTTAATTGAAGCATAGTTAAAAAGGAATTGAAAGAAATACTGTTAAACTGCAATGATTAATATATGAAACTTGATATTTTCACCCACATCCACGGTAACCTCGAAATTCATAAATTAATTGCCATAAAAAACTTGTAAACCTTGAAAAAAATTGTAAAGTAGACTAAGATGATGATAGAATGGGTTGCTTGGGTCCGTGAAACATCAACACATCAAGCGATGCTGGCTCTGTGAGAATGTAAACAAATTGTGGTAATATGTCCTTGTCTTTGAAAACTGGGAGGAGTTATAACTACCAACGTATTTCTTCAAAAATGTTACCTTCTCAAAGAAAGTGATCTTTCCAAATATGGATGCGCTCAAGTTATATAAGTCGGGCCCGTGTCAATGGTCTCAAACATATTGTCTCTCTAGTTTTGTACCCGGGACCGTTTTTATTCGGCAGTGGCGGATCCGGAGGGGTGCAAAGGGTGCAAGCGCCTCCTTAGACATTTCAACAATTATGAATAAATTAATAATCAAAATTATTATTACCATAAATATTTAAATATAAAATTTTTGATAATACTTCGTGTACTGCGCCAGCTTTCAACAAATTTTACAACACTGGATACACTCTTGTTTATCGTTACACTCACAGGCCTTTGTTATTGGGTTTTTCTGCAATGCAGACCAGAGCCTGATATTATTGTCTAATGAGATTAAGTCGGGTTATTTGATCTTAAGCATGTAGCTACCTCTGACTCGTAACACATTAATATTTTTATTTTCTAATGCTATCTCAAGAAATTGGGCGGTTAGCCTACCGGCCCGGATTGCTTGAGTAGGGATACGCTTTTATGGTCGGTGTCCCGATTTGCCGTGCAAATTGTCCGGCCGGTAAGCCCGGCAGTACTAACCCAATGGTCAAACCGCAAAATGATGGCTGAAATCATAATGTAAATCAATAAACAATAAAAGAGGACAGGGAGGATGGGAGGAATTGAATTGAACGTGTGCGAAGCACACTCGTAAAACAATGATTAACCCACCTTTGCCCCTACAATTAAATACCTCAAAGGAGAGGAGATGAAAGACGTCGATTGACAACGATATTGGGGATGCCAACCCAATGGGCATTTCACTGTAGGATCGGGGATCCGATTCTTATCAACCCGTCAGCACTTTGCCGTCTGTAAATAACAAGGAATGGATGATTTCTTTCCACATTAACTCTGATTAAATTCGAAATTTAATCAGCATGAAAATTTTTAAATTTCGCTGTTGTTTTTTAAAATTCCCGCCAAAATTCACAGATGTGTCAATTAACAAACCTGAGAAAATCGGGTTTCTCTGCCTTGTTCATGTTTCTTCAATGAATTACGATTCTTAGTTTTATCCATTGTGGCGTGGTCTATTTTTGCATCTGTTGTTGCATTATCCATTGTCTACACACTGGCACTTTATCTGAAAACTTAATTGACAAAATGTACCTAATCAAGGCACCCGAAGAGTGCATTAGTTAAACACGAGTTGCGAGTTACAGATTACGAGTTGCGAGTACCATCAAAAATGAAAGTTGTCTCTTGAAATCTTCAAAGTGCGAGTTGCGAGTTCCCTTGGCAAAAAAACCTGTGTAAAGAAAAACATTTGAATGGTAAAATAAAGTGGGTTAAAGTGTCTTCCTCTAAAATTCACGCCTCTTTGTCTTAGAAACATTGGAAGAGTCAAAAAATTCTTCTTTAGAAAATTTTATGAATCTCATTTGACGGTCAAATTTCATTTTGCTTGAGCAAAGAAAGAATGCAGCTGAGAAAATGTTTATTTAAACGTTTTTTGTGTCACATCGTGACGTAAGTCTAAACAAAAAAATTTTGAGGAAAACACCGCTTTACCGCGGTCATTTCCTTGAAGTTTAACAAAACAATTTCGATAACTCATACTAAACTCAAACCAATTTTTTATTTGTTGGTGCTCGCCTGAAGAATTTCTAGGTCATGAACTGTGTACTTCTAGAATCACAATTTTAGTGACTTTACCGTCATTATAATTTAAAGCTCTTGAAACGGAATACCCTTTTCGCTTAGGCCCCAAAAGAGAAGGGAGACAATAAACCAGATATTACATTAAAAAGCATATCATAAACAGAACAACATAACAGTTCCAGAAAAAACAATGTACCGCACCGTTTAGCCGGTTAATCGGTTAACAGTTATCAAAAATGTTTCAGTCATGTGAATTAGTTTGAAAAAACAATTACGACAACTTAAACCAAACTAAATTTAAACTAAACATTTTTTATATGAAACCTGTAAAAATTTAAACCAAAATTAAATTTGAAACTATATTTAAACTATAAACGTTTTTTATATGAAACCTATCTTTGGGGTCTAATACAGTGCTAAAAGTATTATAATTTCTCACCAGAATTTAGAATTAAATGTTTGTCGCCCTACCGGCCACTTAGTACGCTCTAGTTCGATATGATTGTTTTTCTTTGCAATACATATGTGGCTTTTGTTATACATGTGTCAACAAACTTTAATAAGGGAGAAATTGTCTTATTATTCTCCAGCTTAAAACAATTGCTGATGTTTCTAAAAAAAATTATTTAGTTCAATAAGTTTCTTAAATTTTGGGGTCTCTGGTACTAGTTTTCTTATAAACTGCACTACACTAAAACGTTGCGTGTTAAAAGATGTAACGTAATTTCTCAAAAAGGCAATTTCGAGATTTCTAGTCCTACTTCATATAAATAAGAAATATAAAAATTAATTTGATGTGTCAAAACATCAATAAAATGTCAAAATCAGCAATGTAAAGTTAAAATTATTTTGGAAACTAATCAACTGCCTGTCCAAGAATATCAAAGTATTTAACCATGAACAGTCTTCTTCAGGTAAAGGATACTGTGTGCATACCTTGAATGGTAAAACCTTCAATCTGCACATTGGCTCTCTCCTCCTCAGAAAGTCGGCCAAGGAAAGGGTCTTTCTTTACCAGGAAGTTTTCAAGTGGCCTGATGTTGTTGTATGAACTTTGAATTTCGGTTACACACTTTTTATTAATACAAAACCGCATCTCCTGCACGACTTTTACAATGTCTTCTTTCTCAAGGTACAACAAACCATTAACATAAAGATGAAGATCACCTATTTGAATTTTTCCTTTCTGCAAACAACCAGAACAGCATGCACTCTGGCCTGTCATTTTTCTTGCCAGATACCATGTCTGTTCGTCGTTAAATTTGGGATGCCTTGTCAGCATTGGTTTGAATATTCGCTCCCCTTTACCGAATGTAAGTAAGTCTTGGCTGACTGATTCACCAACCTTAAATAAAAACATCTTTTATTTTGTGAAATAACATGCAATTTCATAAATAACATGCCCAGCTGGTCCAGGGCAAAACCTTTGTGGGGTTCAGCAGGAAATTCGGAAGACAAAGCCCTTGAAATTGGTTTCTTTTTGGACAGATAGAGAGAATTAAATTATCAAATATTTGATGCGCATCTGTGCCTCTCTTTCTGTCAGTCACTTTAATGAGTTGTTTGATAGGAGAGGGTGAATGCCAAAAAAACCCCCAAAGTAAGGCTGTATGCCCAGTCTGCAGTGTTTGCGGCAGGTGGACCCGAGATGGCACCTCAGGGACACTAAAATTGCAGCTGGGTGTCAAGCGCCCCCCCTAAAAAGTTCTGCTGTTGTTACTGTACTATGTCTATAAAAAGCCAAGATTTCTAAGTGTCATCTGCAGACTGACTGTTAGTGATAGATAGGTTATTGCTGCTGCATAGCGAAACGAAGTGAAGCGGCTGCGCAGCAGAATATAATCGAGTCCTTGTCGGGAAAAAATCTTGTGAAGATGTTTGCCGGATTCTAGCCTGCGCGTAGCCTTAAATCCTCCTCCGTTTAGCCGCATGCTGGTTTTATTATCAATTCATCAATGGCGGTAATCTTTGCTGCAGTGCAGTGACACTTTTTAGAAACATTGAGAAAACGACATTTTGTTGGCTTATCTGCTGGTTATTAACTTTTATTCGTGGCCAGAATCGAGAAGGCCCCAAAAGGCCATTTTTATTTCGACAAGAACACAGGAGTTGCTTTCTTGTCGTGGGGATAAGTTTATAAAAATGAATGCTTGCAAGCAGAAGAGAAAAGCTGTGCGGAAGTATAATAGGCCTCAAAAAGCTATTTTATCGTCCTTTGCACCATCATTATGTTTCATTTTTTTTTTAAAGTAATCCCGGTCCAGAAAATCCCGACTTCAGATTTCAAATTGTTGATGTGTATTTAATTTAGTTTTCTTTTTAATCGGTTTTCTACATTTATTCCTCTGTTTTTGGTATTTTTTGTGTTCACTATGAAGTCACATCAACAAAGATTTGAATTTTATCTTTGATCTTCAAACTGAGCGTACACCCTCTCTTGATAAAGAATAATTTGCTGAAATCTATTATTGCTGAAATTCAAAAATCCAGTTATGAAACGTAAATGTCAATAAGAAATGTCAAATACAAATGACAGCATTCAAACACATCAAAAATAGAGAAACGACCTGTTACCAATATAGATATCTAGGCTTCCAAGCACGCTAAACACTCGCTCTCCATATTTTTTTGAAGAACTCATTTCAAAACATATCGTTTTAATCAAATGTTAGATGCTTTAGTCCTGGTTACATCACGGCAGCACTCATTTTAACAATGTTAAAGGCCTACTGCAATCAAAAAAAGTGATATGATTTTTTTGCATTTCATGGTAAACCTATTCGAACTGATCATAAAACCGTTTTCAGAATGAAAATTGATCCAGTAGAATCGTTTTTACAAGCCCGTAAAGTCGTCGATTTTGCCATTTCAACTGCGACAAACGTGACGTAATAACTAGGACCCATTTCAAGTTTTTGTATTGAAGTGTATTGTAGCTTTTTGCTCCATTCCGTCTAGCTCAATAAATAACTAATTAAATAAAAATTGCATCCCAAGGCATAAATATGTGTTTTCACAAATTTTAAAATTTTTTCCATAATTTTAGAAAGCGATTTGGGGGGAGTAATTGGAGTCTGAATTGGGGTAGTTTTGGTTGTGACGTCAAATTGCGAGAGGGCGATCAGCCGCGGCGGAGAGCGGAAGCAAACAACGGGGATTATCATTATCAGTGTCGAGATGACATATACTTTTGCATTTGACTTTACTTACTGAGTCGCATATGATGTATGTGTGAGAGAATGCAGAGATGTTTTCAGAATCTACATGGACTATTTACGCTCAGAGTTGGCTTTTTAAGATATATCTGATGCTGCTAAGTTGTTGTCAGTCCAGTCTTATCAAAACGAATTACTTTTATATCACGTCTGGCTGGAACGCCAAGTTGCTACAGTGTTTTCATCGGGGTAGAAGTTGGAGAAATAAAATAGAACTAATCGCAATATTCTGCACAGCAATTTATTATCATAGTCAGATGTGTTACAAGTTTTCTGTTGAAACACGATGGTTCCAAAATTCCAAATGGACAAAAAATGAAACTGGTGGTTCCGTAGCAGCTTTATGTTTTTAATTTCTGTCTGGCCTATGGGTATTGTGAGCAAAACGCACGCCTTCAGCTCTCCTTATCTGTTTCATTTCAAATTTGTTTTGAAAACGGCTGCTTGAAAATACCATTTATTAATTAACTTAACTGCTGTAACAGCTTACTTTGCCTGCTCATCTAACAACAACCCCGGCCATCGTGTTTGCTACTAGTTTTACTTGCACAGCTCCGCCATCCATGATTTCTGACAAACTTCCTTTGTGAATCCTTCCAGCTGCTTGGAAATCAGACCGCGCGGAATAAGATGTCTTTTGACTGACCGCGCGGTTTGTAGTACCCTATTTCAAAACGCCGCTATAGCGTTACCGTAAGTTCAATTTTTTTGGTTAATAGCTGAAACGACGCGCGGAAAGTTATAGTTTTGTACCCTGGAAAGCGATTTTTTAATAAGGGCTGGAGCTACGCATAGTGCAGATTTGAAAACTTTTCCCGATACTCTCCCGTTATAAAAGTCGATTTGTGTCCTAGTTATGACGTCATACCATGTCGCAGTCAGTGCCCCATTTCAAAGCCAAATTTAGTATACTTATCGTGATCGAATAAAAATAAAACAGGCACCAAAGTAATCAGTAAAGATTGAAATTTCATTTTATGAAAAAAAACGGGAAAGTGATTTTTGATTGCAGTAGGCCTTTAACAGCTAGTTAACTCTGAATCTATTATTAACATAATAGATAGATTATTAACTCTTACTAACCACTGATAAAACAAATTACCAGTAATGAATACAGATGCACTGTTTTTTACTGTTTTCAAGACCAACGGTTCAAAGTTCAGACCCTCTCCTCCATTTCAACCACCTGAACCAGACTGGCCTACAATATATTCTAGGCCTCCTGTACCTAGGCCTAATATAGGTTTTTCTTTTTTAAGAAACTGGTAAGTTATACCTATCAGGCTTTCTGGGAAATTACAATGGATTATACTGTTCTGTTTTTTCTCATAACAAGCAACAGAAACTTTTAGTAAGTGGTAGGCCAAGCTAATCCAAGCTCCCTTGCCATCAGCTTCTAGCCAGTCAGAGACCACACACAGATTGAGTTGCTCAAAAACAGATGTTATTCTACGTAGCCACAAGCGACGCTTCCAAACTTAAAGTGCCCCTACGGCTTTTTTTTATTAGTGAATTCAATAAAACTCGGTACGCTGACTTCAGATCTGAAAATTATTTTTAAATCAGACGCGTAGTTCACGAGTTATAACGCGTGGAAGTGTCAATGTTTCGTCATTTTCGCCATATTCCTTATCTCACTTTTAGGACTGGGTCGAGTCCACTATGACATCATAGTGGGAGCCCCTTTTTTCCCGTACTGAAGCAACAAATCTGACGTCGATTTTCTCTCATACTATGGATTCGATATTTGTTTTCTTGACTTTGATGATTAGAAACAGGTCGGCACATTATGGCATTGAAATTTGAAAGGCTTGTGATGAGTTTGCAGCTGTGGGGAGGAATTACAAAATTCCCCTGTAGTGGCTGCTCAGTGTACTCAGTGGCGGCGGGCGTAGGCCGTGCAATGTTAAAACAGTACGGGATTTCAATAGGATCAAAAACATGATCACAGATATTTGACAGGACTTGAAAATTGTTAGATTTATATGTGAAACTGGGAAAATATGCCACATCGATGTGTTTTGCTATGCCGTGGAAATACACCGGATAAATCAAGATTTGTGGAGCTCCACAGGATTCAGCTTCATCAGGACGATCGCCCTGAAGCTGTAACGATAAGGAAGTGGATAGATTTCATCAATTCGCAACGACGGACGAAATTCTAAACTTCACAGTTAGAAAATGCCAACATGCAACCATCAATTTCGGTGCAATAACGAAATTCATGTGTAGTAATAAGGAATTGTGTTGCACATTTTCTACACTTGCTGTATCTAATGAAAATCGAATCGTTTCAAGTTTCTTCAACCACAAAGGTTGACCGACACGGATGGATATGGCCATGGCCTAAATCACATTACGTATAGAATTTTGATACACTTTTACTTCATCAGATACACAACAGAAAGATAATAATTCAGATCCAGTCAAATGCCCAGAAAGTTTTCTTTCAACATTTCTTTTCTCTCTCACATCTCTTTCATAGCTTTCAGCGAAAGAGTTCTCAGCCAAATAGGATCAAATGCATCAGGTTCTTCTCCATCGGTATCACTATCATCGGTCTGCTTTACTCTACGATACGAAATTGCTTTGAAAATCGGAAACATAGCGAAACATAATAAATACTAAAGCTTTTCGTCTGACACTCATCAGAGTCGTACGTCAGAAAGAGAACGAAAATGAAAACCTAACGAACAATTATACCCAGAAGAGGATCGAAATTGGCCAATCAGCCAATATTTACTCGACAACACAGAATGCGCTCAAAACTACAGTGAGGACCGTTTTCGCATTATCGGCAGAGCTAGGTCAAAATTTCACTCAGGAATTTTAGAATCTGTCTACATCAAAACCATGGATCCCATATTGTGTAGACAGAAAGAGTTCGTTTTCCCACTGGGACTCTTTCAATAATCTATTTTTCGATCACCGGTGATGATTGGTTGTTTTTGCACTATACCAATCACTCACCTCTTGTCTGATTGGCCAATTTCGATCCTCTTCTGGGTATAATTGCTCGTTAGGTTTTCATTTTCGTTCTCTTTCTGACGTACTACTCTGATGAGTGTCAGACGAAAAGCTTTAGTATTTATTATGCTTCGCTATGTTTCCGATTTTCAAAGCAATTTTGAAGTTCTGTACCGATCAAAGACTGTTCTACGGTACGACCAATCCTATCCCCTCGCCATCTTCGCATTCCTCGGCACTGCAATCCCTACTGTCATGAACTACTATCCGACTAAGAATGTTTAATTTATGGAAACTTTCTATTCAATTCTGATCACCAAATTGCACAAATACCCACGAATACACATAACAAGACAAGACAGCGCAAACAACATTATCTATTATACTGAATGTAGGCCTACGCCCGCCGCCACTGAGCACACTGAGTCCACTATGATGTCATAGTGGTCTCGACCCAGTCCTAAAAGTGAGACATGAAAGCGTGAACGCAATCTCTCGTAACTCAACAATTATTGATCAGATCAAAAAAAATATAAACGGTATCAGGATCAGCGCATTCGATTCTATACTTTTAGTCAATAAAAAAATCCGTAGGCGCACTTTAACGAAATCTATAGCCAAATACGAAGTAAAAGCTTACCTCATCCAACACACACAGCCTTTTCTTTTCATCTGCCATGCGACCACAACGTGAAACTGAAATGGGTCATCATCTTCGAGCAACTCGCAACTTTCAGTAGTAAACTCGCATTTTCAGTTTTCCAACTCGCAACTTTGATTACAAAAGTAACTCGCAACTCGTACTTTGCATGCAACTCTCAACTCGCAATTTGCATATTTAATTTAACTCGCAACTCGCAACTCGTACAATAAACGCAACTCGCAACTTGCACTTGCAACTCGCAACTCGTATTTTACCATATCACCCCGAAGAAGAGAAGAGAAAATAAAAAAGGAGGTTAATACTACATGAGAATCAAATCGCTTGATATATTTTTCCTGAAAGGAGAACAAAAATAATTTTTTAATTTGGTTTTTCTGAACGAGCGTATCGAGTTAGCCCGAAATCTGAATTGTTTCCAAAATTGGAGCTATGTTTATCGAGATACGGGGCGAACGTGACGAAATTTATTCAACCAAAAGTGGCATCCGGAAGCTTATTTAATTTGCCACCTTCTGAAATTTGTGATGTTGCACTATGTACGGAAGTTCTTTGAACGTACTATACCTTCTAATGTATTGGGCATCCATATCAACTAAAATGAATGGCAATTTCAAATCAGATGGTCATCTAAAAATTTATACATGTCTGAACCATACTAATTATTCACAGGCATTCCTATGACAATTTTGTTCCCTAACACAAGGTTTCAATCGCGTGAAAAAAATAGTAGCGCTCAAATGTTTTATGTAAATTTCAGAATAAAATTGCGCAAAAATGACACCTGATAATTACCAGATGAGGCTACATATGCCTTACTCCCCACAAACAATATTTTATCATTAGTGCCTGTTGCTCAAAAATATTTCTCAATTTTTGACAAGAGCACCCTTCCGAAACGAAAAATGGCGTTCACACCTTCCCACTTGCTAAATAAATTCGCTACTGAAACAGTTCATTATTTATATGTTGTTATGTAAATTTTCCTCCTCAAGCTTCGGGCCACTTCTAGACGCCATTTTACATCAAGTGGTTCTTAGCTTTGCTCAGTTAATGTATACAACATCAGTTCAATACTATCAGGAAATGTAATTTGCCTTATGTCTCGAAGACTTGAGCAATACAGCAAAACAACTGAGCTCCCTTGAGACTCTCCGCTCTATACTCTCGCTTGGCTTGGCACATACACACCTAGGCAAAATGTAACAAATAATGATATTCACAAGGTTTTAGTTTGTATATAAGGCAGTAATATATCACAGATGTGGATTTCAATGGTAGACTTACCACCATTCAACTTCCACTGGGTGTTTGTGACGATCTCGCACTTGGAGTACAAAAAGGATAGGCAGCATCTTCTTCACTACTCGTATCATACCTGTCTAGCCGAGAGTCAAATTGGTATGGCTTACATGTCCATCATACACGCATACTTCTCCTCCTTCAGGTGATAAGTTAGTTGATACGAAAAGTTACTATTATATTACTCGTTTTTCCAAATTCTGAGATCCACATAAGCGCAACGCAGTGTTCTCAAGTCAAACAGAATTCAGATTGTACATATGGTGACATAACTACCAACTCTCGCAATCTCAAAATTGGCTGAATAAAATCCCCAACTTTTGCATTTTGACGCCAATTTATTGATAGTTAAAGGTTCACAAAATTGTGGAAAATATGACTCAACCTGTTTTGAATAGGGTTGAGCGATAAATCAAAACAGTTTAACTTCAGTTGCCTTTTAAAGGCTGCTAAAGGTTTATAAGAAGTGCATTATAGTTGTCCTGACTTCCTAACGAAGAGCAAAAAAAGTTAAATATCATTAAAACCGTATCTTAACTTCAAAACTTGCGTCGCTTTCTTCAGGGTTAAAAACCTCGTAGTGGATTCTTCGGCTAAAAACTGTCTTCAATGATTGTAACTCTCTGCGCTCTTTTCTTGGTAGCCAACCTAGACCCATAATATCCTTTCAGTTGGAAAGTTTTTCAACCACAGTTCTAGTCGCATAGTTTTAAGCATTTTGCAAGGGGTTTTCCAGAGCATTTGAAATTTCCACAAACTGTGTGTCTCTGCCGTCTGGTTTGGGTAAAAAAAGATTTTTTGCAATATGTTTTTCTCAGATGAATGAGCATGATGATTTTAATTTTCTAAGATCTGATAATTTTGTGCGTGGCTACGCGACTTTTATGACTGCACGAGTGCAAATGACTGGATTGATGCTTGATTGATGACTGGATTAGTTACCAATCCGGCAGCTCCTCTGTTTCTGGTACTTGTCAACAGATGAAGTAGGCGATACTCTTAGCCCAAGTACATTGTCAAAATTTTCCAGACACCATGCGTTTGAAAGCTTTGAAATAATGCCCAATTCCGTCCTACTTCCTGCTCTAAAGTATGAGCTAATATATGTCGACCAGCTTCTCATACGTCATGGCCACAGTATTGCAATTCCATCATCTTAACTGTTATTGGCCATTACAACAAAGTTTGCCAATCTGCCTATAATTTGTTTAGTAAAGATGACTATATATCTGCTGTTTTTGAAGAAGCAAAAGCAAATGCCAAGTCAAGCTAAACTATTTTTTCTGCTACTGTTCTCTCTTCGTTTTAATCCACTTCTCTTTTTAGGGCATGGCATTCGTTTTTCAAAAGTCTAAAGGGCATTGTCAATAAAAATATTCCTAGAACTTTGTCGTAGACTCTGAGCCATAATCATTCATTTTCCTGCCTCCGCCCTGCACGTACCAGTTCAGAAAGGCATACAAAATTAGAAAATGGTCATATGTAAAGAAGCAATGGATAGTGTTCTCACCAGACTGTCTCTAAGACGTTATATTGAGCCAGTTTTTCTCACATGTTCTTCTTCTTTCCTTTGAATAATTAAGTCGGAGTTAGAATTAAAATATTGTATACATTATTTTCACGTTGCATGTAGCTTCGATGACGTATGGGGTAATTATTTTGAATGTGGACTACTTTGTTCAACAATGGAAACCATTTTGTGACTATTGCATTGTGCATCATCAATTTTTCCAACTTGCGTTGCAACCTTACATTTGGCGTCAGCGCTTTGAACTTTGTTCATAGTCTCTCAATAGACAGTTGTTATGCCTCATAGCCATAAGACAGTTGTTATGCCTCAGTCGTAGCAACTTCAAAAGATCGTTGCTGGGTGTAAATAACTTGTTGTTTGTAAAAGAAAACAAGGTGTTCTCATTTTTTTCTGACTCAAGTACAAATTTGAATTAATTGTATAAAGAGGATTAAGAGAAGTTTTGATCGCTCTTTTGAAATCTTCATACAACATTCTTACACGATCAAGCACGCCGTGCTTTATGAAACTTATTGACGAAAAAAGTAGCAAGCGATTGTAAAAGACTCCAATCATTTCTTCTATTCCAAATATGACATTACTTACATCAGTTGTAATTAGTTGCGAACTCAAATATGTGGAAAAAAGTAATTTTGAGAATGTTAAACGCGTTTTACTTTTTGGGGGGAATTTCTTGTCCCTAAATTCAAACTAAAACATTGCTTTCTTATGGAATTGAAAGTGAAATTGGAAAGTGTAAATTTCAAAAGAAATGTACATAGCTAAAGCTGAAAATTTTAATACGTGTCCACGTGGCACAATCATTCATCAATCACTAAGCCGTTTTAATTTTAGTCTTGCCGTTATTTATTTGAACGATGTTATGACCAATTAATATTTTTTTTAGTAATTCTGTGAATGCGACGGTTTTGGTTTGTGGTAGCTCGATAATCAAGAGAAAATGGAAATGTGCAGAAGTTCAAAGATTCTTCAATATTTGGTAATAATCTTCTTGAGCATTGTGTCAAGCAATGAGTTTGCCCCTGATAATGGAACTCTGACCACAGCTATCGTACACAACGGGAGCCTTTCTGCAGAGAAAGATTTGTATTTGTATTCAAGCAAAATCATACTGTCAACTTATTACACTCCAAGCCCGCAATTGTCCACAACAACAGGATTATCTTTAAAAGGAATCCCAAGCCTAAGCAATACTACAAAAGATATATTCATTGTAATTCTCTCGCTTTTGGTAATATTTGCTTTACTTGGCAATTTTACCCTACTAACAACAATAATTACCGTTAGAAAGCTTCACTCTAAAACACACATGCTCCTCGTTGATTTGGCTGTAAGTGATATCATTCTGGCAGTCACTGTTGTTCCAATTGACATAAATGTTTTGGTAAAAGATGGATTTTACCATAACGAAAGAACATGCGAGTTTTTCAGTACAATGTTTTTCATGTCTCTTCCGGCATCATCACTTAGCCTTTGCCTTCTCACCCTGGAACGCTATATAACATTGAAATATCCCTTGACACGCTTGAAGATTCTCTCAAAAAAAGAGCAGTGATAGCTCTTGCAGTAAAGTGGATTTATGTCATCATTATTGCATCGCTTCCAGTTATGGGTTGGGTTGATTTTCCAACCTCTGTTAAAAGCGACTGTAATTTCTACATAAAGACCCAATATTGTATTCTCATGGTGACAGCTAATTTCTTGCTGCCACTTTTGATAATACTACTGGCTAACATCGGAATTTTTCGAATTGCAAACAGTGCTGCAATGAAGAATAAGCATTCCTTATGTCAATTCGAAAGAAGAAGAGCAAGCTTTATAGCGGTTGTGGCAAATGTAAAAGCTGCTAAGCGTATTATGTTGCTAGTTGGATTGTTTCTAATTTCATGGCTACCTTATATTGCCAACACCGTTGTTAATATTAGCTGTAACGGTTGTTCGCCAAGATATGTTACTGGCATTACGATGATTCTGAATTATTCAAACGCCACGATGAACCCGATTTTGTATGGCCTCCTTAATAAGGAAATCCGTCATGAGATTAAGAAGATAATAAACGGCATTGTAGCAAAATGTAGAAATGTCAAGTTTGATAAACCCAATCTTGGAGACAGTCGATCAGAATATCTCTATACAAAATCTATACGGGACAATAACACTACAAATAAAGAAATTATAAACGAAACTGTTTTTTGAGCAGAACGTTTACATGCATAAAATATGATGAACTAAAATTAACTATCGTACTTTGCAAATTTAAGATATTTAATTACTTATCAAGACTTGTTAATGTTGTATTTACTAATTACAAATCCAGTAGTGAAGTCATAACTTTGGCCAAGAAAATTTAGCATGTTTAAGTTACGTTTGTGAGACAGAAAAATGTATGTAAGCAGAATGATTACGTGGGCATTTATTAACTTAACATGTAGAAACCAGAAAATGCCAAGTATGTAGAAAAAAATGTTTACAGCCAAAAAAATTGCTTGGCAAATACTGAAACCAGATTTATGACAGTACAATAAACTCCGTTGAGCGGTAATTTGCCAATGAAATGGCTTGTTTATTCATTACATCTTGATTTTGATTTGTAATAATAAGAATGTAATGCAACTGCTGAACTCATATATTCAGAAGCTTATTTGCGAGAGATAAATTGAATTGTAAATGAAACGGAGAAATTGATCACCGAATTGGTTCTGGAGCTTTGTATGTTGTATCATGAAAGCTTGCGATATACGAGGCCCTAACTTGAAAAAGCTCCTGGACTGCTAACGGACCTTGTGTCTGCTGAAGCAAATTCTAAATATTGACAGCTTCTGTATATATCATTTATCTTACAACTGCATTAGCTCTCACTGTAACAATTAATCCATAGCTACTCTTACCCTTATACAATTGTTATGTTGTTTTAGCCTCGAAGTGATTTATAGAGTTTTGTTCTATTAGCCTCATTATGAGATTCAAAGATCAGGAGAGCTGATGGCCTAACACGAGGGAGTTCTACACTGTTTTATCTGGCGACAAGAAGCGAAATCTTTCAAATAAAGATGAACCCATTTGCCAAATCAACAGGAACTCCAGTCTTGGGGCCCATATACACAAGCACCTTAAATTTACCTAAAACAGTGGAGTGCAGCGTAGGGAGGTGTAAATTCCAGGTTGTCTGTCCTTATTTTGCTCACCAAAATAAGTAACACATGTCAGTTTTCCTAATTCGTGATTATGGGTGACATCACAACTCTTTGGTAAACTGTCCGGCTGGGCAGTTTCCTTGAACGATACCTTGAATATTATCTGATAGTGAATACCTGAACACATTCAGAGACGTAGGAACCGGGGGGCACTGGGGGCACGTGCCCCCCCTCAAAATTTTGAAATAAGCAAAAAGTGCCCTTTTTGTTCACAAAGTGCCCTTTCTGTTCATAAAGTGCCTATTTAGTCAAATATTTTCTCTAAAATATTGAGATTAATTAGATATGCCCTTACAGGTCAAGCACTTCGGTTTGGGTGATCCAGTTTGAAAATTGACTCCTATTGTTTATACTTTTAAAGACATAACATAACAAGAGCAGAAATTAATAGCTAATAGAATTCAAAATGTGTGGCATTTGGTTTTACCCAGCCAAATCAGTGCGATTGAGCTCTATTGCTATTTCGCTTCTGCCGACATGCCACGCGCTGATCGATGCAAACGAAAGAAGGAGGAGGAACTGAAGAAAGCTGCCAGTAAGGTTAAGAAAATAACGTCTATATTTGCATTTCAAAAAAATACAAGCAACTCTAGTGAAGAATCTGCTGCTGAAAAAGTATACAACAACCCGTGACAAATCACTTTGAATTGCAAGAAATAGATAGCAGGAATAGAGGGGCTTCAAAGGAGAGCTCCTCTGTCTTTGGAGTCCAAGGACATAGAGATTGCAATGAAGACTTGAGTCATGAGAGTGGAGAACTAGAGAAGGGAGATTTCAACAACACTCCTCGGAGATCCAATATCACCTTCACATTCGCAGAACCTTTATCAATCAAAACAAATATTGTGACGGTTGAAGGATGGTCTTCAAATGCAAGTCTATGCAATGAAGAATCTGCAGAGTTCCCGGCAGTTGAAGGTTACTCCTCAAATTCAAATGTATGCAATGAAGAATTTGCAGATTTTTTAATTAGTGCTCATTCTGAAGTAGCACCAACTGAAGATGCAGTCCAGGAAGGCCCTATCCTTACTGTCTGCACTGCTCGCTGCTGTTCAAATGATGCTCCATTCATACCCACAGAAGATGATTTGAAGAAAACATCACAAAAGCAGACAATGTCCAGTGGCAAAGATGTAAAGATTCGCAAATGTACATTATCAGTATTTGCAAAATACCCCTGGGCAAGCTACTGTTTAACAAAGGATACAATCGCATGTTTCTATTGCAGAAAGGCATCAAATATGGGACTTCTAACGTTCAGCTACCACAAGACGGAGAAGGCATTTTGTGACGGGGACTTTTGCAACTGGAAGAGAGGCTTGGAAAAGTTGCACAAGCGCGGATGTTCACATTGTCATTCTGAATCAGTTGAGAAAGTGGAGTCCCTTAGAATGCCTCATTTGAATGTCAGAGCTATTCTTGATAAGGAATATAAAGCAGAGCAGGAAATGCACAGAGATATGTTGTTACCCCAATTTAGTAGCCTCCAGTATTTAACTCGTCAAGGCTTGGCCATCCGAGGAGATCATGAAGGAGAAAGTAATCTTTATCAACTATTAAAGACAAGATCAGAGGATGTTCCAAACTTAAAAAGATGGATAGATAAAAGTCAATACACAAGTCCTGATATTGTTAACGAATTGATTGAGATGATGGGTAATGATGTTCTCCGTTCTATCCTTGAAGACATCAGAAGTAACTTTGCTTTATTTAGTTTGATAGCAGATGAATCACGAGACATCAGTAATAAGGAGCAGCTCACATGTATTTTACGGTGGGTCTCGGTTCCTGAGCTTAGCACACATGAAGACTTTGTAGGAAGGTATCACATAAAGGAAACCGATGCTGAAACAATTACATACTGTCGCAAAGATATTCTCCTTAGGTGCTATATTTTCCTTGATGACTGCAGATGGCAAGCTTACGATAGTGTAGCAACAATGAGTGGCCATTTGAGTGGAGTTGCTGCAAGGATAAAAGCTGAGAATCCAGCAGCTCATCGCATTCACTGTGCCAACCATAGACTCGATCTAGCACTCAAAGGATGTGCCAAGGAAAGTAAAATTGTCCGCGAGACTCTCTCATTTGTCCAAGATCTCGCAGTTTTCATTCAATCTACGAAGACATTGCCAAAGACGTAAGTTCAGATGGATCAGTAGACAGCTTGCATCTATTGTGCCCAACCCGGTGGACTGTAAGAACGAAATCTGTTTCTGCTATTCTCAAAAACTATTCAGCCATTCAAGCAACCTTGCTCAGCATAGCCAATGAAAGTTCAGCCCGTGAGGTGTCAGACAAGGCATATGGATTGGCGGGAAATATGGTCAATTTCAAGACCTACTTTGGACTAAGATTTGCCTTGAACTTGTTCAGCGTATGTGAGCAGCTTGCAAAGACACTGCAAACTAAGGGCATATTACCACAAACTGCAATGGTTGGAGTCACTGCACTCAATGGAAACTTGCAGCAGCAAAGAGAAGATTTTTCCTTCTTCTACCAGCAAACGACAGCTCAAGCTGCAAAATTCGATTTTGTCGAGGAACCCAAACTTCCAAGAAGGTATGGCGTCAATTCGTGGACAAAAAGATCGTCTCGTCACTTGATTCGTCATTTCGTCGAGTGGTTGTCTATTTCGTCACTCCATTCTTCATTTCGTCACTTTGATTTGGTGCTTACCCTCACTTCGTCTCGTCGCCCCTATCATTCATTTCGTCATACTCATTTCTCATTTCGTTTCATTTGTCTCAATCATTTTGACATATCATCTCATTTCGTCGTTCTCGTGTGTCGTTTCGTCGTCCTCACATGTCGTTTCGTCGTTCCGCAGTTTAGTCAAGTTTTAAACAACAAGCCACGCTGCATTCCGCGTTTTTCTACCTTCAAGCCTCGCTTACACAGCGATCTTTCCCGCGCGTTTACCATGCGATTTTTCTTGAGCGGATCAGACCATCAATCATGGACGGCCTGAAAGAAATTTTAAGAGACGCACTTCGCAGATTGGAAACTATACGTTCCAGTCCAGGAAACAGCATTAACTCCAACAACTCAAATAACTCCAACAACTCAAATAACTCCAACAACTCAAATAACTCCAACAACTCAAATAACTCCAGCAACTCCAACAGCTCCAACTCATCAGCATTCGTGCAAGTGGATACCAGAGTCAGAGAAGAGAGGGCTGAGGCTAACTTCAGGTATGCATAGCTTTGTGGCTACCTATTTGTATTAAATCTTTGTAGTTGTAATTAGGTAACCTTTGCATTTATGATATGTAGTCCAATTTTAAAAATGAAAACTGAATTGAACTGAATTGAACTGAAATCACTTGGCCCTTATTTACTGTAGATATTTGTTGCTTAAATGTAGATGATAAAAACTGGTTTGTGAAAACAAAGTCAATTTTATTTTCAGGACTGCTTTTCCACAGTACTCTACAACAAAAAGAGCAAATCCCACTCCATGTTACCAAAAACCAAAAAAGAGACGCATGCAAGTTGCTCAACCCAATCCATTTGTTAAGGACACATGGACACATGACTTTGTTCTTCTCAATTCTTGCTCTGCAGATACAACACCCAGTATGCCTGGTCTTGCTGCATTGGCTGCTGCCGGGTTAGGCAGGAAAAAGGTTGTTTTTCCAGACAAGCATGGGGATTTTAGTCATATCAAATCCACACTGGAGAAAGTGTTTCCAAAACTTTGCTCCCAGATGGGTGCCTTTGAGTTTTTACGTGCAGACCGAGGTGGTATTTCTAGGCCACTTTTAAATATTCCAATGCCAACGATTGGTTACAAAATCACACATTTAAAGGAAGCAGTTTCTGCTAGTGCCGTCATTTATATCCGCCCAATACAGAGTGATCTTGATATGACTCCTGTTGCACAATCAGAAACGAGCCCTCATGTGTATTCACAATGCATTAGTTGTAATAAGGAAGTTCCCCTAACCCAAATGAAAACTCACAAAGAGCAATGTGAAAAAGATGATGATGTTGAACTAGCAGACATCAAGTGTGCAGACCTGGAGTCCATTGAATATGCCGCTCAAATAGCTGAAAGCATCACACAGGAAACTGCTGTGTCATTTGACGTTAGTAATCCTGCTCTTCAAGGTGACAAGTTTAATGAAAAAGATTTAACTGCTGTAAATCGTAAAGACTGGGTGGCAGAATTGATGTTGGTTTTTCCTGAGACCCCTAAAAAGTCAATTGATCGTGCTGTGATGTTCTCAAAATCCCTGTTGGATGCTGCTGATTTGTTATGTGATCCCCCCGATGAAAAAGCAGAAGGTGTAAAAAGTATTAAGCCTGTCGACTGTTGTAGCATTGAAGATGTCATGGAAAAAGTGAAAAAGAGAATTAAGAACTCTGAATTCACATTAGACAGGGAATTATCCCCTACAAACTAACAAACAGGGTAACCTTAAATTTTAATGTTTCATATGAAAGCCAAGACAAAGAGGATCAGAAATCCGAGATGGGACATTTCGAAAAAGTGACGGGGGTCACGTCATCGCTCATCAAAGTATTGCATCATTGGTCACAGTCAGAAAAAAATCAACTATCTTGTATTGTAAACCTGAATACATATTTAGAAAGAGCATAAAGAGTTATGTAAAAAATATTAAGGAACTTAATCTATAACATGAACAGTTGAGGAGATATGGGCAGTCGAAGATGTTACGATTCAGGGGGTAAAAAAAGAAATGAAATTACCTGAATTCTCCAATATTACCGAAACATTGGTACAAATATTGAACCATATATACCATCTCATTGATGGAAAGCATTTCAAGTTGATTTCAGCTAAAGAAATGTTTGAAAAACTGAGTTTACATAATGTGCAGGTTGTCTGAATTCCTGACATTACCCCCGATTTTTAGAGAAATCCATTTTTTAATGATTTGGGGTGAAACTTTTGATGTAGAGTCAACTCTGTTTAGGCTGAACACCCTAGGGAAGCGTGAAGTTATTCGAATTACAACATATTCGAAATGTAGAGGTTTACCCTTATAAGAATTAATTGTTTAGTGATCCTTAGGAACGGAGAATTCCGTTCGAAATAGGTAAAGTTCGAGCTACACCAGTTAGAATTATGCAGACATGACTGTAAATTGTATTCCACTAGTAAGAACTCATCAAAAATGCTTTTCTGCAGCAATTTGCTCTTCCATTAGACATCAACTTGTCAAATAAAAGCTAATAAGTCATCAAAATTAGGGGGTAATATCAGCATTGCTGAAACCAAGATAAAAAGAATTAAAGTGTATAGAAAAATTGTCAGCGAAAAAACCTCACTAATATTTCATGGTAGCCATTCGTCTCATGAGCTATCACTTGATATAAAATCGGAGACCTCCCATTTGCTCTCCTTGCTGTCACTTAACTAAGAATCATTTTCGTTAGCGCCTTTTTATGATTGGTCACAAACAATTTCGCTTGTCGGTCGATGCTTGTCGTTTATCTTGTTTTGCTTTCAAACCATTTCTCTTTCCCTTTAATTTTTGCCTTACTCCTGCTAGTCTTTTCTCTCTTGCTTTCTGACATTGTGTTTGCAGATCTGGAATGTCAAATTCCTCGTTCGCTTCTGAAACAGGCTCCTTTTTCTTTCGCTGCACATTTCTTACAGCAGAAAATTGACTCCCGCAAACAGGACCGGCGGCTGTACTTTTGAATTTTTAACTTTCCAACCCCAAATTCTTAAAATCTAGTTGATCGATCATAAAATTGCTGGAATAATACCATTCGTATGGTGGACGGAGTCTGGGTCCAGTGGAGGTAATAGCAATAAAGGCTTATGTTTAAGTTCCTTATATATGCGAATCCTAGTTTCAACAAAGTCATTAGGCGTTATACCAGAATAGGCAGTTGAACATATGAACTCTTTGACGTGGTCAATATCCTCTGGGGCTAGATTGCTTGTCAACCCAAGGGCCAAAAGTCTCATTGCCATAGCACTTGAAAAAAATAATGATGTTTTTGTTGTTTGTAAGGATACCGATGTAGTGGTTCTCTTTCTTGTTCTTCATTGTCCAACACAAGTTATATTTCAAGTATGAGTCTTGTGTCTGCTTCCTCGTGATTGCAGTCCTTCTCAATCTGTGTACGCTTTTCTAATCCTGTAGATGTTTTCCTCTTCCGTTATTGCCCGGTAAACTTCTCGTCCTCAGAAGAGTCCTTGCTTACAATACAAAGACCAACTTACTTTTGGCCCTTGGGTTGACAAGCAATCTAGCCCCAGAGGATATTGACACGTCAAAAGGCTCATATGTTCAACTGCCTATTCTGGTATAACGCCTAATGACTTTGTTGAACTAGGATTCGCATATATAAGGAACTTAAACATAAGCTTTATTGCTATTACCTCCACCGGACCCAGACTCCGTCCACCATACGAATGGTATTATTCCAGCAATTTTATGATCGATCAACTAGATTTTAAGAATTTGGGGTTGGAAAGTTAAAAATTCAAAGTACAGCCGCCAGTCCTGTTTGCGGGAGTCAATTTTCTGCTGTAAGAAATGTGCAGCGAAAGAAAAAGGAGCCTGCTTCAGAAGCGAACGAGGAATTTGACATTGCAGATCTGCAAACACAATGTCAGAAAGCAAGAGAGAAAAGACTAGCAGGAGTAAGGCAAAAATCAAAGGGAAAGAGAAATGGTTTGAAAGCAAAACAAGATAAACGACAAGCATCGACCGACAAGCGAATTGTTTGTGACCAATATAAAAAGGCGCTAACGAAAATGATTCTTAGTTAAGTGACAGCAAGGAGAGCAAATGGGAGGTCTCCGATTTTATATCAAGTGATAGCTCATGAGACGAATGGCTACATGAAATATTAGTGAGGTTTTTTCGCTGACAATTTTTCTATACACTTTAATTCTTTTTATCTCGTTTCAGCAATGCTGATATTACCCCTAATTTGATGACTTATTAGCTTTTATTTGACAGTTGATGTCTAATGGAAGAGAAATTGCTGCAGAAAGCATTTTTGATGAGTTCTTACTAGTGGAATACAATTTACAGTCATGTCTGCATAATTCTAACTGGTGTAGCTCGAACTTTACCTATTTCGAACGGAATTCTCCGTTCCTAAGGATCACTAAACAATTAATTCTTATAAGGGTAAACCTCTACATTTCGAATATGTTGTAATTCGAACATTTTCACGCTTCCCTAGGGTGTTCAACCTAAACAGAGTTGACTCTACATCAAAAGTTTACCCCAAACATTAAAAATGGATTTCTCTAAAAATCGGGGGGTAATGTCAGGAATTCAGACAACCTGCACATTATGTAAACTCAGTTTTTCAAACATTTCTTTAGCTGAAATCAACTTGAAATGCTTTCCATCAATGAGATGGTATATATGGTTCAATATTTGTACCAATGTTTCGGTAATATTGGAGAATTCAGGTAATTTCATTTCTTTTTTTACCCCCTGAATCGTAACATCTTCGACTGCCCATATCTCCTCAACTGTTCATGTTATAGATAAAGTTCCTTAATATTTTTTACATAACTCTTTATGCTCTTTCTAAATATGTATTCAGGTTTACAATACAAGATAGTTGATTTTTTTCTGACCGTGACCAATGGTGCAATACTTTGATGAGCGATGACGTGACCCCGTCACTTTTTCGAAATGTCCATCTCGGATTTCTGATCCTCTTTGTCTTGGCTTTCATATGAAACATTAAAATTTAAGGTTACCCTGTTTGTTAGTTTGTAGGGGATAATTCCCTGTCTACATTGTCAGTTGATAGAGAGGAGATCTGGCAAAGCGCTCTTGCTTTTTATAAAAAAGGCACTGTATGATAAAGAGAAACTTCTACACAGTCTTGTAGTCATTTTCAAAGATGAGGAAGGATTAGATGCAGGAGCAATCAAGACAGAATATTTTGAGCTGCTAATGAAAGAAGTCAACAAAAGACTATTTGAAGGAGATGAATATGCTAGAATCCCTGTAAGAGACAGTAGCAAGGGGCTGTTGTTGAAATTGGCAGGAATCATCATAGCACACTCAATAAGCCAAGGTGGTCCAAGTTTTGGTGCTTTATCCCCCGCAGTTTTCCACTACATTGTTGGGAGTGATGCCGATGTTGTAGCATCCATGCTAAATGCTGATGAAGTACCTAAAAATGCAGGTGAAGTACCTAAAGAATTTTTCCATATGGTACTGTACAGTCATGGACATTCCAAAAACTGTTTTTTAGAGTTCTAAATCTAAATTAAGTGATATTTAGAGAGATAATTTTTCCACAGATAATGTTGAAATCGTTCCATTTTCCAGGCACAGCTGTTCTTCTTCAGCTTCTTTCAAGACTTCAATCAGAGGAACCAATTGAAACTATTCTTGATAATGACTCCATGAGTGAGACATATTGGGCAGTGATAAATGCTTCTCATTGGCCCATAACTGAAGAGGTCAAAAACAACAATGCTTCCTTTCTTATTAACCATCTCCTGGAGAATGAGTTAATTCTTTCAAGAAAATTTGAAATTGATAAACTTGTAGAAGGTCTTGAATTTTCCGGATTGTTGGAAATAATGAAACAGAATCCAGTTACAACCTTCCCTCTCCTGTGTCATGGACCACACAGGGTTCTCACATGTGATGTCTTGAAAGCAAACATGAACCTTGACGATCATCCATCACCAGATTTTTCTAAAGCACAAGCGTTTTCATGGTTTACCAAGTACATGGAATTAGCCACTCAAGATACCCTGCAATCATTGTTGCAGTTTATTACTGGGCACCGATCAATCCCTCCAGGTGGTCTTACCCACAAGATTACAATAAAGTTTCTACCAGATGATGATGAAATGCTTCACTACCAACATCTACAGCATGTCTTGCAATTTTGAATTTGCCAACCATTTATTCTTCGGAAAGAAAATTCATGAATTCCCTGGACATAGCATTGAAATACGAAAGCCAAGGATTTGCCTGTGCATGAGTGATTGGTTATCACACAGATTCATTAGTGACTTATAACTGTGTTTATATATGCTAAAATAATGATTCTCGTTGCTGCTTCTTTGAGCCCATGGAAGTTTTATTCACATTAATATGATTACTATTGCGGATTACTAAGCCACCATTACACATATAGGCTGCATACATAGGCGCCGACTACGTGGGGGCTTGGGGGCTCGAGCCACCCCTGGAAATTGCTACGGGGGGGGGGGGGGCGGGGCTGAGCCCCCCCTGAAAAATTGTTTAAAAACCTGTTGTTTAAAGCGCTTTAGCTTATTTTGCTTCCGTGAACTAAACTACGCCTTTAGAACTACGCATTTATATTTTACTTCACTCATAGTGTTCTGTTCTGTTTATTAGTTAGTTTGTTGGTGCTATTTTCTGTTCTATTAAGCATGGTTTAGAGAAGTTGGTATGTAATTTTTTTTCATTTCAAGTTTGAGTATGAGTTAGAGCCCATTGATATATTGTTTGAAAAAGAACAAATTTATTTCCTTGCAGTCACATTTTGATGATTTTTATTTTCATAAGAGGGTTTTCACAATGAATGTTATGTTCAGAGTGTTTATGTTATGTTTAATTTTATGTTATGTTTCAAGCATCTTACTTTAAAGTAAATATTGAAGTTCTGCAGTTTATTATTCCTAAATTTCAATGTGTAAAAAATTTTGGAAAAAAATTTGGGAGAAATTTTGGAAGGGTAAACCTTGGGCAGATTGTTTTTAGTGTTAAGTCCATCCACAAAAAGTTTTACCACCCTAATTTTGTTGCAGTTCATTTATTTCTGCATGAGACTTTGCAGGCAATTTACAACCTTAAAATAAATGTCCATGCCACAGTCTATAGTTTCTCCGAGCGGGTTAAATTGTAAAAGTTGCTCTTCAAGTTCATCTTCAGCAATGTCCAATTCAATTTGTGGGACCACAACTGCCTGAGATTGATCATTATTTCCATCTGAATTACAGCTTGGCAATGGCCCATTCCAGTCAATCCCAAATTCTTCAATCTCATTCTGTGCAGAAAGAATTTTTTAAGATTAGCAACCTGAAGCACTGTCATTGGCTGAACAAGCGATCCCATGCAAAGCACATGCTTGTAAGCATTTTGCTAGTGTTGCCCTCTTCATTTGCTAAACTTAAGGTTCAGAAGCTATTCAATCGTATGAAAGAAGAGCAACTTTTCTCAATTTAAGTTTAGATATCTTTTTGCCATTCTTGAATGTATCTGATATTGTTTGTTTGTAGTACAGTTAACAATGCCCATGTTTTGGATGTATACCTTTATACTATCCAAATATAATTCACTGTATTCAAATTAACTTGAGCAATATATAGATAAACAACATAAATTAAATAGCCAGTTAATGCTTACCTGTCCTCTGAGAGTTTCATTTGGTGGTCGATGAAGACCAGATACCCACAACTGAGTAGGTGTCATATTTCTTTCTGATGAAAGCGGGTGATTATTCCAACCATCGGAGAATATCTGGAGCATTTTGTTTATCCTTGGGACAAACACAAAACGAAGAGCATAAAGATGAATGTCATTACCAATATCGAGGACTCCCTCAGCTTCCATAAATGAAAAAAGGTCATAGAAAAGAAATGTACATCCAGAAAAGACATCTCTCCATAAACGTTCTATTCTCTGATTGTGGCAACTTCTACCAGCAATAAAGCTCCCTCTGTCAGGGCCTCTCTCTGGATGTGAAAACATCATTCGTGCAACATCAACATTTTCCACCCCTTTGTCACCACGTACTCTTGATGGCAATCCATATTTGCCTGTGGCCTTACAGAAGAGATCCAACACTGTGGTCGCTCTATTGTTGGAACTGCACGCAAGATATGTAATGAATCTGGAATATCCATCAATTCCACCATGAATCACGAAGCCCCACCTGCAATAAAATTGTTTTCTTATGAAAAAGGCCAACACACAGTTGCCATTAAGCCTCTCATTAATTATAGCAAAGTGCATACTGTGAATTTCTTGAAAAATTTTTCACAATTTTTCACAACATTTTACAAATAATACAGCATTAGAGCTAAATTGCAGATGTGGCACTAAGAAGCATTTGAAAGTTTCATACTAAATTTTACCTAGAACATGCACTTACCTTATCAATTTATGATTTCCATCAATATGCCACAGTGATAATGGTGCTCTAACTTTATATGTCCGTCTCTGGATAGTGTTAATTTCAAGGCTACGCATTAAAATGCCTTCAGGGCAAACTCTCTTCATGGATTCTTGAATCCTTGTCCATTGAATATGCAAGCCTCTTGCTGTAAGAAATCCTCGCATTCTCCTATAACCACAGTTTGGGAATTCCTTGAGGATATCAGCTCTGCATGAAAAGGATCAAAATGCATGTTCATATAAATCATTACCAATGAACTTCACAAATAAATTGAAAATTCTTTCACAATCTAATGTAAAGAGTGACAAATCCAGGGTAATTTTGACAAGGTTCTGATGGGGGAAAGGTATGGTGCTTCAGAAATTTTTGGGGCCACACCATTCAATTTAGCTATAATGGTCCATGTTATTTTGTTTTTCAAAGTAAATTAGAGAGTATCAGATCCTGAAAATCATAAGATGGACAAATGAAATGGCTAAATGGGTTGGAAAATGTTCTGAACACTATTACATGATAAACAGCTAAAAATAAAAATATACATACATTTGCTCATCAAGAAGATCATTTGATATACGAGTAAATACACTTCGGGCGAGTTTACATTCAGAGATTCGTCGTTGTATTGTTTTTGTTGAGACACTAAAAATTGTTGCTATTGTCGTGAGAGTAAACCGGTAATCAAGATATAATTGCAATTGATCCTCGGCTATATTGATTTTAGGTCTTCCACGACAGCCAGTTGTTTGGAAAGTGTTTCCTCTAGGTTTGACTTCGTCTTTTCTGTCTGCATACTCTTGCATATACTGTCTTGCTCTCAAAAGGCAAGTTTCGATTTCAGGTGGGATGCCATAAAAATGAACACATCGCTGTACCAAAGAAAGCACTCTATCAAGCTGTACTATTAAATAATCTAAGCCATCACTGTCTTCCCATAATCGGTCATCAATGCGAGAAATAACCGCTTGAATGCAACCAGAAATACACTCTTTCACCTCTGTCATATCCATAGTACTAACGGCATTCTGTGCAGTTGTTGCTTGTTGTTTGTGGGAAAAACACGTAAGCGAGGCTTGAAGGTAGAAAAACGCGGAATGCAGCGTGGCTTGTTGTTTAAAACTTGACTAAACTGCGGAACGACGAAACGACATGTGAGGACGACGAAACGACACACGAGAACGACGAAATGAGATGATATGTCAAAATGATTGAGACAAATGAAACGAAATGAGAAATGAGTATGACGAAATGAATGATAGGGGCGACGAGACGAAGTGAGGGTAAGCACCAAATCAAAGTGACGAAATGAAGAATGCTGTAGTCGAAGAAGGACAACTCAAAATTTGTTCTGGCTTGTTCATAACATCATTTGAAACCAAGAAGTTCAAACTAAATAAATTAATATAATATTGGTCACAAATCTAGTTTGAACTACGTATTTGATAAGTATTAGAAAACTATTTAATTGAAACTAAAGAAAACTATCGATATGCCACACCTATAAAAACAAAATGGCTGCCAAAAAAAAAACGAAACAAAATCCTACCAGCTTGCCAGATAAAGATTGCTGTGATTGACCGTGTTGACTAGAGCTCCTTCCTCGTTGATGACTTGATGAGAACTGATGTGTTAAAGAGATGAGAGGCTGCACTATTTAAAGAGATTTTACAATAGAGATCATTGAACTAAGACTAACAGGGTAACAATAGAGAAATTGAATTGAACTATGACTAACAGGATAACAATAGAGAAATTGAATTGAACTAAGACTAACAGGGTAACAATAGAGAAATTGAATTGAACTAAGACTAACAGGGTAACGCCCTTACACTCCCCCCACGAATAAAAGTAACAATAAGCAAATCATTAAGTGTTCATTGAAATATATTTAGGTCAAGTTCTTTGAGACATTTTGAAACACTCATCCAGTTCTTTGGACCAATCAATTTCATCAACACCATGAATGACGACCAAGCTACGAGAAGATCTTGTTGTCAACCTTTTACAATTTTCACTTGCATTGTGATAACGAACGTTCACACAACGTATTCGACTGTCACGACCACGCTCTACTTCATCGACCATACCGTACTGATATGTGTTGCACAAGACGGATTCTTGCTTCAAGAACAAGACAACATCACCGACTTTCAGATCCGTGTCTGAATTAAACCACTTTGGACGGGCAACGAGATTTGGCACATGAGTTGTTAGCCAAGCATCAAACCATGCGTTGTAGATCTTCTGATTATCACGAATCAATTTGATATGATCATTTTCCACGGCTAATCCTCCGGTTGGACCTCTTTCATTGTTTCGACCCAGAAGTAGTCGGTTCGGTGTTATGAGATCGGCCATTTCAACATCAGCTGTGATATTGTTAACAGCAAGTGGCATGTTGTTGATTGAATTGCCAATGATTGATGCCATTGTTTCCCATTGAATGATTGACAAACGGTGGAGATGAAGATTCTTCTCGAGTGAGCTTCTGACCGATTTTATCTTGCGTTCCACACGTCCATGCATGTTGTGCCCTCCAACGGGGCACGTTTGAAACTCGACATGCATATCTTTGTGGAGTTGTTGTTGGATGTTGATGAAATCAAACTTCATTGTCTGGCAACCTTTGGTTAGTTGACCACCTTCATCTATGAGTAGCTTTGAGGGGTAGCCAAATTGACAGGCAAAGCGCATAAAGGCTTGGATAAATGACGGTGTAGAATAATCCTCCATTACCTTGATGTTGATGCACGTGGTCGTAGAGCAGCAGAAAACAAGAAGCCAAATTTTCACAGTGGTTCTTTTTTGGTGCTGTGAGAATGCTTGAAATGGTCCTGCAAGGTCAGCTTGTGTGATATAGAAAGCTGGAGCGATGCATAGGTTGTTTGATGATAGTGGACCCATCTCAACGTTAATGGATTTTTCAATATGAAGCGGCAGCGATGGCAAGATGATCGTATGTCCTTTACAAGTGATTTTCCTTCTATGATAAACGCTTTTTGTAAAACATGTCGCCAAGTTGTTTCATTGCCAGAATGCTTTGCTGTTGGGTTGTACCAGTGGACTTCGTTCACAAGGCTGATAGCAATTGGTGAAAATCTGTCAATGATTGGCACACAGAATGTTGTTGGCGCCAAGTCTTTCATCGTCTTGGTCAAATTACCAAGGACTGTAATTGAAGTTGGTAGGATACGACCAACATGAACAAGGATACCGTCTTTTTCAAGCGCAATCTTCTTGTACTTTGCTGGGCTTGAGAACTGTTTCACTTCCTTTGTCGCTTTCTTGAAGAAATAGTTCTCTGAATGGGCAATCTCTTGATCGGTTAGAACGGGTCCAGGTGACTTTTGCTTCTTTACGTAGACATTGATGAATCGTAGCACATATGCCATGATGCGAACAATGGTTGAAAACTTATGACGGTTTGGGTCTGTCAGATATTTGGAAAACTGATATCTTAAGTTGATTTTCTTGATCGATTCTTCATTGATGTGAGATACAAAGTAGGTTGCTTCTTGTTGTGGCTTGATTTCCTTCTGAACCTCAATCAGTTGGTTATTTGTCAGGTTAATTTCCTCAATCGTCTTTGATGGAAAAGAACTTCTGGATTGTCTCATCCAAGGATGACCACTTGTCCAAACAGATGATTGATTTACATCATTGATTGACGTGCATCTTCTAGTCCCAATATCAGCTACCATGTCATTTGATTGGATGTAGACCCACTGTGATGACGATGTGAGCCTCTTGATTTCGTTGACTCTGTTTCGCACCCATTGTTTGAGTTGAATTGTTGGTTTGTTTATCCAATATAATGCGATCTGAGAATCTGTAAACTTGATGGATGTAGCATGCTGAAATGATTTCCTGACAACTTCTCCTGAATGAGTGTTCACCAGGGCTGCATACAATTCGGCACGTGGTTGGGTCATTTCTTCAGGAACAAGACGACTTCTGGCAAATACCAATTGACACGAGTATTCACCACTTTTGAGCGCAAATCTTGCATAAATGGCGGCACAGATAAGATCTTCACTGGCGTCTCCAAAATCTAGAGTGTTGATTTCCAAGTTGATTGCCTCAGGTGGGACGACAGCACGCTTGAATTTGATCGTCTTTATTTCCTGGAGCATCTCAAAATGTGATAGCCATATGTTCCTCAGACTATCAGGTAAGACATCATCCCAATTCATACGTCTTTGGACGAGTTGATGCAGATCCACTTTCAGTGTTGCCGTAATTGGGGTGACAAGTCCAGCAATGTCGAAAACTTCTGCCACTTTTGACATACACTGACGACGAGTCAATGCTTTTGGCACTTCACGAATTTGTTTGGGTTTCTTCCCACGGTATTTCTCGGCGAAGTTGATTTCCGGGTTGTCAATACTGATATGGTCCGATTCCGGGAACCATTTCATCCCAGCGACGGAAACTGTCTCTCCATCACTTGACAATGATTCGTGGGGCTTTTGCTGGGAAAAGGTGAATCCTTTCAGGAGGAATCCGCCATGGTTAACAACGACCTCAAGATCATCGGCAAGTGAGAAAGCTTCTTCAAGTGTCTTTTCTCCCGTCACACAATCGTCCACATACACATCTTTGTTGATGATTCGATTTACCTTTGGATACTTTTCTTTGAATATGTTGGCGGTTTGACGCAAAGCTCTCTCTGACTGGTTCCCACTTGACTTAATTCCATAAATAAGAGTCTTTATGACCTTTTCTTCTGGTGGTTTGCTAGGATCCAGATTGTCTTCCCAAAGATAACGTTGCAGACACCATTGTGACTCATCTAATTGGACAGAGTTATACATTTTTGAGACATCTGTGTGAATGCCAATATGATGGCTCCTCCAACGAATGAAGATTTCGATTAATTTGTTCATGTTGTTTCGTCCCTTGGCAAGCAGATCGTTGAGGGAGTAGCCGGTGTCGGTTTTCATTGAAGCATCAAAAACGACACGACATGGTGTTGAGATGGAATTCTCTTTCCAAACTGCTCGCCATGGAATGAAATTCTTTATCTTGTTGTGTTCCAATTCAGCTTGGATGTGATTAGGAAGGTTTTTGACATACTCCACATATCCAAGGTTTTGAAGTTTCTTCTCGGATTTCAGAATATCTTCCTTATCCTCAGGGTAGCTGGCAAGACGTTTCAGTTGTTGATTGTACACCTTTAAAGCAATGTGACGATTCGGTGCAAGGTGGGTAGTTGGATTTTGCATCAGAGGTAGAGTTGCAACAGATGATCGTTCATTGATGTTGACCTTGACGGAACGGTTGATGGCATCTTGTTCAATCTCTTCTTGCACACTCATTGTCTCATCAGCGGACTTGAGATCTTTACAGGCTTGACATCCTCGACAGTTGACACAGCGAAAGGTGATTTCACTTCCAATGTGTTCAGCTGCCTCAAAAAGTTTGACTTTGTTGATGAATTCTTGATCCTCTCCATTTGACGAGAAGAAGATATCTGCTTGGTGAGAGGGATATCCAAGGAATTTGGCATCTGGGTTGACATGATAACCATATGAATATAGTCGGAATTGATGGTTGACGAAATTTGTGACATTGATGTGCTGTTGGTTGATTTGTTTGAACACCTTGTGTGGACCACCAATTATACCTCTTGATCCATCAGCACTCTTGAAGTGGGACTCGAAGATTGTAAGTCCTGACGGTAGTTGGAAGATGAATCGTGGATGATAGCGTAGATATTGGATGCCAATCATGAAATCCATACTACCACCAACCTGAGCAGGTACAGACGGAAGATTCCTTGGATCACCAGCAATCTGCCTGAAGCCATTGTGTATGTCGTTGATAACATCTCCATGGAGCTGGTACATTGGGAAATCGTGTGTTAATTTGTCCAGACAAACTCCAGTCATTATTGCATCTTTCCCATTTGCGAGAGGGAGATTAACGGTGTAGATACCATTCTTTGATTCGCTTGTGAGATTGCCGACACCATTGGTTAGTATCGGGCCAGCATATACTTGCTTTGCACGTTGCTTGAGTTGTTTGACGGCTTCATGTCGACTGATGAAGTCACTGCATCCTGAATCGTAAAAGATGTTGTATACCTTCTTATCGACAAGGATGTTTTGGAACATGAAGATAGCATCTGTGTTGTTGTCTTCTGTGTTGGCATGGAACGATAACTTGATTTCCTTTGAGTAACTTGGAACAGGTTGGCGGACGATACACCTTGATTTGTAATGTTCCAGCGTATCTTGATTTTGCTTGTTATTCTTGTGTTTTTCGCAAACAAGAATATGCTTCTTCATAGGGAATCCTTGGTGATCAACGTTCTGGCATATGAAGTCCCGTTGACAGAGGCCTTCTTGATGTTTTTCTTGATTGGCACGAGCTCCAGGGAACAAGCATTGAAAGCATAAGCTTTTGGACTTCAGTGTATTCAGTCTTTCTGCAGGGGTCATGTCAACGAAGGTCTTGCATGAAAAATATTGAATCAACTTCATACCTCTTGGACCTCTTGTTTGGACATGGTCGTCCTTCCCACAGATGAAGCAGATAGTTTGATCTTGTATCGGTGAGTTCGATGGTGGTGTGTTGAAAGAGGTGTGATGACCAGATCTGCGTTTCATAATTGGATTAGTTGGCTCTTGCTTCTTGGATTTTGATTGAAGGATGGCTCGTTGCTGTTGCATCTTGATTTCCTTGTCCAGAAAGTCAAGCATCTGTCTCCACTTCCATTTGCCCTCCTTTGGTTCATCACAGCTAATGGTCAGCCATCTGATCGATCTTTCGTCTCCAAGTAGATTGCAGGCTTGATCGAAGGCGTCGCTGTAGTAGAGTTCATTTTCGATATGATGGTCTGACGATAGTTGCATCAAGTCTCGCATCAGGTTGGAGATTTTGCTGATACTGTTGATAATTTTGGTGGGGTCTCTTGATCTAATCATTTCGCAACTGGTCAGCTCCGAAATTTTGTTGAACAGCAGGGTCTTGGTATCACCGTAGGCTTCCTTGAGGCGGTTCCAAATCTCCTTGATGTCAGACACATTTTTGACGAGTGTTAGAGCATCCTTCTCCAAGTGGTTGTTCTTGAGCAGATCAGCTTGGAGGTTTGTGGGTACTGAGTGTTCATAAAGTTTCATAAAGTCAGTTTTGAAATCGTAAATATTGATTGCTGATTCATACCCGCTGAATTTGTCCAGTTTGATGTTGAGTTTGGATTTGTTGAATGATTCTATCTTCTCCATCTCACGCTTCTTGAACTCCTTCACGATCATTGCACAATATGCTTCCCATAACTTCACCACAGCTTCATACTTTGCTTTGGATTGTTCAAATTCTGATGGTGCCAATTCTATGCATTCTTTGAACTTTGCTGACAAGGATGCAAAAGTTCTTGAATGTTTGTTGAGATCTTGGTTACGTGATCTCAGTTCTTCATTTGACAAATGGCTAACTTCACATATTGCAACTTCTTTGATTTCGGTTGCATGACGTTCCATTTCATACTTCAGAAATGTTGCCTTGTGATGGTTGATTGTTTCTGATTTGGTCTTTACCTTCTGAATAAGTTTGTTTGTTTGTTGGATATAGGCACTGATGGATTTCCTTACTCTCTGGTATTCACCTTCATATTCAGCTTGATATCTCTCATCACCGAGTTCAGCTTTCAAGATACGGAAACGGGTTTTGAATTCAAGGCGCATGGACTCAATCTTCTCGATACATGTAAGCATTAGGTCGTTGGAATCTTTGATAGTGCACGGGTCGTTGTCTGTGATGAAATCACTGAGTTCTTCAACGATAACAGCTGCGTTGATGGCATTGACAGTTAGCACGGGCTTCTCGTCAGGCATTATGTCAGATACCTTTCGTTCACCAGTAGTACTTAAAAGTTTGTAATCAATTCTCTGGCCTACCTTGCGCTTAGGCCTTTGCATGGATAGGGCGTTGGCTGAGTTGACCAGGTTGATTATTGATTGATGTACAACAGCTCAAATAATTGAGCGACAGCATGTATATCTTGCTGTTTGAATGTAGTCGAAGAAGGACAACTCAAAATTTGTTCTGGCTTGTTCATAACATCATTTGAAACCAAGAAGTTCAAACTAAATAAATTAATATAATATTGGTCACAAATCTAGTTTGAACTACGTATTTGATAAGTATTAGAAAACTATTTAATTGAAACTAAAGAAAACTATCGATATGCCACACCTATAAAAACAAAATGGCTGCCAAAAAAAAAACGAAACAAAATCCTACCAGCTTGCCAGATAAAGATTGCTGTGATTGACCGTGTTGACTAGAGCTCCTTCCTCGTTGATGACTTGATGAGAACTGATGTGTTAAAGAGATGAGAGGCTGCACTATTTAAAGAGATTTTACAATAGAGATCATTGAACTAAGACTAACAGGGTAACAATAGAGAAATTGAATTGAACTATGACTAACAGGATAACAATAGAGAAATTGAATTGAACTAAGACTAACAGGGTAACAATAGAGAAATTGAATTGAACTAAGACTAACAGGGTAACGCCCTTACAAATGCAGTAACGAAATAGACAACCACTCGACGAAATGACGAATCAAGTGACGAAACGATCTTTTTGTCCACGAATTGACGCCATAAGAAGGAGACAAGTTCCAAGGCGCCTGCAGATTCTCGAGGTTTCATAACACCACCATGAATCTACAAAGGCGTATTACAGAGCAGGTTACTACGAGGCCATTGATGCATGCATCGCAGAGTTGAATCGGACATTTGATGAGGTTTCATATGCGCCACTACAAAATCTCGAAGAGGTCTTTTTAAATGCTGCCAACGGCCAGCCCTTTCAATTTAGCAAGCAAGTGTGTGAAACCTGCGGCAAGCAAGTAGATTTCGAAGAAGCAGGAGCACAGTTGAAGTTCATTCCGTCTATCATACGACAGTATTGCCCTGGAGTGAAGAAAGTCACTTCAATGGAAACGATTTTTTCGGCAATGACAAGTTGCTCAAACAGTCAAGTGTTGTTGTCAAGTGTTATGCAGCTTGCACAGATTTACCTTTTGGCACCAATGAGCGCTGCATCCGCAGAACGATCTTTTTCAGTGCAAAGAAGGATAAAGCATTATAGCAGGAATAGAATGACACAGCAGAGGTATAGCAATTTAACGATGCTGAACATTGACAAAGAAAGGAGGGATGCAATTGATATCAACAAAATTGCTAGGGACTTTGCCCAAAGAAGTGACAGGAGACGGACATTTTTTGGAAAGTTTTAAGCTGAACATTTACTTGGACAGAAGATTTTTGATTTTACCCCTTTTTGTTGAACTTCAATTCTGATTTATATTCGCTTGGTTATGTTCTGAAGTGAAAACACTCTGCCATTGAAATTTCGCACAATTTTTTGCTGTGTATCACAGTATTCACTCGCAAATCCAACGTAGTGGAAAGTACCCTTAAAGTGTTGTCCCCCCCCCCCAAGTTTAAAATGCTTCCTACGTCCCTGAACACATTCAAACGCTCTTGTGCTTTCTCTGAATTTCTTTGATATATATAAAACAGAACTGTTTGTATGTATGTATGTTTGTGGCTATGTCCGCTTATAACTCAAGAACCACTCGACAGATCGCAAAATGAAAGGTATCTATGTAACCGGAATTTATCTGGGAGTGTCCTCAGCGAAAAATGTTTTACAAAACGTTCAGAATTAAAAGAGTAAAACCAGAAAAGTAACGGGTAGTTGAAATAAAATGTGACGGAATTGTCGATTTCTCAGATCTATTGTGACGTCAAATAAATCACCAGTCTGTATCTGTGTGGTTGTGGGATACATATTTCTTGATTCAATTCGAAGTACACAGTTCAAAAAAGTTTATTAAAATCTGATATTCATTCCAAGTACACAGTTCATTAATATAGCGCGAAGAGGCGCGAAGCGCTGAGGAAATGGACGATACTAAATCGCGAAGGGCAGAGCGTTGAGGAAGTGGATACCGAAACAGAATAAAAAATGTACGATCGGCTGGCATGTACGTGAGCTAATTTTTTCCTACGTAACACTACGTAACTGGATTACGTACTAGATTCATCATATTTTTGCATTTAATTTTTAATAGCATAAAAGCACACAAACAATATTATGGTGCTGTTCTCGAAATTTGTCTGTGATGCACTCCCGCAATTTCTTCAAAACGAGGCTTGATTAAATTCAGCCTCATTCACATGAAGTAATGACATCTCTATATATAAAACAGAACTGTTTGTATGTAAGTATGTATGTATGTATGTATGTATGTATGTATGTATGTATGTATGTTTGTTTGTGGCTATGCCCGCTTATAACCCAAGAACCACTCCACAGATCGCAAAATGAAAGGTATCTATGTAACCAGAATTTATCTGGGAGCGTCCTCAGCGAAAAATGTTTTACAAAACGTTCAGAATTAAAAAAGTAAAACCAGAAAAGTAACGAGTAGTTGAAATAAAATGTGACGGAGTTGTCGATTTCTCAGATCTATTGTGACGTCAAATAAATCACCAGTCTGTATCTGTGTGGTTGTGGGATACATGTTTCTTGATTCAATTCGAAGTACACAGTTCAAAAAAGTTAATTAAAATCTAATATTCATTCAAAGCACACAGCTCATTAATAAAATCTGATATTCATATAAAATGCCTCAAAAAAGAAAGCGGTTACTTAGTCGAGAAACAACTGGCGCGAAAAGAAAGAAAATTGCAAGAACTATAGAAACAGAGGAAGAATGTCAAATACGACTTGAGTCAATGAGACTTCATGCCAGTCAAAGGCAAATAAGTGAAAGTGTTGAGGAGCGTTCAGAAAGACTTGAGATAAAACGTCTTCGTGCAAGTAAAAAATGTACGATTGGCTGGCATGTACGTGAGCTAAATTTTTCCTGACAAAGTATCTACTTAAATAAAGGCCATTCGCCGAAATCTCAACCCGGCATCGACGGGTACCAGGGCTTCTATCTATATAAAACAGAACTGTTTGTATGTATGTATGTTTGTGGCTATGTCCGCTTATAACTCAAGAACCACTCGACAGATCGCAAAATGAAGGGTATCTATGTAACCGGAATTTATCTGGGAGTGTCCTCAGCGAAAAATGTTTTACAAAACGTTCAGAATTAAAAAAGTAAAACCAGAAAAGTAACGGGTAGTTGAAATAAAATGTGACGGAATTTTCGATTTCTCAGATCTATTGTGACGTCAAATAAATCACCAGTCTGTATCTGTGTGGTTGTGGGATACATGTTTCTTTTTTTTTCTTTTTTAAAAAGAACATTAAAACATCAAAATTAATAATATAATAGGATATAAGAACTATATTTACTTCTATATTTTTTACTTAATTTTGTACATGTTGGCTATTTGAATGTTGTCAACGTCACTTATTAATCTACCACATCTGTTCCTCGAACCTCTAATGCACAGGATGGCTGATCTGACCGTTGAAAAGATAATTTAGAACGGACCCAGTTTGTTACAACAGATTGACAAATGTTTCTTTTTCCGACAATTTAATTGTTAGTTCCGATATGAAGCGTTATGCTTCTCATCCACAAACGCCATGGGAGGTAAACACTAAGGGTGTGAATGAGCCATGCTCTATCTGTATCACGCGATGACTGTAGGAACGTTTCTTTTCTTTTTCATTTGCAATTAACAAGCGCTGCACTTTTTAGTTCTGGTAGGAAGGAGCAAAAGGGTTAAAAACCCGAACATCAAAAAAGGTTCTTTGACCTGTCTGCCAAAAACTGCGAACACTGATATCCAAGCGAGCTTCATCAGTAATATTTGTTGACGGTGGAAGTTGTTCACCAGACAAGGGTTGAAGTTGTGGCTCAAATTCAACGTCATTTGAGATTTCTTCTGCAAGCTTTATGAACAGGTCTCTGATCTCATTATGACGGTGATGGATGTATCCACCTTTCTGACATGTCATTGCATGATCCTCGTTGTACGGTTTGCCACAAACACACGTAGAAGGCAAAAACTTAAGTCTCCATCTGTATTTGAGACAAATGGAATCATAAAATTCTCTTTTGTTTGAAGAGAAGTTCTCCATAAATAGATAAATAAATAAATAGATAAATAAATAGATAGTTCAGTTCTCCAGAAGTTCTTCAGTTTTACATGTTTCTTGATTCAATTCGAAGTACACAGTTCAAAAAAGTTAATTAAAATCTGATATTCATTCCAAGTACACATTTCATTAATATAGCGCGAAGAGGCGCGAAGCGCTGAGGAAATGGACGATACTAAATCGCGAGGCGCAGAGCGCTGAGGAAGTGGATACCGAAACAGAATAAAAAATGTACGATCGGCTGGCATGTACGTGAGCTAATTTTTTCCTGACAAAGTATCTACTTAAATAAAGGCCATTCGCCGACTCAACCTGGCGTCGACGGGTACCAGGGCTAGTACTTTAAAACGGCAAGCTTTAGACGTATGGTTATCCAAAGGTTGTCTGCATGTGAAAAAAATGCCTAAAGCTTCGGAAAATAGGCTCCAGCAAAATGCATTACTCTTTTTAGTGTACGCTGGCGATTTTGCTCCAGCAGATATACAGACATTAATAGCAAAAAAAATCTTCCTCCGACATAATTATATTTTCATAAACAGATAAACAGAGAAATTTCCATATGGCCTTAGTTATTAATCAAGAAAAAGTTTGAATAAACCGCGTACAATGATTCGCGTTGTTGTGAAATTGAGGCGGTGCTAATCTCTGATGACAGGGATCAAAGAGAAAAAAATGCTGCCTTAAAATATAGGATCCTCGAGAGCACCCCTTATTTTATTGGCCGGGCTTTTTCATCCTTACGTGTGAAACGAATAAGGCAGACCTTGCAAAGGAGACCATATACACGGCAACCTGAGTGCTAATTACCTTAATCCCTATAATGTCCTTATTTTGCTATTTGTCCTTATTCTGTATATGGGCACTTTGACCCATCAGAGCACGATGGAAGTCTACTACAAGCATTTACCGACTTTATCAAATCGTGGGAGATGTAATACGAAGTGCCAGCTATAAGCGAGTTAAAAGACGACGCAACGGACGCACAAAGGAAGTCCAAAACATTCTGAATGTGTGTTTTCAAGGCGAACGACTAAAATTGGATCTGAAATCTGAATACAGCCAGGGTATTGTCGAAATAAAAGCTGCTGATTTTGAAACGAGGGCAAAAAAGCTACATGACAGGTACAAACCTACCAGAATCAGGTATCACTTCATTACCAATTTCACCAACTCAGACAAGAACCAGGAGAGGAAATTGACGTTTTTATCAATAAAGTATATCGACATGCAAATAAATGTGCATTTAAATGTGCCAATACTGGCTGCACTGAGAATGACCTTGTTCATAAAACCCTAATCAGAGACAAAATGATAATAGGAACCAACATTACAAGTATCCTCGAAAATGCTCTTGAAAAAGAACAGGATTTAGCCACATTGATCTCATTTGCAAGAAAAATTAAAGCAAAAGACCAATTGAAATACCAGGTGGGAAGCGAATTGCATGTAGAAATTTCAAAATGTAAACGACGATAAGAATGGACATGAAATTAAATTAAATAGCTACGACATAAACAGTAAAAATTCCATAACACTAATTGTTTATTTAAGTCTCATGAGCAAATTCATCAGTTCCATAATTATCTTAACAATATCCACCCCAATCTCAAGTTTACAGTTGAACTTGAAAATTCTGGATCCCTCTCTTTTTTAGATGTTTTTGTTTCCCACCTAGACCTTGGTTTTGAAACTAGTTTGTTTAGAAAAAAGACTTTTACTGGCTTATATTCTCATTTTGATTCTCTCACTTCCCTTAAATTTAAGCGTAATCTTATCTCCGTTTTGTTGATGCGAGCCTATAGGATCTGTTCATCTTATGCTACATTTCATATTGAAGTTACCCGTATTAAACGTTTTCTTAGTCTTAATGGTTATCCTCTGCAACTTATTGACTATACTATTCGTATGTTTCTTAATAAATTATATCAGCCACCTATTTGTAAAGATACTGTTCCACATAAGAAAATTTTGGTTTGTCTCCCGTTTTTAGGATTCCATTCTCTTCAAATACGTAAACAACTTAATAAGATTTTTTCTGAAGCCTATCCGTATATTAAACTTCATTTCGTTTTTTCCTCCTCTAAACGTATCTCGTCTTTCTTTCATTTTAAAGACCGTTTTCCTGTTTCCATTTGTTCTCAGGTTGTTTATCAATTTAAGTGCACAGGTTGTAATGCCTGTTACTATGCGAAGACCTCCCGCCATTTAGCCACTCCCAGCCGGGAACATTTGGGAATAGGAAAAGCAGGTCAACCTGTTAAGTCTTCCTCCTCGGCCATACTAGACCACCTTATTGCCTCTGGGCATGAGGCCACTCTTGACAACTTTTCTATTTTAAAGAAAGCATCCAATGAGTTTGATCTCCTTTTGTTTGAAAGCCTTCTCATCCTACGTGACCACCCCTCCCTTAACAATCAAACGTCTAGCATTCCCCTACAGCTATTTTAATTTTCTTTGCTTTTCATTGCATTTTAGTTTGTATATTGCCTCTAAACTATTTCACGGTTGTATTCTTTTCTTTTGGTTATGCCTTTGTTTGCTAAAATATAAATATTGCATTTAGTCTACTTCTTGTCATCTGAGGATGCTGACAGTTATTCAGCGAAACGTTATGAATTTTTACTGTTTATGTCGTAGCTATTTAATTTAATTTCATGGATTGTCGTGGGGTGGTTTCTGTCTTTGAACTTCCACCGCCAGACGTGGGGTACGGCACTCAGTATGTCGGTAGAGTCTTAGTGCTGCTAAGATCAGTGACTTCTTTCAGACTTTCAACAGAGATAGACACAGGTTTGCCTTCTATCTTTTAATGGTGGGTTGCCGTACCCACTCTACCAACAACTTAGTTGGTGGGCGGCAGTACCCACTGTACCAACGTTAAGTTGGTGGGCTGCCGTACCCACTCTACGACAATTTTAATTAAAACTCGAGCTACATATATTTCCTTTATCTTATGAATAATTTAAAGTGTTCATCTTCATCTTCTGTCGTAATGGGCGCAACCGATGGCCATGTCCCAGGTTGCTTTTAGGGTACTATTCTGTTTCTCTTCATGGATGGCCATATCTTCATTGGCTTTAACACCTTTTGCCCATGACGGTATAATATTCAGTGAGTAAAGTCATTACTTCACTTTTTACAAATTTTGTTTACGCAGCCTCGCTATGGTGGCATTTCTCATCACCAGCGGAAATTTATCTCTTTATAATATAATATTCTTTAATTTATATAATCTCGTTAGAGCCCTTTACGACACTTATTTTAAAGTGCAATAATATGTCTTCGCATATTTTTATAAAGGGTCTCATAACAGGATTCGTCATTTTGGATTTGTCAACTGAATTTTGTCAACTGAATTTGTCTCTGTTTTTTATCATGTCCATTCTTATCGTCGTTTACATTTTGAAATTTTTAAAGCAAAAGAAGAAGCAAGAAAGTTGATAGACTCTGACTCTCCAAATACCTCTTTTGACATTCATCATCATCATCATCATCAGCCTGTCACGCTACTGCAGGCGGGTGGCCTCCACATCTAACTCCATTCATCACGGTTTTGGGCTCTCTGCGTCCACGTACTGCCCGCCTTCTGCTCGATGTCATCTCTCCATCTTCTTTTCGGTCCCCCCCCCCCTCTTTTCTTGCCCCACGAAATCCACTCAGTTTTTTTCTTTGCCCATTCGTTGTTTTTCATTCGGGCTAGATGTCCTGCTAACTTGCCTTTGGCTTCTATCACTTTCTCGATTACATCCTTCACCTTTGTTCTCGATCTTAAGTCTTCATTCCGGATCTTATCTCTTTTCGTGACACCCATCATTGATCTTTCCATGCTCCTTTGAGTGACTGCCAGTTTCTCTCTTTGGTGGTTAGTAAGTGACCATGTCTCAGCTCCATAAGTCATTGATGGTAGTATGACAGTGTTCGTGATCTTTCTTTTCAGGCACAAGGGCATTCTTTGATCTCTCATAAACGTGCTGTACTGTCCAAATCTCTTCCAAGCAGATGTTATTCTCTCGTCTATTTCTTTCGCCATCTCATTTCCTGATGTTAGCAGTCTTCCCAAGTACTTGTACTCATCCACCTCCTCCAGTTGTTCTCCATCAATCATTATTCCTTTTCTTCTTCTCTTCTTTGCTATTCCATTGCACATGATTTTGGTTTTCTTTTTGTTCATTTTCATTCCATCCTTTCGGCCTTCTTTGTTCAGATCGTTTAGCAGCTTGCTGAGATGTTCTTCCTTTTCTGCAAACAAGATGATGTCATCTGCAAATCTCAGGTTGTTCATCCTCTCTCCGTTGATTTTAATTCCCACTTCAATTTCCATTCTCCTGAATTTTTTTTCCAACGCTGCTTTGAACATCACTGGTGACAAGGTGTGTCCTTGCCGAACTCCCTTCATGGTCTTGAACTTTCGGCTCAGTGATTCATTTCGAGCCTGAGCTGTGCCTCCATCATATGTCTCTTTCAGGATGTTGATGTATTTCTCCTCTACGCTGTGTTGCTTTAGCGCCCCAATAACAGTCTTGTGCAGGATGGAATCGAAGGCTTTTTCATAGTCTACAAACGCCATATAGATGGGCATTTTATACTCATTGGTTTTCTCGAGCATTTGCACGACTGACTGCAGATGGTCGATGGTAGAATGACCTCTTCAGTATGCAGCTTGTTCCGGTGGTTGGTGGTCACTCAGGGTGTTGTTCAATTTGTTCTTCAGGATCTTCATGAAGCGTTTGTAGACTTGGGAGAGTAAACTGATTGGTCTATAGTTAGCAAGATCCTTCTTGTCTCCCTTCTTGAATATGAGTGTTATGATGGCATTTTTCCACTCATTTGGCACTTTTTCTTCAGTCAGCACTCTATTGAAGAGCGTTCTCAGCTTTGATCTCACCACTTCACCTCCGGCTTTGGGCATTTCAATCACAATCTGATCTTCTCCAGGCGCTTTGTTGTTCTTCATACATTTTATGGCATGCTCAATTTCACTATCGAGGATCGGTGGTACATCCTCTGCCTCTTCTTTTCTGATGTTCTGGGCTGCATCTTCGTATAGGGTTTCATAGAATTCTGCGCACCTTTCAGGAATTCTCTCTCTATTGGTGATGACAGTTCCATCTCGTTCTTGTAAAGCTGGTATAAGAACCTTGCAGCCTTCTTTTTCTTTTGCTCTCGTCATTCCTTTCCCACTCTCGATGGCTTCCTTCACTCGCATGGTGTTATGCTCTCTGAGGTCTTTTCTCAATCTTTTCCTGATGGTTTGACACAATTTATTGTACTCTGTTCTTTCTCGGTCATTCAGATCTTTCTTTGCCATTGCTCTTCTTTCTTTCAAAAGTTCTTTTGTCTCAGGCTTCAGCTTCTCCTCTCGCTGTCTTTTCTCTTTTCCAGCTGTTTCCATGGCGCATTCCTTGATGGTCTTTGCGATGTTAAGGGCCATTTCCTCCAAACTGTCTTCTTGCAAGGTTTCGAAGCGGTTTTGCAACTTCACTTGGAATTCATTCTCTTTTTGCTTCAGGGCATTCATGTTTACTTTCACACCTTTTGGCCTCATCATTTTCATTCGTTCCAGTCTTGTATTCATTTTGATCCTGCTTCTAACCATTCTGTGATCACTGCCGATGTTTACTCTTTTGATGACATTAACATTCTGGATCATGTTCTTGTTTGCCAAAATATAGTTGATCTCATTCCTGGTTTCGCCGTTTGGACTTCTCCATGTCCATTTTCTAATCTTCCTCTTTCTGTAGAAGTAGACAGGGCATATAGTCTAACAATATAACAAAGTGCCTAATGTTTGTTTTCTCGCTTGATTCTGATAGATATGATGGTAAGCTTCAAAATTACACTTGGTACCTTTCCGAAAATTGCCCCAAAGTCACATGACTGATGACGTCATTTTCCGGAATATTTTTGGGCCTAATCGTTCATAACTTTTTTGTTGTTCATCTTAGGTCAAAATAAATTTCTGTTATAGGCTCTACGTTGGAAGAGCTTTCGAATGATATATAGTTTTTTATATTTTGCCGATATTTATATTTTGGTCACGTGACCTGGTCAATAACTCTAATAATCGCAAAAATTGCAATTCACGCTCAAACCACGGTTTCCAATGGAGGAATTTTTATTTATGTAAAAGTACCCTCAAATAGCTGTGGGTACACTTCCATCAGGCCATAGACATGCGGCTGGCGCGATGACAAATGTCAGATAATTGAAATTACCGGGTGCGCCAGAACATAATATACACGTTTGAAGAAACATGGTGATGCCAATTTCGGTTTTTGGACATCTAACTTTACTAGACATTATCTAATGTGTTTTTAAGATACCCCAAGCTTTAAGTTTGCTCTTTGGACAATGCGTTTGGGAAATAAGTCCAACTTTCTGTTGTAAAGATGTTGAGAAATAGCTCTGCAAATGTCTCTACTTTTCCTTGTGCACCCGGTGTATGCCTATAAATGTGCGAAATTTCAGTATATCACTTTTTTTATCTCCGTCAAAAAAATTTCACGCTCATGGCATGTAGTCGTTATCTGAAGAAGTGATCAATTGACTGTCTGTTGTAGAAACGTCGCTTTGCTACCCCGATAGCCTTTCGCTATCAATGGTGCTAGATACATGTCCAGCTTTGAGCGCAGTAGATTCCTCGCTCGGCATATCAGAAAGGCATATCAACTATCGATTTTTTTTCGCCGTGGTGGTATATTGAGGCATCTGGCTCTGTATGGCAGATTGACTCTTCAGTAGCTTGGTCGGCTAATCGAGGTACCTGTGCGTCTAAGCATCGAAGGTACGAGTAGCACTGCATGTGCCTCTCTCTAGGTACCATGACCATCATGGGCTTAAGTGGTCATGGTCTTCCTTTTTTCTTCGATATTTTGCCGCATGTAGAATGCCATTTGTTGTCATCATATAATCCTTTGCCATGGATGGTAACATCATTTTTATCTGCCTTCCTCTCGCTTTCTTGCCTTGAATCTTTCCTGTCATTACAATTTGTTCCAACTCTTCTTTCCGTATCACATGACCTATAAACTTTCTTTTCCTTTCTCTAATGTCTTTCCACAACGATCTTTGCGTTTTTGCTATCTGCAGTGTGTCCTCATTGCTGACATGTCATATCCAGGATATTGTTAGCATTCGTCCAATAATCCACATTTCTGAAGCTTCGATTCGCTTCCTCATCATCGTAGAAGATACTGTCCAGCACTCGGAACCATATGTAATGATTGGAATGATGTAACATTTCAAAAATTCTTAACTGCATGTGTACGAACTTAATTTTCACCGTCATGGAATCTGGATCCACCAGTATGGATGCAGATGATTTTATTTTCATGTTTTTGTATAAGTGAACTCGTGTGTCAACATGGCTTTCGTTTTCTTGCCCACTGTACATAATGATTTGCGTGAATTGCTTTGCATCAACGACGCTTTCACAAAAGTCTTTTGATTTGCTTAAGTTTTCAATTGATTCTAAAAATTTTTTATTCTTTGCGATTTCCTTAAAAATTCTAATCCTTCCGATATTTAATTTATATGCTGTCGTGTCGCCGCCATTAGGGAGTTTAAGCACGCGCAACCTAAACATTAACGTTAACGTTAGCTGCTAACGTTTTCAGAAATTGTTTGCACTTCCCTCCCGCTTCCACGCTTCCCGGTTTTTAAAGCCGTAAAACACTGAAGCCAAAACTTCTTTTATCAATGAATAACCAGGGTTTCTCAACCACTTAAATGTCTTCATTGAATAAATTCACATTTGTTAGTCATTCTTAGCAACTCAAATGAAAATTATAACCAAATATCTCAAATATATGACATTAACACTGCCATCGCTGTTGATGAGTTTTAGGCCTAAATTTTATCGAAAATTGAACGCATGTATTTTCACGAGTTAAACAAAAATATAGCAGTTTAATACCATATAATTTATCTACTAGCCTTCTATAAGGTCGACACAGTTCCCTGAGAATCCATATAAATACAATAAACAATCTTTCCAAACAGAAAATGCAAAAAGAAGTTAACGTTTTGACAAAACGTTACGGATGCTGACCTAAGGACACAGACTGCTGCCCAAAACGTTAGCAGAATTGGGGATGTCCCTTTGCGCTTGCGCAATGCGGGAAATTTGGGAGCTAACGTTAACGTTTACGTTAGCGTTGTGGTTGCTTAAACTCCCTATTTATTGCGCGCAACTGAGGAAGCACCTGACAAACATTTTCTCGAAGCCTTTCTACGATATATGATATAAGAAGAAATACAGGAAAGCCGACCAAGCTACTGAAGAGTCAATCTGCCATACAGAGCCAGATGCGTCAATATACCACCACGGGGGTACTTTTACATAAATAAAAATTCCTCCATTGGAAACCGTGGTTTGAGCGTGAATTGCAATTTTTGCGATTATTAGAGTTATTGACCAGGTCACGTGAACAAAATATAAATATCGGCAAAATATAAAAACTATATATCATTCGAAAGCTCTTCCAACGTAGAGCCTATAACAGAAATTTATTTTGACCTAAGAAGAACAACAAAAAAGTTATGAACGATTAGGCCCAAAAATTTTCCGAAAAATGACGTCATCAGTCATGTGACTTTGGGGCAATTTTCGGAAAGGTACCAAGTGTAATTTTGAAGCTTACCATCATATCTATCAGAATCAATCGAGAGAACAAACATTAGGCACTTTGTTAGATTGTTAGACTATATGCCCTGTCTAAAGGTATTTGCAATCTTCAAGCCCTTCGATTTTGCAAATTGCACCAGTCTGGTTCCCCTCTCATTCCTTTCTCCTAGGCCAAACTTCCCGACTGTTGCTCCATCGCTCCGGTGATGCTGTCCAACCTTTGCATTAAAGTCACCCATCACGATCTTGTATTGACTTTTGTTCTTCTCCATTGATTTTCCAATTTCCTCATACAACTCTTCAACTTCTTCATCGCTGTGACTCGATGTTGGTGCATACACTTGTATAACTTGTAGTTGGTATTTGCTGTTGACTTTTAGTGTAAGCGATGTCACTCTGCTGCTCTCTCCTTCGTACTGTACAACTCTGTCCTTGATGTTCTTGTTAACCAGAAAACCAACTCCTCCAACAGATTCGTTCTCTCCTCTTGTGTACAGCACATGTCCACTTTGCAACTCTTTTAGTTGCTCTCCTTTCTTTCTTGTTTCTGAAAGTCCAATGTTGTCCCACTTGAAACCAGTCAGTTCTTGTTCTAGTTCCTCCTCTTTCTCTGGATCTTTCAGTGTTCTTACGTTATAAGTGCAAACATTCAGTTGCACTCTGGAAACCCGGGGATTCTTAGCACCCTTTGCCTTGCGGCTGCCGGGGACTGAGGGCCATTGTGTTTTCAGTGTGTCCATGTTTTGGGTGTGAACCATAACTCACCACGCTGGTTCAGTGCGGATTGGTGAGTTGCCTACATCCTTGGTTTCCCAAGGACGCAGGACTATGAGGCAGGTAATGCGAGGTTACATTTTACTCATAGCAGGCTTACAACCTGACCTGACCTGAAGTCGTGTTGATGTTGAAGATGAAACCCCCCAAATATCCGTAAATAAAACAGGAAAAAAGAGGGAAATAATCTCAAAAATTCCAGAGAAGGAAAAATTTCTAAGACAATGGTATGGTTCAAATAAAATCATGTGTTGTACTGGATACGGCAAAAGCAACTGCGATCGAGACCAAACCTACGCTGCAAAGAATGCCTTTTTAATGGCTGTGGGAAGAAAGGGCACTTTTCTTCAGTCTGCTGGACAACTACAGAAGGAATTGACATACCCAAGGAAATTCACACTATTTCAAGCAGTCATAAATAGATAAACGTGATCAGTAACCGAACACCAATTGAGGCACCCAAGGACACTTGGGCAGAGGTTAATGTCCTTCTAAAAAGCAATGCCCCAAAGCATATCAAGAGAATTTTTCGCACCTAAGTCACAATGCAACCATATGAAAGTGAAATCATTACTCCAAGAGGTCACATTACTCTGAACACGACATGTCATAACACAACAAGGAAGGCAAAATTGGCTGTAATCGATGACAAAGATCTCGATGGCAGCCGCCGTAATCTGATCTCTTACAAACTGCCTGAATCTGTAGGCATCATTTCATTCCAGAGCTTTGCTAAAATTGATGCTGTACCAAGCATAGCTGATGAACATCGACATCAGAACAATTACTTTCAAACTCTGAAATCCAAAGCACAGCCAGCAGTAGCAAACATCTTATCAGAGTATGAAGATGTCTTCACTTGCCTAGGCAGGCTGAAAGCAAACCCTGTACACCTACCACAAAATGCCAAACCAGTAATTGAGCCATCCATGCAGACAAATTCCATACCACCTTCAGCCACATTTTCAGAGAATCACCCAATGGTGTTAGGGGGGGGGGGTTTGGAAAAAAGGTTCGAGATCATTATCACATCACAGGAGAATATAGAGGTGCTGCATGTGAGTATTGCAATCTAAACAATTTGAATATCATCGCAAATACCAACCTCATTCTCGCAGCTTTTCACAAATTGGAAGGATATGACATGCACCATATAATGTCAAATCTCGGCCGAAGGAATGTACGGATCATTGCAAACTCATCAGAGAAGATCTTAACGGCCTCTTCCGATCTAATTCAGATTATGAGCCTAAAAAGAAAAAAATTTAAATGTTCAGAATGTTCAAAGGAGTTTACAAGGCATTTAAATTTAGAACATCACAAGCACACAGCACATGATGATCAAAGAAATACCTTATCTGGTGCTGGAAGGAAGAAGAAGAAGGATGAAGCTTATCCAGTTTTCATCAACGAAGAACAGTCGCTAGATCAAGCGAGACGTGAAATAGCTGGACAAATCTATAATGAGTTAGAAGAACACGATCAGGGAATAAAGTATTACCTTAGCACAGAGATTGTTTTCAAGAAAATAATTGGTGATGTTGAAACTGATCCACCTCCAGTGTTCAGATCGAAAATCCTATCTCAATTAAGAATTACCAACATTGAAGATATTAGAGATCAAGTCACAGAAGCTATTGATAAAATCTATGAAGATATAAGTGAATATAGAGAAAGCGGTAGCGGATGGACATTGGAAAGAGTGTTCAATTATAAGAATCACTTCTTCAATTATAAACCAATTAAAGGCGGATCATACATACCAACACCAAAACTCTTGAGTGCGAAGAAAGCAATCATTAACGTACAAAATAGAGATGACAAGTGTTTCGCTGGGTTGTCTTGTCTGGTTTGTACCCAGTAGGTAAGGATTATGATAGAACAACAAAGTATGATCAAAGTCGATTGAATATGGATGGTTTGAAATTTCCAGTGAATCCCACAAATTCCAACTTAATAAAAAAATTCGAGGATAACAACAATGTATCCATCAACATTTTTTATTATGAAGATGATGAAGTTTAGCCCGGAAGGCTAACCAATCAATCGAAGGAGAAACATCTCGACCTATGGTTATTGATGGATGATAATGGTAACTCGCATTACTGTTGAATAACGAGATTGAGCCGACTACTTGCTGGACCTTCTACTGTCATTTCTGTCTCAGTTCATGTAACACACAAGAATCTCTTAACAAACACATACGATATTTGCAAACGGAATGAAAGTCAAGCCGTTACATTCCCAACCGAAAAAGATGCCCAACTATCCTTTTGTAGCGTTTAGGGTGTTTACGCTCAGGTCCTTTCATAGCGTGTAGAGAGTGCGTTTGCCCGAAGTCCTAAACCTATTAAAAATTAAACGCAAAAATATGATGAATCTAGTACGTAATCCAGTTACGTAGTGTTACGTAGGAAAAAATTAGCTGACGTACATGCCAGCCGATCATACATTTCTTATTCTGTTTCGGTATCCACTTCCTCAGCGCTCTGCGCTTCGCGATTTAGTATCGTCCATTTCCTCAGCGCTTCGCGCCTCTTCGCGCTATATTAATGAACTGTGTACTTGGAATGAATATCAGATTTTAATTAACTTTTTTGAACTGTGTACTTCGAATTGAATCAAGAAACATGTATCCCACAACCACACAGATACAGACTGGTGATTTATTTGATGTCACAATAGATCTGAGAAATCGAAAATTCCGTCACATTTTATTTCATCTACCCGTTACTTCTCTGGTTTTACTTTCTTAATTCTGAACGTTTTGTAAAACATTTTTCGCTGAGGACACTCCAAGATAAATTCCGGTTACATAGATACCTTTCATTTTGCGATCTGTGGAGTGGTTCTTAAGTTATAAGCGGAAGTAGGAGAGGAAATAGGCGTCCTGGCCCACCTGGCACACGCATACGCAGTAGAATGTGTTAAAATCACGCATGCGCGAGAGTCTTCGAGAATTGAAAAGAGCATGAACAGTAAAAAAATAATCGAAAACGACAGGTTGTGGAAAGTTAGTTTAAAGTTGCAACACATCGCCAAAGCTGATAAAAAACCCATAAAAAGCTTAATAACTAAAAAACGGTTTTGTTTATGAAAAAGATTATTACACCAATAAAAAGAAAATCTCTTGGTTATATTGAATGAATTGTTTCATATTTTTCATGCACTTATAAGATGATAAGAATTTGTTAAATAAATCGCAAGAAAACACAAAAATATTGAGGAACTGGCAAATTCACGTTCTCGGCTCGAGATTGGATTCAAAGAACCAATCAGAAACTTTCGAATGCGACGTTCGAATGTACGCGTCAAATCTCTCTCATGAGAAATGAGAAATCAGAAACTTCTAGAACTTTTACGAGGGGAAATCCCCTGACGTCACATTGAAAGATTTTTCTAGAAACAGAAAATCTCTGCAATCTGATTGGCTGATTGCCAAGATTTCGAGTCACTTTAAAACAAAACTTGAAATGGACATTATTCAAAACAAAATGTGCAAGCTGTTCAAGAAACTATTTTAACACGTTTCAAGAAGAAAGACGCCATGAAAAAGAGGCCATTTTCTGCATTAGCAAACAATAATATCTAAACTTTTTTATAAGCATTGTTATATCCTACTATATGGAAATGCTGGAGTACTATTAAATACAAGTTCATTCACAGCAGCATCCTCAGAATCACTGGCTTCCTCTTCTTCGTCATTCTTTGCTTGACGTATGATGAGATATTTTCTTTTCTCAATAGCATAATCTAAGGCCTCTTGCATATCCATATCATCTTCCCTCTGTGCTTTTTGCATCGTTGCTATAACTGCAGTTACAACAGCATCATTTTCAAAACTTCTATTATATAAAAATCTACGTTTGAAAACTTGCAATATGTTTTCATCTTCATCCACTTCCTTACGCATAGAAGGCCATACATTCCCTAAAGGAAGATCCTCATCAGTGTTGACAGTTTCATCATTATCATGATCACTTTCAACTTCTATCTCACCCTCTGAGTCAGACTCTTCACTGCTCTCCTCGTGCATCTCTTCTCCATGTCGTGTAACATTACTTTTATACTTGTAAGAAAATTCACATTGATCACATTTATACTGACTCATGGCTAGCTGTTTACTTATAATTACCAACAAACTCTTACATCCCTGAATTCTAGAGTCTCAACTCGCTTGATTTTAAAGATAAGTTCCTCCATTCAATATGATACGGGAGAGGGACTGAAAGATATTACCGAATAAAGAGAACTTAATCCTTGGATAATGCTAACTAATCCTGATTAATGACTACTCCATTCTAGCTAATCATTCCTAGTCATTACCTTCTCAATACTTGATCCTCAATACATCCTTGATTATCATTCCTAGTCATTACCTGATCATTAGTTGATCCTTCACTGATCCTTACTAATCCTTACCAATCATACCTATTCATTACCTGATCATCAGTAGATCCTTAACTGATCCTTGATAATCTTTACCGTCACTACTGATCATTACTTGATCCTTAACTGATCCTCACTAATCCTAGCTAATCATCCCTAATTATTACCTTATCATTACTTGATCCTTAAGAGATCCTCACAAATCCTAACTAATCATTCCTAATCATTACCTTATCATTAGTTGATCCTTAACTGATCCTCACTAATCCTAACTAATCATCCCTAATCATTACCTTATCATTACTTGATCCTTAACTGATCCTCACTAGTCCTAACTAATCATCCCTAATCATTACCTTATCATTACTTGATCCTTAACTGATCCTTTCTAATCCTAACTAATCATTCCTAATCATTACCTTATCATTACTTGATCCCTAACTGATCCTTACTAATCCTAACTAATCATCCCTAATCATTACCTTATCATTACTTAATCCTTAACTGATCCTCCCTAATCCTAACTAATCATTCCTAATCATTACCTTATCATTACCTGATCCTTAACTGATCCTCACTAATCCTAACTAATCATTCCTAATCATTACTTATCATTACTTATCCTTAACTGATCCTCACTAATCCTAACTAATCATTCCTAATCATTACCTTATCATTACTTGATCCTTAACTGATCCTCACTAATCTAACTAATCATCCTAATCATACTTATCATTACTTGATCTATTTTACTTTTATCTTCTTATATTCTGATCCTCACTAATCCTAACTAATCATTCCTAATCATTACTTATCATTACTTGATCCTTAAGTGATCCTCACTAATCCTAACTAATCATCCCTAATCATTACTTTATCATTACTTGATCCTTAACTGATCCTCACTAATCCTAACTAATCATTCCTAATCATTACTTATCATTACTTGATCCTAACTGATCCTCACTAATCCTAACTAATCATCCTAATCATTACCTTATCATTACTTGATCCTTAACTGATCCTCACTATCACTAATCCTAACTAATCATTACTATCCATTCCTAATACATTAATCATTATATCATTACTTGATCCTTAACTGATCCTCACTAATCCTAACTAATCATCCCTAATCATTACCTTATCATTACATGATCCCTAACTGATCCTTTCTAATCCTAACTGATCATCCCTAATCATTACCTTATCATTACTTGATCCTGAACTGATCCTCACTAATCCTAACTAATCATTCCTAATCATTACCTTATCATTACTTGATCCTTAACTGATCCTCACTAATCCTAACTAATCATCCCTAATCATTACCTTATCATTATTTGATCCTTAACTGATCCTCACTAATCCTAAATAATCATTCCTAATCATTACCTTATCATTACTTGATCCTTAACTGATCCTCACTAATCCTAAGTAATCATCCCTAATCATTACCATATCATTACTTGATCCTTAACTGATCCTCACTAATCCTAACTAATCATTCCTAATCATTACCTTATCATTACTTGATCCTTAACTGATCCTCACTAATCCTTACCAATCATACATAATCATTACCTGATCATCAGTAGATCTTTTACTGATCCTTGATAATCCTAGCCAATCATACCTAATCATTAGCTGATCATGAGGTCATCCTTAACTGATCCTCAGTGATCCTTATAGTCATTCATAGTCATTACTGATCATCAGCTGATCCTTAGCTGATCCTCACCAATCCTTACCAATTATACACAATCATTACCTGATCATCAGTTGATCCTCAGCTGATCCTCATTAATCCTTACCAATCATACTTAATCATTAGCAGATCATCAGTTGATCCTTAACTGATCCTTGCTAGTCCTTATCAATCTTTCCTAATCATCATCTGATCATCTGTTGATCCTTACTAGTCCTTACCAATCATTCCTAATCACTACCTGATCCTTAGTTGTTGCTTAACTAATCCTTACGAATCCTTACTAATCATTCTTAATCATAACTTCATCAATAGGTGATCCTTAGCAGATCCTTCTAAACCTAACTATTCATTACTAATCATAGCTAGTCATTACATAATCATTAGTTGATCTTTAACTGATCCTGGCTTTATCCATTCAACATTTATCCTTACTAATCCTGACTAACATTTTCTTATCATAACCCAATCCTTATTAATCCTTGATAGATTTTATTAATCTTCAGCAGTACTGTAGAGGGTGTTCACTCGGGATCAACTGAAGATTAATAAAATCTAGGCAAGGATTAATAAGGATTGGGTTATGACAAGAAATTATTAGTCAGGATTAGTAAGGATAAATGTTGAATGGATAAAGCCAGGATCAGTTAAAGATCAACTAATGATTATGTAATGACTAGCTATGAATAGTAATGAATAGTTAGGATTAGAAGGATCTGTTAAGGATCAACTAATGATGAGGTTATGATTAAGAATGATTAGTAAGGATTCGTAAGGATTAGTTAAGGACAACTAAGGATCAGGTAGTGATAAGGAATGATTGGTAAGGACTAGTAAGGATCAACAGATGATCAGATGATGATTAGGAAAGATTGATAAGGACTAGCAAGGATCAGTTAATGATCACCTGATGATCTGCTAATGATTAAGTATGATTGGTAAGGATTAATGAGGATCAGCTAAGGATCAACTGATGATCAGGTAATGATTATGTATAATTGGTAAGGATTGGTGAGGATCAGCTAAGGATCAGCTGATGATCAGTAATGACTATGAATGACTATAAGGATCACTGAGGATCAGTTAAGGATGACCTCATGATCAGCTAATGATTAGGTATGATTGGCTAGGATTATCAAGGATCAGTAAAAGATCTACTGATGATCAGGTAATGATTATGTATGATTGGTAAGGATTGGTGAGGATCAGTTAAGGATCAAGTAATGATAAGGTAATGATTAGGGATGATTAGTTAGGATTAGTGAGGATCAGTTAAGGATCAAGTAATGATAAGGTAATGATTAGGGATGATTAGTTAGGATTAGTGAGGATCAGTTAAGGATCAAGTAATGATAAGGTAATGATTAGGAATGATTATTTAGGATTAGTGAGGATCAGTTAAGGATCAAGTAATAATAAGGTACTGATTAGGGATGATTAGTTAGGATTAGTAAGGATCAGTTAGGGATTAAGTAATGATAAGGTAATGATTAGGAATGATTAGTTAGGTTTAGAAAGGATCAGTTAAGGATCAAGTAATGATAAGGTAATGATTAGGGATGATTAGTTAGGATTAGTGAGGATCAGTTAAGGATCAAGTAATGATAAGGTAATGATTAGGAATGATTAGTTAGGATTAGTGAGGATCAGTTAAGGATCAAGTAATGATAAGGTAATGATTAGGGATGATTAGTTTTGATTAGTGAGGATCAGTTAAGGATCAAGTAATGATAAAGTAATGATTAGGGATGATTAGTTAGGATTAGTGAGGATCACTTAAGGATCAAGTAATGATAAGGTAATGATTAGGAATGATTAGTTAGGATTAGTGAGGATCAGTTAAGGATTAAGTAATGATAAGGTAATGATTAGGAATGATTAGTTAGAATTAGTGACGATCAGTTCAGGATCAAGTAATGATAAGGTAATGATTAGGAATGATTAGTTAGGATTAGAAAGGATCAGTTAAGGATCAAGTAATGATAAGGTAATGATTAGGGATGATTAGTTAGGACTAGTGAGGATCATTTAAGGATCAAGTAATGATAAGGTAATGATTAGGAATGATTAGTTAGGATTAGCGAGGATCAGTTAAGGATCAAGTAGTGATAATGTAATGATTAGGGATGATTAGTTAGGATTAGCGAGGATCAGTTAAGGATCAAGTAATGATAAGGTAATGATTAGGAATGATTAGTTAGGATTAGTGAGGATCAGTTAAGGATCAAGTAATGATAAGGTAATGATTAGGAATGATTAGTTAGGATTAGTGAGGATCAGTTAAGGATCAAGTAATGATAAGGTAATGATTAGGGATGATTAGTTAGGATTAGTGAGGATCAGTTAAGGATCAAGTAATGATAAGGTAATGATTAGGGATGATTAGTTAGGATTAGTGAGGATCAGTTAAGGATCAAGTAATGATAAGGTAATGATTAGGAATGATTAGTTAGGATTAGAAAGGATCAGTTAAGGATCAACTGATGATCAATAGTGACGGTAAAGATTATCAAGGATCAGTTAAGGATCTACTGATGATCAAGTAATGAATAGGTATGATTGGTAAGGATTAGTAAGGACCAGTGAAGGATCAACTAATGATCAGGTAATGATTAGGAATGATAATCAAGGATGTATTGAGGATGAAGTATTGAGAAGGTAATGACTAGGAATGATTAGCTAGAATGGAGTAGTCATTAATCAGGATTAGTTAGCATTATCCAAGGATTAAGTTCTCTTTATTCGGAAATATCTTTCAGTCCCTCTCCCGTATCATATTGAATGGAGGAACTTATCTATAAAATTAAGCGAGTTGAGACTCTAGAATTCAGGGATTTAAGAGTTAGTTGGTAATTATAAGTAAACAGCTAGCCATGAGACAGTATAAATGTGATCAATGTGAATTTTCTTGCAAGTATAAAAGTAATGTTACACGACATGGAGAAGAGATGCACGAGGAGAGCAGTGAAGAGTCTGACTCAGATCATGAGATAGAAGTTGAAAGTGATCATGATAATGATGAAACTGTCAACACTGATGAGGATCTTCCTTTAGGGAATGTATGGCCTTCTATGCGTAAGGAAGTGGATGAAGATGAAAACATATTGCAAGTTTTCAAACGTAGATTTTTATATAATAGAAGTTTTGAAAATGATGCTGTTGTAACTGCAGTTATAGCAACGATGCAAAAAGCACAGAGGGAAGATGATATGGATATGCAAGAGGCCTTAGATTATGCTATTGAGAAAAGAAAATATCTCATCATACGTCAAGCAAAGAATGACGAAGAAGAGGAAGGCAGTGATTCTGAGGATGCTGCGGTGAATGAACTTGTATTTAATAGTAATCCAGCATTTCCATATAGTAGGATATAACAATGCTTATAAAAAAGTTTAGATATTATTGTTTGCTAATGCAGAAAATGGCCTCTTTTTCATGGCGTCTTTCTTCTTGAAACGTGTTAAAATAGTTTCTTGAACAGCTTGCACATTTTGTTTTGAATAATGTCCATTTCAAGTTTTGTTTTAAAGTGACTCGAAATCTTGGCTATCAGCCAATCAGATTGCAGAGATTTTCTGTTTCTAGAAAAATCTTTCAATGTGACGTCAGGGGATTTCCCCTCGGAAAAGTTCTAGAAGTTTCTGATTTCTCATTTCTCATGAGAGAGATTTGACGCGTACATTCGAACGTCGCATTCAAAAGTTTCTGATTGGTTTTTTGAATTCAATCTCGAGCCGAGAACGTGAATTTGCCAGTTCCTCAATATTTTTGTGTTTTCTTGCGATTTATTTAACAAATTCTTATCATCTTATAAGTGCATGAAAAATATGAAACAATTCATTCAATATAACCAAGAGATTTTCTTTTTATTGGTGTAATAATCTTTTTCATAAACAAAACCGTTTTTTAGTTATTTAGCTTTTTATGGGTTTTTTATCAGCTTTGGCGATGTGTTGCAACTTTAAACTAACTTTCCACAACCTGTCGTTTTCGATTATTTTTTTACTGTTCATGCTCTTTTCAATTCTCGAAGACTCTCGCGCATGCGTGATTTTAACACATTCTACTGCGCATGCGTGGGCCAGGTGGGCCAGGACGCCTATTTCCTCTCCTACTAGCGGACATAGCCACAAACATACATACAAACAGTTCTGTTTTATATATATAGATACAAAACACGGAAATGACAATATCACAAGGTTCAACACAACAGGATTCGATGGAGAAACAGATACATTACGAGGATTAAATAATTATCGACAGAAGCTTTAAACACCAATCGTTACACTTTAGCAACTTCAAGAAGCAAATGCTCCTCCCATTTGTAATATATGCTGATTTTGAATGTATTCTTGAGAAGATGGATGATCCTTCCAAGTATTAGAAACATATGCCGATTTGTTATGGTGTAAATGTAAATTCGATTGATAGACGCTTGAATATTGGACCAGAAGTTTACACTGGTGAGGATTGCATGTTGAAATTTATGAATAGGATGGATGAGTTGAATGAACACATACGAGAGATATTCAAAGTAACAATACCAATGAAGGCACTCACACAAGAACAACAACGTCAAGATGATGAAGCAACAGACTGTTTCTGTTGGAAGAAGAAATTTGGAAAGAAAGTTCGAGATCATTGTCACATCACAGGCGAATATAGAGGTGCAGAATGCGAGTATTGCAATCGGAACCACTTGAACATCATCGCAAAATCTCACCTCATTCCAGCAGTGTTCACTAACTTGAAAGGCTACGACCTGCATCATATAATGGGAAATCTCGGTCAGAGAAATGTGCGAGTCATTGCAAACTCATCCGAAAAGATCGTAACAGCTTCCATCGAATCAGCAAGTCATTCTGATGATGATAATGATGATGATGTTAAAAGAAATTGGCTTCCTGGTGGAATAAGGTACACTGGTTCCTTTGCGTTCTTAAGTAGAGGTTTGGCGGAACTTGCAAACAACGTACCTGATGATGATTTAATGCTAGTAAATGATTATCTAAGAAGAACATGGAATAATGTAGATTTTGATGAAGGATTCAGATTATTGAGAAAGAAAGGGGTCTATCCATATGATTGGGTAGATAGTGCAGAAAAGATGCATGCAACATCATTACCTTCACAAGAAGAATTCTATAATGAACTGAACGATTGTGGGATCAGTGATGATGATTATGAACATGCTCAAAACGTTTGGCGATTCTTTAGATATAACACCTTCAAGGATTATCATGAGCTCTACTTGGTAACTGACGTTCTCCTACTCGCTGATGTTTTTGAGTCATTTCGCAAGCTTGGACTCGATTATTATGGTTTAGATCCTGCATGGTACATATCACTACCAGAATTTGCGTGGGATGCAATGTTGAAGATGACAGGTATCAAGCTGGAATTATTAACTGAAGAGAAGAAGGATATTTATTTGTTACTGGAAAGAGCTATACGAGGAGATGTATCGATCGTGATGAAGCGACATGTAGAGACTACAGAACACTCAATCATATACAAGGATGCGAACAACCTATATGGACATGCAATGTCACAAGATCTCCCAATTGATGGTTTCAGACTGCTAAGTTCTGAAGAGATTCAAAGATGTGATATTCGTCAGGAAAAGGTTACATTTTTCGAGTGGATCTAGAATAATCCTCATGAATTACATGATAAGCATGCAAATCTACCCTTTGCTCCTGGGAGAGTTAAAGTTAAAGAAGGATGGCTATCACCACTGCAAAAAGAAATGTATCAGGAAGTTTATGACAAGACCTTTTCCACCACACCAAAGTTAATACCGACACTCTTGGACAAGAAGTGTTTAGATCTTGGTTTAAAACTTACCAAAATACACAATGTCGTCGAATTCAATCAAAGTAATTGGTTGAAAAAGTATATTGTTTTCAACACCATCAAACGAAGTAATGCACAAAATGACTTTGAGAAGGATTTCTTCAAATTGATGACCAATGCTGTGTTTGGGAAGACGATGGAAAATGTACGAAATCATAGAAAGTTTGAGGTGTGTACAAGAGGTGAGAGATTAGCGAAATGGGTTCATTTTCCTCAGTTCTATGAAGTGATTAACGTCAATGAAGATACATTGATCGTGCAGAGAAAATTGAAAACAGTGTATCTAAACAAACCAATCTACCTCGGTTTCAGTATTTTAGATCTCAGTAAAGAGCACATGTATGATTATCACTACAACTATGCGAAACATGCCTTTCCGAATGCAAAACTTTGTTATATGGATACTGACAGTTTCATCTACGAAATACAACGTCCACTCGAAGAAGTTCATCAAATCATGAACGAAAGCTCCCATCTCTTTGATTTCAGCAACTATCCTAAATAACATCCTAATTACTCTACAACCAACAAGAAAGTTATTGCAAAAATGAAGGATGAGTTGGAGGAAAAAGCAATGGAGGACTTCATTGGTTTGCTGCCAAAGATGTACTCATGTAAAATAACAGGAGGAAATTCTATAAGGAAAGCAAAGGGAGTTAAGAAACTTGTGGTGAAGAAGCAGATAAACCATGAAGATTACAAAGAATGTTTATCGTTGCATCAAGTTTTTGTTCATGAACAACCTAATATAATCTCAAAGAATCAAATGACGTATGGTGTGAAGCAGAAAAAGACATCTCTAGCACCTTTCGATGATAAGCTACATACTAGAAGATGGGATACGAACACTACCATATGGACACTATTTATTGAAACAGTAATAACTACATAGAAAGAGACGTTATATAATAATTTATTGTAAACTATATCTTCTTTGAACATGTTGTTGAACATATACATCATTTTGTAACTTATTATTAACATTAAAATATCTACTTATTAACACGTTCATTGTAAGTTGTTTTTTCTTCTATTAATGTGGAAAAATATACAATGTTGCCCACATGTGTCACTCTCATATGATTGAATCTGTGTATCATTATAAACCAAGTTGTAGGGTTGAACGAATCGCTTGAACTCTTTTAAGGCAGGCTTTCTACCAAAGGAAAATTCCAGATTTCTATCTTCATTAATATAGATGGCTACCCAATGCGTGCCCTTACCAGTGAAGTTATCCTCATTGAAAATGAATCAACAGGGAAGTGAATGTATATTGATGTTCTTAATTTCATCCTTTCCGAAGGCACCATGGAAATATTTTGGTATCACTGGTCGTCGAATAGCTAGTGATAACAAATAATAAGGCAAAAAATCGCGTGTCTTTGCTTGAAGAATCGAGAGCAAGAAAATATTCGTGTGCATTGTGTGATAACTATGATCTAACTGATTCATTAAACTTTGTACATAAAACTAACAATCAAAATAAATCAGGTGCGAAAATCAGAGGAAAGAGAAAGACAAGGTGATGATGAGAAGCTATTTACCGACAGGATGGATTAGGGAGAGAAGACATTAGTGTAGAGGTGTTAGAATTTTGATTACAATTGTCGTTGTCAATGTTGATATTGAAACGCTACAGTACTCCCCCCCTAGAATGCAAGTGTAAAATAAACTGGAATTCGATACAAAAAACAAAACATTAAAATGCTAACTATATGAGCAAGTTAAAAAAATTTCGATTCAGTCAAATCAAATCCAAATGAGGACAAGAACGAGTAGTGCGTGGTTGGCTTGCAAGTGTTCGAGTGTCTGGTGGTGTTGTCGATATATTGGATGCTGGAGATGGTTGCGGAGGCGTGACAGAAGTCTTCGGAGGAGCGAGTAAAATATTTGTTTCGAGGTGGGCCGGTTTACGGCCGGTTAACAAATTCTGCCGGAAGTCAGAGAGTGGATCCAAAGACGAGTTCAGCAGGGGTACAATTGAGATCAGCCTTGAGGGTGGTACGAAGGTGGAGGAGAATGAGTGGCAGTGTTTCAACCCAATTGTTAGCATCTGTTTGAGCCTTGAATGATGCTTTTAATGTGCGATGGAAGCGTTCGACCATCCCGTTGGCGCAAGGATGCTAAAATGTAGTGCGAATCCGTTTCGAACCAAGCATGGAGGTGAGTGCTTGAAACAATGCTGATTCGCATTGCGCACCACGGTCTGTTGTGACGCTTGATGGAACACGGAAGACAGCAATCAAGCGAGAGATAAATGTGTGCGCTACTGTTTCAGCGGTAATATCCGAGATTGGAATGGCTTCGGGCCAAGCATAAAACGATAAATGCACGTGAGTGGAGAGCGATAGCCAGATGAGGGCGGTAAAGGGCCAACCAGATCGATATGGACGTGGTCAAAACGTGCATCAGGAGTGCTGAATGTTGCCATCGGAGAGACAGTATGCCGGTGTATCTTAGCTTTTTGACATGCAATGCAGAATTTCGCCTAGTTATGAATGTCTTTGTTGACATTAGGCCATACAAATCTGTTGGTGATGATTTGTTGTGTTGCACGGACTCCAGGATGCGATGGCGAATGTAAATGGTCGAAGATGCGACAGCGATACGAGGTTGGAACGTAAGGACGAGGATGGGGTGTAGAAACATCGCAAATGATTGATCCGGTAGAGAAAGGAAGAGGTACGGCTTGGAGGTTAAGTGATGTTGATTCGTGGCTTGCGTTGACGAAAGTAGACCTTCAAGTGGAAATGAGCCAGGAAATCATCTCCCACGATAGCAGTTGGAACATCAGCCAAGATGAAAATCCAATGAAACATACGACGAAGTCCGATATCTAAGGGCATAGATTGTTCACCGTAAGTTTGAATTGAGGATTGGTTAACGGCTTGTAATTTTAGAGACGAGACATTTTGACGAGCGGAACGAGTTGGCGGTAGAGCACTGACGTTGGCACCTGTGTCGACCAAGAAACGTGTACCAGTGGTACTGTCTGTCACATAAAATAGACAACTTGTTTTGTTGTTGCCGGGAAGACTTGTCGCCTCTAGTCGCTGGCATTGAAGTTTTCCGAAGCCGGTGTTTGTGGTGTGGCTGCGAAGGAGCATGGAGGGTTGCATTTTTGCGCTTGCAAACCGAATTTCCAATGATACCAGCATTGTCCAGGGCCATTGCAAAAAGCTGAAGGATGGCACGGTGAACGAGAAGAACTCTTGCTGCGACCACGTGGGTGAGACATCTGTTGCACTAAGCACTGCATCTGTGTTGTCAAAGCAGAAATCTGTGCTTGCAGGTTTTGGATGTCTCTCGATGGTGTAGGCGCAACTGTTGTTAACATGGCGGAGACAGAATTGCCTGGTAGAGCGACTTCCAAAATTTTATCAGCCAATGAAGCCAGTTGCTCAATTGATACGTTGTCTGCTGATAATGCCAAAATCAACTGTGCGTTGGTAGGAACATGTTGCAAGAACAATTGGCGAAAAAGTTTGTCTTCTAAATGACTGTCGCCGAGAAGTTGTCGCATTCGTTGTAATAATTGCGAAGGCTTCGTCTCACCGAGTTCCTCCGAGATCAGCAATTGATGTGATCGCTTTTGCTCGGATGCCGATGCTCGTTTGATGAGTTCGGTTTTGAGATGCTCGTACGGTTCATCTGCTGGCGGCTGTATGAGGAGATCACGTATTTTTTGTGCAATCTCTGGTGGCAATGAGGAAATAACGAACGAAAACTTTGTTGTCTGCGTGGTGATGCATCGTGTGCTGAACAAAGCTTCGACTTGCGCGAACCAAACTACTGGGTCGATTGGCCAGAATGGCGGTAATTTTACACTATAACCAGACACAGAAGGTGGTTCTCATGATGGTTGTGGTGCTGCTGTAGCCTGTGAAGAACTTGCGCTGGCTGTTGGTGCACTGTTGTTTTGTGACTTGATCGTGTCGTTTGAAAACGTGATTACAAAATATAAAAAATATATAAACTTGCATGAAGATATTCGAATATATGACGAGTGAAGAATGGTAACGTTGTGGTCACCAATTTGGTATCACGGTTAGTGTTGGTCGAATAGCTAGTGATAACAAATAATAAGGCAAGAAATCGCGTGTCTTTGCTTGAAGAATCGAGAGCAAGAAAATATATGTGTGCGTTGTGTGATAACTATGATCTAACTGATTCATTAAACTTTGTACATGAAACTCACACTGAAAATAAATCAGGTGCGAATATCAGAGGAAAGAGAAAGACAAGGCGATGCTGAGAAGTTATTTACCAACAGGATGGATTGGGGAGAAAAGACGTTAGTGTAGAGGTGTTAGAATTTTGATTACAATTGTCGTTGTCAATGTTGATATTGAAACGCTACAATATGGAAGTTTTTCCTTCTTTGCTAACAAGTTATTAAGAGGCCCTTTACATGAGAAATCTCAACCAGGGTTGAGTTCAACACGGGTTGAGTTTCAACTCGGCTGAGGGTGTAAGCCTTCATCGCGTTTACATGAAGGAAGCCGAGTTGAAACTCAACACGGGTTGAACTCAACTCGGCAACTCAACCAGTGTTGAAATTTCAACCCGGGTTGAAATTACTGCAAAATCGCATGTAAACGCAAAATATTTTCAACTCGGGGCGAGTTGAAATCAAAGCGTTGCATTGTAGGATATCGGATATTGCATTGTGGGATAACAACAGCCTCAACCCGGGTTGAAATTTCTCATGTAAAGGGCCTCTAAATGTAACATCATCCATTACCAATCACGGATGACGTTTTTGTGAGCATCAATATTAATTACTCTATCAAACTCTCCTAAGATGACAAAGTTTATTAGAGAGTCCACAGCATCTGCAAAGTTTATGCTTGTCCTAGGCTTGCCCTTTCGTTTCAATAGATATTCCTCATTCTCACAATTTCCCTTTGAAGTCAAATCAAAACCATAGATTGGGGCTCTTTGCTTGAATGTGTTGTAATCAATCAAGCTAGGGGAATTGTTGAGTGTAGACACCAAACGACTGTAAGCATCCAAATAATCATCATCAAGTTTAAGCTGAGAGGAGGTGTAATCTCTTGATTACCAACAGTTACTTGTACGGCAGAAACATTATTATGTTCGAAATTGAATGGACTTTGTTTAGGAACTCCATTACATGCAGTATTTTCAACGATTCCAAAGAACAACCTATTCGGAACTTCCCCATTGAAAAAATCATCCTGTACCCAGCTAGTTATACTACTAGGGATTAGATCAGTCACCATGTGTGGTTGACAGACTGGATACATGGCTGGAGATTTCATCAGAGTCATTTCTATACCCTTTAAGATGGCATCCTTGATGTGTATATGTCGCAGTACCAGTTTAACTTCTTTTATATGTAGGTTCACTGCAACACCATTTTAAATAATTAAACAAAAAGCATTACTGTTTGGACTCAATCTCAATTGAAGGTGAACTCCAGGTAGTAGGTATTTGAGTTGGTTACAGATATTCACGTGTGGCTTTTTCATCACTTTAACGGTTGCACTGTTATCAAATGGCGCTGACCTCTCATTTAATCCTGGGTTTTTGGTAGAATCAGTAGTGGGATATCCAGCACTTTCTTTCCCTGGAGTATCACTCACCCAATTTGCCATCTTCAAGTAATTCTTAGCTCTCGTTTCATCATATGTGAGAATTGTTTCCAGGTATGATTGATAAGCATACATACCATTCGACTCCGTCACAGGAGTGTCATTCAACAGCAACTCAATTTGTTTCCACAATGATTGACCAATAATATTGATTACTCCAACGAAATCCCCCGTTTTTTTTCCAATGTCTGTTCCATCTGCTTCTTTAATTGATAGAGTTGAAATGAAGTATGAATGATTCAAATCAATAATACGATCCGACTGTGCTGCAATGTCGAAAACGACTGTCTGTTTAGAAGCATTTAGAGTAGCTGTCCGTGGAAAATATTCAACGTCCTTAAAGTAGAGAATATCATTTTGAATGACCGGTTGACAGAATAAGTCCACGTTTTCACTTGGACATTCTACGTGGCTTGTCTTGATGCTCATTTTCTTGCGAGACTATTCTTCAAAAGTTTCTTCAGTAAAATCTTCTTATTATTATTCTTACTCTGCGAGCGTCTTCTCTTATGAGAGACCTTCTCCCTTTTTATAGCTATATTTGGCACGAATATTCCTTTCATGGTATTAACTAGCTCCTCCGTAGCTTGTTTCTTCACATCATTCAAAAGATCCTTGTTCATAACATTCACAACCTCATCAGCTGCGGTCCGCTTGATACCACGAAGGAAGGATTTTTCCATCTCCTTTGTTACTTTCTTCACATTCTCTCCAGCAGCTATGCGCTTGAGAGCTTTGTCTCCATGTTCTTTGATGACTGGAAGTGCTACCCTCATAGCAGCTATTCCTATTTTTGGTGCAATAAGTTTCAAGATTCTTTTCATTACAGGTGCTGCTCTCTTTATGATTGTACCAACGCCACGACCACTCTGTCTGGGATAATAAGATGGAGGTGGGGTGATCTTGTAAATTGGGAAATCATATAATGATCTGAGGTTTGACTTGTATACTGGTCGAGCATACATGTTTCCTTCTGAAATGAAGTAAAAACGATGGCTTTGTCTTATAGAACTTTATAGGTTGACCCAGCTCATTCAACACTTTTATAGCAAAATCGTTGACGTCGTTGTAAAATAATGGATAATAGAACAAGTTCTCAAATTCAACCAACTTCACACTATGCTTCTCGATGGTTAGAGGTGCAAACCGTAGTACTGGTGTGCTAACGTTACCAACTACTCTATAATCTAACAGTGAGCAATATATAAACAAGTTTTTCCCATTTGCATTAACTTGAAAATCTTCATCACCTACTGCGTCAGTTGTTCTTTCGATCTCCTTATAAGTGTAATTAGATAATGGTTCACCGTTATATTCACCATCAAGTGGGCATGGGATCCATCTCGTATCTCTCACGTATACATTATTCATACTATCACTATATTCTTCAAAATAATTAACAAAACCGAGGATGTTGCATAGCTCTTTACCTAAGATCATTCTTTTCACATACTTTGGAAATTTAATCTTCACTTTAGAATCAACGATGGAAAACTCTGGTAAATATTCAAATGGTAATCCCAGCTCTGCAACATGTCTCTTAAAAGCATCTTCGGGAGAAGCTATGTGTTGGTTTATTATAGAGACTATTTCTCGTACCGTCATCTTTTGAACTTCTTCACTTTTAAAGACTCGATAGCCCAGGTTGTATAATACAAAATTATATTCTCTCTTATCTGTTGCTAGGTGCCATGTGGTAGTATATTCATTGCTATATTTTTGTATTAGCATTAAATCACTGAATCCAACCTTGTCCGTTCCAATCCTAAAGATACATGCCATTTTCCAGAAGTTTCCGATGGAATTTTTATCAATTTCAATCCTATCACTCAGCTCATATAACATTTCTACTAAAGCCACTTCCCATTTCCCATGAAGATGCAATGGTTCTTTAAAGGAGAACCGACACGCCAAAATAATTTTGTCTAAATCGGGAGAAACAATGCTGGAGATTTCAAATATCAACTTCGTTTTTCCAAAAAATTATTCAATTTCGAGTTACAGGCAGTTGAAATACGAATTTCAAAATCCCGAGAATTTCACCGAGTTTGAGCGAGAGCCACCGAGAGCGTGTGATGTCACAAATACCATGTTGTCTCGGCCACGATGATCAAAACACAAGGAAAAGGCACTTCGATATTTTTATTCTTGCTTTAGAAGGCATTTCTGTGTTTAATCAGCTCGGAAGAAGGTTTATAATTAATAAGAAATGTCTGAAAGACTTAAGTCATGACTTTCACTACCCGGATATTCTCGAAGGTGAAGCGATTCAGCCATTTTCATGTTTGAGCCTAATCCTGAGGCAGCAATGGCAGCAAGTGAGTCTAATGATGATTGGGTGAACGATCATGAAGATGATGATTTTAACATCGAAAGGATTGCAAATAGAGATTTGCAGGACATTTTTGTGTATATTTGCCGTTTCTTTGAACCAAATCTTTCCTTATTCTGTCTTGAATTGCTCGTCATAAATCTCACATGACACTTCCTCTTTGGCGAAAAAAAGTCAAATCAACTGTGGAATGGGAATGGCATCTGGCTTCAATGCAAGCTTGAATTTCACTTCTGTCACCTTGATCAAGTGTGGATTTCTTTGGAAACATGTTTCCTTGAAGTGACTTTCGCACAGGCTGGAAGCTTTGGTAGGCCTAAAAGGTTTAGTAAACGCATTTTTTCTATGCATCGTTTGCGAACAATTTTGTAAGAAGAAAACATGAAAAGTGCTTTTCCAGTGCCACTACAGTTATAGGCAGAACATACAACCATTTTTACAATGTTTAACTGATAAATAAAAACCCAGGAATCATTTTAATAGAGAGTTTTCATCCCCTCCCCGGAGACTGGAGACATGACTCACTGTGTTATTGCTTCACGTTGATTTCAACATGGTATTTGTGACGTCAGTAAAATTATCACCGAAAGGGTTGCGAAAATTGCAAAATAATCGGCAATTTCCGAGTTTTTGGAAGGGCTGTAACTCGAAATTGAATGATTTTTTGGAAAAACGAAGTTGATATTTGAAATCTCCGGCATTGTTTCTCCCGATTTAGGCAAAATTATTTTGGCATGTCGGTTCTCCTTTAAGCTTTATTGTTGGATTAAAGTCACTATCAAGTGAACATGTTAAGTAGAAATCATTGATCATCTTAACTGAATTGTAAGTCGATCCGGCACTTTTCTTCAAACTGATTAGATATATCCTGTAGTGTTTCCCAATCGTAGATTCTAATGTTGATTGACTTTATGTTCGAAGTTATAACATCATATGAGGGTGGGTTGATAGCTACTTTGTAAATGGTGTCTTTCCTATCATCATCATAAACCACCAATCCCAATAGTGGAAAAATGTCTCTACTTATAATAAAGTTACAACAAACGGCAAAGACATCGTGATTTAGGCTGACATCCTTTCGGAATAATGTACATCCAATCCTTCTGCATTTTGTAACACCCATTAGTGGTTGAGTTAACGCTACCCTTCTATTGGTTAGTGTTATGTACATATTCAAATTACAGGTCTGATCCTTACGGTAATAGATGTCTAACCAGTATATTGTTTAGATGAATAGAAGAGTGTTGGATTTATAGGATTATCATAATCATTATCCAACTTGATAGATATTTGTTGGAATTGTAGTTTCTCCAAGGGAGCAAACACTATGCTCTTTGGAGCAAAATATCGCAGATAGGTATCAAGATGTACATCATAAAATGACAGCTTTCTCAATACTCGTTTCTTTTCAATTCCACCAAGATAGTTGCTTTCTAGAAGATCACATTTCACATTTATAGCTGTATGTGGATTTACATGTACACCATCTTTGATTCTCGTTAAACATTTGATCTTCCCTCCTTTAACTGAACCCCCATCAGCTTTCTTTTTGTATATGATCAAATCCATACATTGCAGAGGTCGCACCACATCTCCTATTTTATAATTACATCGATACTTAATGTATGACCCATTATGTTCTTCCAACGTATTAGTCAAATCCTCTTCTAATCCAAGGAAATATGCTAGGGGCCTTGAAAATCTAATGAACAACGAACTAGTTTGTGTTGTTTTCTCTGGTTCGTAGTATCCTAATGATCTTAAAACATCCTTCATTTTAAACTCTACCTTTCCTTCAATCAAGGAAACTGATAACATATTCTTTAACTGATAACCAAAATCAGGAAATTCCAATAACATGTCATTGAATAATCTCTTGAATTCATAGTACACGAGAGTGTTATCTCTCGTCTTGATGATGTTTTCATTGAGAAAAACTTTCTCATAAAAAAAATCCATATACTCCGCAGTTTATCATGTTACCATCTTTACCTGTGATCACGGAATACTCATTTGAAATTGAAAACCAATATTGATCATACAATCCTTGCTCTTCTCTATCTGATAGAGTCATTTGTAATAATCCCATTTCCCACTTTCTCTTGCTATCCAAGTTGAATACACGAGGTAAAGTTACCATATAATGAACTAACTTGTTTTTATCAGTGGTGAATCCTGAAGGAAGGACCAAATCAAATTCCTCACCAATCATATCGCCTCCAATTCTGCTTCATCAACCCACTCATCAAACTGTGGTAGATAGCCTCGCCCTCTTATTAAATAGACGTTTTTCCCTTTTCCCTTCAACTTCATACATTCTTGGTAGCCTTTCTTTAAAAACTTTGCTAATCTTTTTTCTTTGCTAATTTGCTAATTTGCTAATTTCGTAATCTAATTTCTTCAGTATAATTTTGTAAATAACCTTTCTTGAACAACCTCTTTTTCAGACTCAAACTAACGTAATCACCAATTTTGAAGTTGACTTGTCTCCTTCTCATCGGCTTTCCAAACAACTTCTTTCTAACGATATTGGCGTTGCTTTTATTGACAGCTGATGGTCGCATAGCGATGGATCGATGGTGGGGGTTGTTATAGGAATGAACAAACTCTTGTAAATTATTGATGTATCTGGGAGTGTTTCTTGCGGTAAAGTATCGATACATGCGACCTTTTAGCGTCCTATTAAACCTCTCTACAATGGCTGCTTTTACTTCATTGTTAGCTGTGTAGAACCCAATGTTGTCTTTCTTCAGCAATTCTTGAAAATCTTTATTCATGAATTCACTCCCTTTACCTCATCTCACCTTTTGTGGCCCTCTTTCAAGCAAGATATCTTGAAAGGTTCTTACAATTTCTCCTGATGTTTTCCTCTTCAGAGGTTTCACCCAAGCATACTTCCTGAGCGTATCGATACAAGTTAATAGGAATGTAACGTTGTCATTCTCCTTCTTCAAATAACTCATATCAACAAGATCGCATTCCCACAAATAGTCTACATTATTCGTAATTATTCTCTCAAGTTTGAAATTCCTCCTACTAGGTTTATGTAATGAATATGCCTAACTAGTTTTGTTCCATTCTTCGATATCTTTCCTTTTAAAATCAGGAATCAACTTCTTAAATTCCCTGTATGTTTTATTTAAGCCCCCTAGAGAATCAGGCACAGAAGAATCAGAATATAACTTTCCAATATTCATATTAAGTCAATTAACATCTGCATTAGTTTAACGTTAGAACATCGTTTCTTTCTTCGCCTCCTCCATTTCAAATCATGTGGTGTTGTTTTTATAACCTTCCTTTCATCTCCACCCATCTTTGATGATACACTCTTTTTCTTCTTTCTTATACTTATAACCTTCTTTTTCGTTGGTGGAAGCTTGCCTGAGATTTCCTTCTCAGGTTCTGGTTCACTTGAAAGCATGATCAATTTTTCATAGTCCATCATCACCATCTATTACTTACGTTTTAGCCTTCAATCCTATTTATAGCTTTTTTGGTTTGAATATGATCATTGGAGCTTCACGCGGAAAGATGTTCGTTCTAAATCTCACATCTTCATCAGTGGATTGGGTGAAATCACAGAGTAAATATCCATATAATCTAGAAGTGGCGTCATTGTAGATATTAATAAATGTTTTTGGGGAAGATGGCACGATTTCCTGTACAGGAAATCTGATTTGATTTCTATCTCTTGCATTTTTATATAGAACTTGATATTGTGCGTTTAGAGCAAGATTTCTCATTTCGCTACCTCTTGGAAAAGGATTCTGCATCATTACAATTACATTTATGTTAAGGTGAGACCTACCCTTTGTAAATAACTTCCCAAGGTCTTTAAAGTTTGCTATTATAGCATTAAATCATCAACACCGATGTTTATCCTTTTCTTTGATTTTTGATTTCCTCATACCAGTTTTCAGGTAAGTCAGCAATAAATCCGCAATTACATGGAAAAACGTTCTCAATGCGTTCAAATAGTCCTGGTTGTTTCGTCCCAGAGATCCACCACAGGTGTGGATATTGTCTGCCTTTGTCGACGATAGCTCTAAAGTTTTGTAGTAGGTTTTCCACCCAAGTCGTCTTACCACTTCCACTGACACCAGAAAATATTAGAAAAAAAGGCGCTTTGAATCTCAGATCATAAGTGATTTTTATAAGACATTTCAACCAGCATCATACTCCCTATATAACAACATTGGAACTTTTACAATTAATTAAACATCGGAATTTGTGACGTTCTTATAACGTTCAAGGGAGTGCTGTTTCACATAGTCTCAAAACCATCTTACTCAGAGTTTGTAATAACTATTTAGATCTTTCTAGAGATTCTCCACTTAACATTTTATTGCATAATCTTTCAAGCTGATCATTGTGATCGGAATGTTGTTTATGTTCATTCAATTCGTCAAGCATTGCTTTTTTTGAATGATTCCTTCCCCTCAGCTAACATGTTTGTATTTGCATAATCAATGTGAAATGTTATGAACTTGAATGCATTTGCTGCCATACAGTTTGCACTCTGTTCAATATGAGGATCAATAGTAGATTTGAAACACCTCTTACAATACTCCTTTGCTTTTCTTGAAATGTAATTCAGGAAGATTGCTGAATATGCTTCTTGAATTTTATCATTTGACAGTTGTTCCATTGATAACTTCATGTTGAAAGGTCTTTTTCTTTTAGATGATTTCACTACTGATTCATCATCACCCTTCCTTTTGGTTGATTTGACTGCTAACTCATCACTGGGTAGATCATCATAATCATCCTTCCTTTTAGGTGTGTCTTCAACATCATAAAGTAGCCAATTGAGCAGTGACTTTATCGTTTCTTCATTGAGATTAACTCCAATCTTAGTTGGTTTCTCACATTTCCACCTTCTCACACTCAGACAAAATTGTTGTGGTTTATCTCCATTTTGTTGAATGCAAGTTTCCATCTTAAAGGGCCCATGCAGCCAAAAATGACCTATCGTTTTTTTGCTGAAATGGAGAGAAAAAGATCTGAGTATCACCATGAACCTATTTTGAGTGTTTTCTGACGAGTATAGGTATGTTTTATTTAGGCTCAAACCCACCCATGTCTGTAGAAACTGATGACGTCACAGTGATGACACGAGAATCGAGTTTCCATGGGGTTTGTATGGGAAATTTCGACCTTGCGTCACAATTGTTTTAATAACTTGAGATAGCGCAGGGCAATATTGATTCTCTAACCAGTGGCAACATTCCCGATGTTTTTCTCATATTATGAGCTAATTTCCGTGGCTTTTGATCAAATACGAAATTTATAACAAATTTTTGAAAATAGTAAAATTTTCGTGATTTTGGTTTTCTGTGAGGTCACATTGAACCAGGTTATTGTTCTCTGCACAAGAAACGCAGACGCGAGAAACAGTATGAGGCTGGAAGTGAAACTTTTCATATATTTCAAATTGTCGGATAGCTTTGATTATACCAGTTCTGCCTCGGACAACGAACCAAAAAAAACAAGAAATAGTCCTAATAGCAGCGAACAAGACGAAAACTAATCTGTAGTTAGTGTGCATGCTCAAAGCGCGTACGAAAGAGCCCCTCGCCAGACCTGGAGTCGACTACGGCGATGAAAATTCTGCACGTGACGGCCTATCCCTTCAAAAGATTGATGTCCGCTTTGAAAATGAAAGTTCTGTTGATGAATAGTTAGTGTATATTGTCATTGAGAAGTCCACGGCAGTTACTAAACTTCATTTTATTACAGAGCAGTCATTTTATTTTATCCTATTTTATTGATCTGCAAGGCCCAAGAAAGCAATGCTGTGTCTGTTGTCGAAAATTTTCACTCCGATCAGCGCTTTGTTGACCGTGGTTCGCAGGTGGGCGTCTGCTGAGATCGCGCATCACTGTGATGTAACAGTTTCTACAAAAGGTTGTCCAAAATGCTTACTTTGGCAATGAATAACTCAGAAACTACAAACTACAAAACTCTCTTTGCAGCATGCTTCTAAGCACGTTACATTCTCTCCATTTCAGCAAAAAAAACGATATGTCACTTTTGGCTGCATAAGCCCTTTAACCATGCCATCGCCAACAACATCTGGACGACTTTCTAACACTTCTGTGTATAGTGATAGAAACTTTGTTGTTACTCTAGCATATTGCTTAGATATAACATTCACCTTCATTGATTCCAGTAGACTCTTCGAATCCTTTCCTTCAAATTCAACCCGCCCATCTTCACTCACAGAAAGATGACCTTTGATTATAGATAACAAACGTTTCAGCGTAATTTCTAAAAATTGTACGCTCTTTGTGAAAACCTTTTCTTTACTATTCACCTACAGAGTTAGAGCATATTTATCATCAATGAGTTTCTTTATGTAAAGGGAGGTTGTGACTAGGCCATCTCCACCAGTTCTGGATATTAGTTCCTTTGTGAATTATTCTTGAGCTATTATCTCCACGAACGTCTTGTTTGAATGAACTTTTCTTTGAGATTCTTCTCTTTATATTCTCTACCAACACTTTCATTAACCAATCAACAATCGATTACATCATCGTTTGAATGCTCTAGAACCTTCTTAGGAAATTTCTCGAACCTTCTTTCGAAATTTCTAGTCATTATTGAAAGGTGGTGTTAGCATTTGAAGTTCGAATGTTCTAGAACTTTCTTTTGAAAGTGCTTGAGGTAAATTTTTCTACAATTTCTGTTTAAGCTTTAATCATATCACTTCAGTGTCATTCTCCAGTTAAATAATAATACAGTAACTTCGCCAACCTTCTATTTCCGTCAGGAAAAGGATGGTTGCTATATATTCTATTAGATTATAGTAATGCTGCCTCTTTATTAATTGGTACAATAAAATTTCTATTTGATCAGGTTTACAATATTCCATTATCTCTGTTTCACTCATGCGTGCACATCTTACATTAGTTGCAAATTTACCATGATATTCAAGTAAAATAAATTCATGTGTTTCTTTTACCATGTTTGTGTCGATTGTAAATCGAGTAATGTAATTTCTATCAAGCACAACCTCTCTTATCGTTCTTAGATATACATATGCATCCTCTAAATTTGTCATGCTTATACATTCAACGTCACCTTCTTATTTAAAAATAGAATGTAACATCTTTCTTTCTACTTCATCAACATTAGTTCTGTATACTCGATTCATTATGAATTATTCTCGAGCTCCTATCTTCACGAACTTCTTATTGGAAATGAGCTTTTGTCTGAGATTCCTTCATCTATATCTTTCAATTTTGTTCATTTAAAATATTAGGTTCTTACTCTTACTATTTTTATAGATCCAGTCCCACTTCGTCTACCTTTCATATGCTTCTTTTGAACCAGCTTCCTTCGCATTCTCCCGTTTCGACCACCTTGCATTTTCCTCACAGCTGTGTCTAAACCATATCCAGCTGCAACGATTGCTCCACCCTTTGCAGCTTTCTTAGCACCTCGCAATGCTATCTTCTTAACACCTTGTTTACTAACTCGTTTTGCTATCGCTCTGCCACCCTGTCTTACAGCTTGTTTAATAGCTTGTCTAGCTGCAACACATGCTATCGCGGAACCCATGTTTGTTGATTTCCTCTCTCCTCTCCTTTCACGTTTTCGTATTCTATCCCTGTTATACTTTCCTTCACCAGTCATTAGTTTAGTCGCATCAACTCTGTGGTGTTTCGTAAGATGGTTCGTTCATACCATTACCAGTCTAATATTACATGCTTCTATATCTCTAAAATGATTGCATAATAAAGTATCATGTTACATAACACGTGAGTGGACATGTGAACACTACATCCCTCCCCAACTTGGATTGATTTGAACTGAAATAATTAAAATCAAGTAATATAATCAAATAATCAACAAAACTGTAACGCTCCATATGGTAAGTGTTCAGTAGAATCAATGTTCAATACTTACAGTGTAGCTTGTTACATAGTCATTTAACCAGCTAGGTTGCTTTCTGTTTCTGGCTGGTCTTGTCGTCTCAGAAGACTGGGTGTCCCTTGCATCCTTGTCCTCATGATCCAACAGCTCGTGAGAGTCGCCTTTTGCTGTCGTTGGGACGGTTTCGCTGTTGATGGCTTTGAAGTGAGATGAGTTGCGAGTTACGGTTTTTTCGTAACCATACTGCATTTGACATCTTCTACCACCATGGGCTTGGGGCTGTAAGGCGTCCATAGCTTCGACGTGTTCGGTTGCTTTACAAGCACTGTTTCACCGGGCTTGATGGCACTTTCTACGGCTCTGAAGTAGTGTCCTAGCTGGGATCTGACCTCGCTGACGGTGGTCGGTTGTGTCATTGTCACGATGGCTTCTATCTTGCTTGGGTCGGGCCGGACGCCTTTGCTGCAGAAGATGTGACCGTAGAAACTGATTTCGCTCTTGGAGAAGACACACTTGTCTTTGTTCAAACGAACTCCATGTTCTTTAAGCCTTTCTAGTACTTGCTGTAGGTTGCGGTTGTGTTCTTCCTGGGTCTTTCCGTAGATGATCATATCATCAGATATGTTTCTGCACCCTGGAAGGCCTGTAAGGATCTGCTCGATTGCATTCTGGAAGATTCTGAGGCTGCGTTTATGCCAAACATCAGTCGCTTGTACTGTCGTAATCCAACATGAATGCTGAACGTCGTTATATGGCGGCTGTCGGGGTGAAGCTCCAGTTGATGGTATCCTGAAGACAGGTCAAGTTTGTTGAAGATGGTTGCGCCATTGAGATCAGCAATCAGATCATCTATAGTTGGCATCAGTGCTTTTCTCTCCTTAAAGCCTTGTTTGCTTCCCTCATGTCGAAGCAAATGCGTACCTCTCCAGATTTCTTGGAGACTGGTACGACAGGGCTCACCCAGGGGGCTGGACCGCTAACTTCTTCGATTATATCAAGATCTTCAAGTCTTTTGAGTTCCTTTTCGATATCCTTTCTGATGTGGAAAGGGACCCTGCGATGCTGTTGCTGCTTGGGTTGTACTTCTGTGTCAATGTGTAGTTTTACAACCTTGTCTTTGACCTTTCCTATTCCTTCGAAAAGGCACTGATATTCATCACTGATACAAGTCTCTGGGCTTTTCATTGAGACTGTTTGATTGACAAGTTGGAGCACGCCCAGCTCGAGAGCGGTGTCAAGGCCAAGTAGGTTACCATGATTTCCATTTCCATTGACAGTGTTCACTTTGATGCGATTGTTAGATTCAAATGTCGCTTCGAAAGTTCCTGCTAATGGTAGTGGTGTCTTGGTACCATAGGCATAGATACGATGATTGGTTGGTTGAAGATGCTTGCGTGATGCGTTGTTTATCCTCTCGAAGGTCGCTTCGTCGATAATGATCACTGTAGAACCAGAGTCGATCATTACTTTGACTTTCGTCTCATCTATGTCGATCTCACACATGGGCGATCTCTTGCCTTCTTTGGGGTCTCTGATGGTGAACAGATAACCCTCTACTTCCTTATTGTTTTCCGTGACGTTTTCCTGTCCTTGCGGACGGCTCTAACGTTCTGTTTCAGCGGTGGCTTTGAGCGGCAAACTTTAGCAAAGTGATTTAGCTTGCCACAAGAATTGCAAGTTTTGCCCATGGCTTTGCACGGACCATCGTTATGCGGGTATTTACCACCACAAAGTCCACATTGTTTTGATTGGTCATTGTTAGGCATGTTGTGTGATGATTGCCTGTTGTGGCTTCCTCTGCGTGGTGTGGATGACCCTTTGCTTGACCTTATCGCGTTGGTTGCTCTTTCGGGTTGTTCGTGTTCCACTTCTTTCGCTTGTGATTCGCTCAATTCCAGCGCTCTTCCAGCCTTGAGAAGATTTTTTAGGTCAAGATCCTCACGGAGGGCTTTTTTTCGAAGTGCGTTCGACGTACAGTTTAAAATGATTTGTTCTTTGAGTTCTTTGTCAGCATCCGGAAACTGGCAATGTTTGAACAGTTGTCTAAGACACATATGGAAATTATCCAGTGATTCGCCGTGGTTTTGTTTTGCCTGTCTGAAGTTAAAAACTTCGTATGTTGTGTTCGTTGTCTGCTGGAAGTATTCGTTTAGTTTTTCTACTGCTTTCTTGTAGTCTTTGTCATTGCCAGTGTCTGGCAGGGTGTCGAATATTTCGTCACTGTCGGGTCCAGCGTAGTGTAGTAGCATAGCTCGCTTTTGCGTGTCGTGGGTGATCTTCATTGCCATGAGAAGTCTCTGAAATCTCGAAAGCCATTTCTCCCAACGGGGTCCTGCGTTGTTGTCGATGTGAACTTCAAACCCTGGGAAGGTTGGTAAGCTGATTGCCATGATTTTTGTTGATCCTCATCGCCAGTGTGGTGTTTCGTAAGATGGTTCGTTCATACCATTACCAGTCTAATATTACATGCTTCTATATTTCTAAAATGATTGCATAATATAGTATCATGTTACCTAACACGTGAGTGGACATGTGAACACTACAAACTCCACCATCATCCTTCAGCATATTGTCTATCAGCATTGATGCTACAACACTTGCTGCTTTACTAGCCATGATTATATCATAGCTATTAAATTGTAGCGTTCCTCCTTCTTTTATAATCTATTTCTTAAATTCTTCATCTGCATATACCCATTTATCACGTTGTTTTTTCGGTACTCCGGCAGCTCTCCAATATTCTCTAGGGATGAATTGTAGGGTTTTTGGATTTTTCCAACCCTTTTTCCATATTGTTGGTTTCAACTCTCGCTCTAATCCTGGTAGTGGTGTTGTGGCAATAGCTGTTTTCACAATCCAATTTTGTATATTCTTAAAGAGCCCCTTACCTACAAGCGTCCTAGATCGCTTCCTGTTAGACTTCCCCTTCCCTGTATGTATTCGCTTCCTTCCCCTCCGACCTTGTGCCATTTTCATTATTTTCATGGAGCAGATTCCTTATATAAACCCATGCATACAAATAAAAACACGCATTTCACATGAGGATATCATTTTGTGTAATTTCAACATCTCCCCATTCTCTAAGAACACCATGATATTTAATGTTATAAAGTAAACAATCCACCCATAAACTACTAATGTTGTATTGTTTCTTTGTGTGGTGCTAGATAATTTGCTTCTCTATCCAAAGGAGTATCACAGCAAACCTTCCCAAGTTTCCATTTCCATTAGAAAAACTTTCTTTGAATAGTGTTTTCAAGGTATCATTGATCCTCTTTTTCCATTCATCTTCATTCACCGGAGATTCTTTAATCAGCAACCCATCTCCAGCATCCTTTACTTGCGATAGATTACCCAAATTAACGCTTATTCGAGCAAATCTCATAAACTTGTGCAAATTCTTGTATACTTTCCTAAGATATATGCGTCGAACTTGAACCTTTGTATTAATGCTCATTGCATCTCTAAAATGTTCCTTCAAATAGACTAAGAGCAAATCTTTTTTTGTTCTTCGTAGAAATGATCTAAAGGTGTTAATTATAATGCGAGCTAATGTTAATAACATCTTTGCTACTGAGATAATAAGTGAAATCCATCGTTTTTATAGATTACTCGAATTCCCTTCGAACGTTGATGAAGATGCGTTTTGATTGGTTAATAATTACATCATCATTTAAATGTTCTCGAATGTTCTTTCTAATGTTGTAGTCATTATTGAAAGGTGATGTTAGCGTTCGAAAGTCGAATCGTAGCGTAATTAGTGATTATATATTTAGGTGTGATGACATTGATTATTAGTTGTAACAATCATCGATACTACAAAGACATCGAAAATTAAAGGGAAAAGAAGGTGAGCTGTTGTATTCTTGATTGTGAATACATACAAGCAAGTAGAAGTCATCAATGTTACCGAAAACTTGCAATCCTCTTGAATGATAGAACAACAGTTTTTACAAGAGAATTCACACCAGGTATTCAATTTCGAGATTTGGATGAGAAGTACAAAAAAACTTATCGCCACTGTTTACACAATCTGCACAAACTACCATATAATCCAACATCTAAGTTCTACAGATGTGAAGTGTTGAAGAATTTGTGAAGGAAATATTGTTGTGGAACTATTGTAATGTTACATTTTATAAAGGTGGATCAATCGAAAGGATATTAGCAAACAGACTTAATGTACGTTCACTTAATTTTGAACTTTTAGGCGTTCGAAAAGCGATGACACATGAGCCCGAGAATGAGATAATATGTTATTAGAATCAATTAAAAAATCTTCTTAAACATAGGCGGTAGACCTGCATTACCTAAAAAGTCAAATTCTGTGCATGTTTTGGCTACAATATTGCTCAAAAGGATCCTAGCATCTCAAAAGGATACAAATTTGACATTTTCATGCTTGAATATAGAGAAAATGGTACCATCTTGAAAATATTTGAATTTTGCGCTTATCAAATTATCTACAAAACCATACATGATAATCAACCCAAATTTTGACCAAATTATTTATTACCGCCTGGAGTACAAAACAGACCTCTTTTGAAATGGTCTGCTGCATGATTTATAACTAAAAAACCACATTTTATTGACTTTGCGACACTTGCTGGAAACATCCCAGCATAAAACTTCCTTTAGTCAAAGCTCAACAACAGGTAAACAATACTGCAGAGGTCTATTTTGTGGCTGAGGCTAAACTGAACATATCTGCCAAATTTGGTTGGATTCGGGCTCACAATGATGGAGATATTTTGATAATACAATCTCTATTAGTCTAAAAACAAAGTTTTCGGAAATTGCTAAAAACAATTCCAGGAAACAATTACTTGTAATTTACAGTCAGTGAGCTCCAGATAAGTATGATTTGCCCCCTTCTTCCTTTTCTTCTTTGTCTGTATAGCCTTTTCTCAAACTTCTGAGTTTTTTCTTCTTTTTTGGCCTTTTCACTTGACTGAACAACATTGTGTTTAAGACGCTGTTTGTCTTTTCGTTTGCAACCATCTGCAGTTTGTTTACCTGCTACAAGTCCCAGTTTCCTATAAACCTCCATCATTCCACTACTCCCATTGTTGAAATTGATAACTGCATAGCTAACTCCTAACTCTAAGACTCTCCTTCCAACAAAAACATCCTTGGGGCATTTTTTCCATGTAACTGAGTTTAGACACTCGTTTTCATTTTGAGTCTGCCCATGAAGGCATTTTTTTAGTAAATCGTCAGAGCTGAGATCCATGAATATTGGCTTAAGTTTTTCTCTTATTGCCTTTATATGTGCTAGTATTGTTCATATTATCCAGCCACCATTTACACCAGCTTACATTGGTTCTTGGACAATACTTGTGACGCTCAAGATCATCATCAATTGCAGAAGAATGATGCAAGATTGCAATGATAGACTTCTTCATTTCATATAATTTGGCTATATTCTGCCTGATTGCCATACCATACTGATTTTGCATAGTATTAATGGCTTTGTCAGTTAGCCTTCCTTTACCATTTATTTTTTTGCCATCCGATAATTTGACAACCTTGAGTGACTGGCGTAAACCCCTACACCTTGAAGCCATTCGTTTTTGTACGTGGCCAATACATTCCTTTTTCTCAATTTGTATTCCCTCACCATAAGGCTGCGAACTTGCCACATCACCATATGAAGAACTGTCACCATCCCCTATGTAAGATGTGTATCTCAATTGGTGTTTTTCTATCGATCTTCTAAACATCATTACTGCCCCGGCACTTTCCATCGCTCCAGCTGATCGATTATGGTTACTTTGACATGCATGGTGTGCATACCAAGCAGCATATCCAGGATCATTTGTCCTTGTTTTCCAGAATTGACAGCTTTTGCATTTTTTTGACATGATAGTGTAATCCAGACACTTTCCATTTTCTCTAGAAATCAGCGTCACCACTCCATTCAATGAGATGTGACCCCTTTTTTGCAAGCTTCCATCGACAGAAACTTGGCAGTCTTGAGGGCCATCATCATCTTTGAAACTCAATGATTCTTTTGTTTCTCTTGCAGCATTTTGACAACTTTCGACTGCTGTTTTTGTCAGTGCAAGATGAACACTTCTTTTAATAGCATGATAACTAGATTTTGAAACAGGAGGAAATAAATTCATAAATGTCGCAAGTGTCTGCATTCCATCATGTCCTTTTCCAATTTCTCTGAAAGCAAGAACTGATCTCACATTCAAATCAAATCTGGTTCTGCCTGTTGATGGCTCTGAGTGGTCTTTCTGTACAAGTGCTGATGTGAAAAATCTTTTTATCCAATTGCATTTGCAGCATCTAAGAGATAACTTGTGGACAAAGCCAGCTCTTGCTTTGCGGTCATCTTGCAGTGTGAGAGCACTCTTGCAATCTGGGCAAAATCCAACAAATTCAAAAACTTCCTTTAAAATTTTGAAATTAATTATTAAATTAAAATCTGTTTGGTCAAAATATGCCAAAAACCCATCCAGTTTAAGTTTTTTTGCACTGGAACAGTGACTCTCTTCCCCATCATGTTTTGCTTGATGGCCATCTTGAACTGTCCTTGGCAATTCAACAAGAACAACGGGTTGCGAATCGTTACTTGACAAAGCAGTTGTGTTTTCTTTTAAACAATCATGCTGATTTCCATAGTATTGTCTTTTCCTTTTTCGGCATTGGTTACTTTTTTCCCTTTAGCCATCTTATCTGCTTGTTAAATCAAGAGTGTCGTTTTCCAAACTCACAACTGAGCAAAATTTATGATTCTTGGTAGATGATTTTTAGGATGCATCGAAACCGATCTGCTCGTACACCAAGTTCTCGTCGTATGACGATAATCCAACCGAACGGTGCGACGAACAAAGAGTATCGTTTTCGTCGGAGTTGACTTTGCATGGCAGCAGATATGAATGGCAGAGAGAAATTGGTTCTCTTGCTGAGTAAATTGACATGCCAGTAGATTTTCATGATAATGCTAGCATTATTGATGTTTCCTGCAGATGTTATATTCTGCATACAATGTGCTATGATATCTTTTGGGCGATTAAAAAGATATTGTGTCACTTTACATATCTGAATACCGTCGGTAAACTGGAAGTTGACTTGATAATCAATACACAATACCTTTGAGAGAAAATAAAGGAGAATTTAGAATGATTTATTATGTTCTCATTTCATTTCATTTCATTTCATTTCATTTCATTTCATTTCATTTCATTTCATTTATTCAAATTTAAACTTTTTAATTACAATATACTATTAGGGATATAAAAATATAATTGGGCAAGTTCAGGGCACTTGAAAAAACTCAGAAGAGCTATCGAGCCAAGTCATTTTGTGCATAAAAAAATTTAATGACTAAATCTCATCCCTGTATCGAGTTTCTGTTAATTCATATGATTGATGACGTCACAGAAAATCAATAGCATCAACAAAACTCAAAGCTGACACTTGTGTGGAGTCACCAAACTTGTCAAAATAACATCATAAAAGTAAACTTCCGGTTGAGATTTAAATTTTGGTGACAGCAAAATTCACAATCTGCATGCCGTAAATCCTCGAATTAGCCCCCTGGGGGCTTATTTATTTTTGGAGGGAGCTTATTGCAGGGAGTGGGGGGGGGGGGCAATTCGACGACTGACAGGGTTGCCATATTGGCTTTTTCTAAGCCAAATTCCAGAAACTTGGCTTTCTTGAAAAGTGCTTGCCTTAGAAAATTTTATTTGGCTTAGAGCTGAAATTTGGCTTAATTTGGCTATTTCTAGAATTTTGGTTTAATTAAAGGGAATGTGCAAGGTTAAAAGGCGTGCTTTCGCAACTGCTAAAAATAGATTTGGTTTATTAACCAATCAGAGAAGCGTAAAGGGAAGCTGTAATTTTTTCACGTGAAAATTAGGCCTGTTGTTGTTGCCATTTTGCATTCTCTTCCGGTTCTCATCACTGATCTCAAAATGTTCATGTGATCAGTTTATGTGACGGTATACTGCGCATGTCTATATTGAAATGAGCTTCGATCTATTTTTAAACAGAGCCTTATATCTTTGCACATTCCTTTTAAGCTAATTTTGAATTTTCAAGGCCGCTGTTGTGAGGATTTTCAGTAATGGAAAGTTAATACTCACCTGTCTCAGGGTAAACTAATGACTTACCGATATTTAATACTCACCTGTCTCAGGAAGTGGGCGTTCGTGCGTTAGCCCTTAAACTGCCTGAGCAAAAACTAGCCTTAAGGTCGGTGATTGCCCAGGAAAACACTTTTCCTGCCAACGCACCTGTCACCGCAGCGAAAAACTGCGGGATAAGGAGGAAGAAAAAGGAGAAAGGAAAAGAAAAGGATAGAGTCGAGAATTATGCAAAAGTTAAGATAAAGAAGGAATAGAACACAGCAGAATGTAAAGAAAGGGGGGGGACCCAGGGTGGGGACGAAATGGTCAGCTCTAATTTTTAGGCGTGAAAGCTAAACAGAATAATCTCAAGGGATCTAGCAAGTTAGATAGCATGGTGTCACCCGCTGTGACCTCGTGATAATACAAGTGGACACACTACCGCCCTCCCCAGCAACAGTGACACTTCGCCCGGGTGGTATTAACTGCGGTTAAACCTGGTCTAACCGATATAATATTCAGGTTGTTCAATGCAGAAAAAAATGTAAACGGAAGGCTCAAATCATGAATCAAGGGGGGGCTTATTCGAACGTGGGGGCTTATTCGAGGATTTACGGTATAGACTTTTGTGGACCAATCTAAATTTTCCTTGAACTTTGTTTAATGTTTTAGTTTTATTAATTGCTCCGCACGATTTTTGTTTGTCTTATTTTTGGAATAGTGAAAAATAAAACAGACAAACTTATGCTCGAATGTCCAGGATCCCTGATCTTTGTTGACTTGGACATAAAAAGTATCTGAGTCTAAAGTATTAGGTATCCACATAGTAAAAGACGCCATATCTAAAACAAATCAATTTGTTGGACCTATGGGTTGTTGTATTTTGGGTACCTATTCAATGCAAGGGATACAAATGAAGTTAGGCCGAAAGCATTTCCAAAACGATCACCAGCACATCCCAGCTCAAAGCATTCTCGCCGCTTTATTCGTGAAGATCGATTCTCGGTATTCGCTCGGTGGTCTACTTCGTCGTAAAACGAAAAAGTTGTGTACGAGCAGATCGGTTTCGATGCATCCTAAAAATCATCTACCATGATTCTTGTTTGGCTTGACAAAGCACGCTTTTTACCTTTAAGTACCTGATGTAAAAACCTCTCGTATACCACAGGGAAACAAGCAATAAGAAGTTAAGGGGTAGGGGCAATATTTTTCCCAAAATTCCACAAAATGTAAAGGTAACAGTGATGTTTTATTGTTGATATGGCGTTGCTAAGAAAAATTTTTTGCACCTGACCTACAAAACCTCTAATTTTTTAGAAAAATGAATACATTTCGGCAATTTAACAAAGCTTGACGTAATGAGCAGAAGTTAAACTAACAATTTCATTAAAACAATTTTTTTGGCAATTTTGATCAAAATTCCCATTGAAATGCAGGTCTACCACCTAAATTGAATTGAATTAAGTTAATGTAAGTACTCCTGTGTTTTCTTGTCTAGGTGCCCACTTCATGCCATCCCTCAGAATTACCTTCGTGACGTCATTGAAAAAAGCGAATACGAAAATTTCCTGTCGATTACCGACGGATAACCGACGGCCATCACGTGGCCGACAATTTCTTTCTCGGGGATTCGGCCTGAGCTATGACCTCACCTATAAAAAATTCAAAATTTGGCGGGAATATTTTTGACAATTGGCGGGAACTAAAAAATGCATGTTGACAGCTGCAGTTTTTCTCAATTCATGTTTGGTTTTTAGAATTTTATTATTGCTATAAATATCAGTTATTTATTTTTCCTGGAATTTTAATCACTTTAAGAGCTACACTACAGACTATATTAAAGTTAGGCCTTTTGTGCCCATCTGTGGCTAATGTGTGAGAGGGGTGATGGAAGAAGGAGCTGTTTTTGAATTTTTTGACAACGTTGGGTTGGCCACAAATGCTGTAAAACAGTATCAAGAGAAAGAGACTGCAACTTTTGCAGTGTACAGACATGAGAAGAATTTTGGGGATACAGGTACACGTTTTTTATTTTGTAAGAACGTCGTTACTAAAAAGCGGAACAACCCAGAACAAGCCAGAACAAGCCAGAACAACCCAGAACAAGCCAAGAACAAGCCAAGAACAAGCGGAACAACCCAAGAACAAGCCAGGAACAGGTTGAACAACCCGAGAACAAACCAGAACAAGGAGACAGTTTAGATTCTTATGTTATTCAGAGAGATTAACAAAAGTCCCAACAGTAGGATCATGTGACCAAAATTGGAGTATCGGACTGATTGTTGTAATCGGGGGAGGGAGCGGCATTTTAGTAAATGTTGTAAATTCTGTATTCACTAATAAATCGAGGGTTGTTCTCGATGAAGCTGACTTACGAAGGCTTGAGCTTAAGGCTTACGAGAACAATTCCAAAGTGAGTCTAGTACGAGTTGTCGAAGAGTTTCTCTTGCGAGTGAACACAACGGTGATCAAGCTTTTTCTATCACTATATTCCTCAACTTACTAACTACTATCGTACATTGAATATTTATAATTGGTTTAAGGAAACGGAATATAATTTGGTTTTACGTAAATTGTGAATAATACGGAAAAGGATAGGCTATGCGAGTAGTGGAAATATGCTAAAAACACATAGGTTAAGTAAATGTAAACATGATTAAGTTCGGGCATGTATTGTTGTGATTCATGTGGTTAGGGAATGACCTAAAATGCAGGCACGCTGCGAATGACGAATTGGGGATTCCTTATTTTAACAGAAGAAAATATTCAAGAAAGTTAATGAATGACAAAATGTAATGAATTGACTATATACTATTGTAGCGCTTCAATATCATCATTGACAACGACAATTGTAATCAAAATTCTAACACCTTTACACTAACGTCTTTTCTCCCTAATCCATCCTGTCGATAAATAACTTCTCATCATCACCTATCATTCTCTTTCTTCTGATATTCGCACCTGATTTTATTTTGATTGTTAGTTTTATGTACAAAGTTTAATGAATCAGTTAGATCATAGTTTTCACACAACGCACACGAATATTTTCTTGCTCTCGATTCTTGAAGCAAAGACACGCGAATTCTTGCCTTATTATTGGTTATCACTAGCTATTCGACGAACAGTAACTGTGATTCAAAACTATAGCATAATAATAGCGACAGTAGCTTTTTGTGGCATGTTGTTATTCAAAAAGCTTTTTGGGCGCTTTATCTTTTGAACTGCACGCCAAAGACTTGGTTTTAAAAGATTGGCAGTCAAGATGGAAATTTTACTGAAGGACTTGAAGACCCAAGTAAGTGTTGTATGGTTGCATGATTGTTAATTAATTATTGTTCAGTAGATCTCGATTTGACATGCACCAGGGCCTTTTTTAACACACAGACTGGGGGGGCCTTGGCCCCCCAGCCCTCGTGGTGCCCCCCCAGTCAACAAAAGTGCCCCCCCAGTTAAATCTTTTCAACTTAATTTCAATTTGCAATCATGATGATTCAAATGACTCGTTGTGTGTGAAAGCTAACTCCACTGTGTTTTCAATGGTATCTTCCACAAAGTATCTAGCTTGCTTCCAGTCCTATTGATATTATTTACAAGTGTAGTTTGACTTGTTGATTATATCAATAATACACAAACGAGTTTTTTGCTGTCCTTTCTTCAATGTTGAAAAACTGTGATCCGTTCTGTCCGTTATAACCGAATGTAGAAATACTAGGGGCGCACAATAGGGGGTGTAGGGGGGGGGGGGGAAGATACTCCGAATGATTTCTGAGTCGGTCCAAAAAGTTGGTCCTAAATTAATATTAAAATCAATCCTGCCCTAAAAATTGTTTTTAAAGAGTCCAGCTTCACGAATCTCAAACAATAGGTGCATTTAAGTTCAACTGGCTGCCTAATTTAAAGTGGTATTGGCCACTAATAGTAGATTTGTGTTGTAGCTCTTGGAAAAAATGTGGACCGACTGGGAAAGATAATCTTTGGAGAAAATTTGATTATAAAAAAAATACATTTTTCAGCGATATCTGAGGCACTAAATTTGAAAAATTTCCCCTTCGGCGGCAACCATGGTGCCGCCTCAGGTAGTCAAAATTATTTGAAGGTTTTCAAAGAAATGTTCATGCAAAAGTCGTTCCCAAGTATGTCACACCCCCAAACTTTTTTTAATGTGCTCCCCCTGACCCGACCGCTTTTCTGAAAATATAGGTCCCCTTCAAGTTTTGGCCCCCCACTTGAAAATCCTTAAAAAAGGCCCTGACATGCACAAAATTTAAATCTAATATACCTAAAAGTTAAATCTAACATAAACAGTATTTTGAATTGATGGAGAAATATTATTTTGCAGCTTACAAGACCACCTTATGGGCCACTGTCAAAATATTTCGATGAAGTGCCATATCATATGCAAAGGAGGTTGATGTACTTATCAGAAACTTACGTTTTCAATGTGTTTGAAGACATGCACTTGGTGAGAACTGCAGCTAGAGAAAGAAAATTTGCGACACCACGAATGATTGTGTTTAATTTCGATGTGCCACGATATGCAGAAGCTGCTGAAATGATGGATCTTTCAGACTGTCCTGCTACTGTAGTTAATGTCTTTATGGATTACTCGGTGAGAAATTTTTCTTTTTAACTAATTTTACATAATTTCTCTACAATATTTCCTATAGGGTGTGTTCTATTCAAATTCATAATTATCCTCCAGATCTAACGTCCAGAGCGTGCATTGCCCTGGATGCTCTCAAACTGAACAAGACTTTTTCATGCATTGCCAAAAATGATTGTCTCCGTTTATACCTTAGGTGTATTTAAGTTAGCACTGTAATATTTTTTGCGCGAGATTAAGTATATACTGCACAAAAAAGTTGCTCGAAAAAAGCCACACATGCGCATAATGTAAAGGCAAATATCGTCATAAATTCGACGAAAAAGTATGTTATGCAATGTTTTTATATCAGCAGGATGAGGATGACTCGGGTGACAATTTTTTGGATGAAGCTTCCTTTGAAGAACCAAATCTGCCCTTGCAGGATAACGAGAAGATGGTAGCCGAGGAGCCAATTGCGGAACCAAGCGTGCACTTGCAGAGTAATGAGAACAATGCGACAGATGATAAAAATGTGGATGCTGCTGATGCTATTTTGAATGTACTCCTGTGCAATCCGTCAGATTTTGAAAGAAAACAGGGACCTTCAGGTATCCGTACAAACTTTGTGTGTACTTTTAACCATGAAGTTGTCCCAATGGAGCGGGCCAGGGCTGATGATAATGGTGCCTACATTAACAGTGGAAATCCCAAACGTTTTTATTATGTTTCTGCAAACAATGGATGGAAGTGCATCACGGCAAGGCAAGAAAACGGTGAATTTTATATCAATGAAAGAATTGGTTCAAAATATGAGAAGAAGTTTGTGCCTGCCTCTCAGGTATACCATCTAACAAGAAATTATAGACAAAACAAACACAACAAGAGCTTTGTGCAAATGTTTGCAATAGCAAGACGAGCTGACTCGAAAGAGCCAATGCCATACTATTTCATGTCATACCGCTGGACAGATGGAACTGAAAATGGAGGTGAAAAGTTTTTGGTTTCAAGACACGGTAATGCCAAGCGACCCCACTCAGCTACATATATACGACAAAATCCAGCAGCAAAAAAGAAGGCAATTGAATTGCTACAGAAAGACCTGCCCTGTGCAAAAGTATACCGCAATTTATTCAAAGAAGCAAAGGTAGGAATGTTCTTTTTTGTCTTTGAATTCAACAAGAAACACCATAAGCCTGGCATGTCATAAAAGCAGTAATGCACTTGACCATTGCCTTTATTTTTAAGTGCACTTGAAAATGAATAAACTGTATTCAACTGAAAATGTGTGTGTCTTTCCCCATTTTAGATGCCTGGGGAGGAGCCAAGTAACCCAAAATTCGTGCACAACATGAAAGCAAGACTAGCTGAGCCTAAACAATGTGTTGCTGCTGGCCTCCCTGAATGCGAGGGTCTTGTTCAGCAAATGCGGATGGATAAGTCTAACATTCGAAGTGTGGTGCTTGTGCCTGAACATTACATTACATTACAACGCAACAGAGCAGATGTTGAAAGATGTTGGCCGCTTCTGTATCAATGGAAATAGTGTCTTCATGGTAGATACTACTTTTGAATTGTCTGAGGGGTGATGGTTGACAGACAGCTCATTCAACTACGAAGCTCTGCTGAAAGAAAATGGAGAGCATCCCATCTTTCCTGGACCATACATGTGGCACTTTAAAAAGAACCAAGGGGTATACAGGTACCACCAGTTTATATTTTTTCCATTTTTTGTAATTCAGGTTTTCTCTCTAAATATATACCTAGTTAATAAATTTTTTGCATAGTACTCACACCTTACTTATTCATACTTTAACTTCGTTTTAGACGCTTTGCAGCTGAAATGATCAATGAAAAACCTGAACTCCTTCTGATAAAGAAAGTGGGTCACGACCTTGGCAATGCCGTTGGTAATGGTCTGACTGATATTTTCAGGAGCGCAGAAAGACTTTATTGCACAGAGCATTTGCAAAAAGCGGACGAGAGACACCTGAAAGAGAAGGGAGCTAATGTGAGGACGATCAGACGAATTATGGCAGACATTTATGGGACCCAGCACGGAATTGTGGAAGAACTTGGTCTAGCAGATGCTTCAGATCCGGACGATTTCGATGCAAAGCTTGCAAGCCTGAAAGTGGTATGGGATGGCCTACTTCCCAACTTCCATGCATGGTTCGTTGCCAGACGATCAAAGGTATTCAAGGAGAATTTGGTGGTTAGTGCACGTAGTCAATTGAATATCAAAGGGAGATTTTATACCAATGGTCTGGAAAGTGGTCATAGACTGCAAAAGAAGTTTCTGACAGATGAAGGAGAGCACTCATCAAACGTATTAGAGGTCAACAAGTTCCTCAGTCAATGGGTGGAGGAATTCTATTCAGCGTACGAGCTTTACGAGGCATGGGAAGATACCGACTTGCAGATGGCTATGAAAAGTTTTTTGTTGAGCCATCAAAGTGGAACCAGTGGAGCCCACAACGAAGACAGCAACATACTGATCAATTTTACAATTATGTTCCATCACAAAGCCAGCATTACAAGAAGCCTGCTTCTGCTGGTTTGAAAAAGGCGCCCCGAACACAGAGAAGGGTAGAGAAAGAAGAGCCACAAGTTTTTTTGGAGCGGACCACAGATTTTCCTGAAGATAGGAGTCAAAAGGTGACTCCTATCAAATTGACCAAAAATGCCTCAAAAACGGATGTCAGCCAGCAAGCATGGAGCGTTGCTCCACGCAACAGCAGTGCCAATGGTGGAAGAGTTGATCCTTTGAACCCCAATCGCCGTTTGGAAAAGCAATTTCTTTTAGTACATCGGTTGGACTCAAAAAACTGCCCGAGCTCAGTAAAAAGATGCCAAAGTTGCAAGAGAATGTTTACTGCAGCCGACTGGGTAGTTGTCAGAACGGAAGGGGTCAGAGAGTGGACTGCTCCCAACGGAAAACAGAATTCAAGTTGTGGCAATATCTACCTTCATTATTTGCGATCCTGTCTTATCGAATACCAACAGGGCTTTGAATTTTCCATGGTAACTGTTCCCAAGTCGACTCTGGCGCACCTTCCTCCTGATGCGGCAGAGAAGTTCAGCAGTAAAGGATGTATAATTGAAAAATGACTATTCTGACTCATTCAAAGCTAATTTTTTGTTGCTCAAAAACTTCATAGTCACATGGTAATGTCTACCTGTTATGTTTTAAAGTGTTCTGTTCTTTAACTGGTTTTAAAAATTATATTCTTTGTCAAGTTGCGTACACTCTTTTTGTATAAGAAAGGTTTTTATAAGAAAATCATACTGGAGCAGTCCAGCAGTGGAATTGCTACATTTTATTTTAAGAAAAATTCAGTACTGGGGATGAAAAATATTAAGAAACTTAAACCTTAAAATACTATTGTAAAACATATTTTTAAACAACAAAATGAATACGCTAAGAGGGAGCTTCAAAGAAGGCAAATGGCACCTAGGACAATGTAGGTAATGAGTTCTTTGTGAACAGAAAAATAAAACTAAATTCCTGTCTAGAAATTCCCCCGTAGAGGTTTATCATATGGAATTCCTGTCCCAAAGAAATCGCTCTCTTGGGAGTGGTCATATTCTTTCACCAGAGAGAAAACAAACTGTTTAGCAACCGAGAATGGATCAAATTCAGCGATAAAATTAGTTTAATCTCTCTGAATAACATAAGAATCTAAACTGTCTCCTTGTTCTGGTTTGTTCTCGGGTTGTTCAACCTGTTCCTGGCTTGTTCTTGGGTTGTTCCGCTTGTTCTTGGCTTGTTCTTGGCTTGTTCTGGGTTGTTCTGGCTTGTTATGGCTTGTGCTGGCTTGTTCTGGCTTGTTCTGGGTTGTTCCGCTTTTTAGTAACGACGTTTGTAAGAAAGTTCAGAACGACCCCACCCGCGTACTGAAACTTTCTTAGCAATGTCGCAATTATTACCCAATTTCTTTCTATTTAAATATTAAAACAATAAGGCTTTGTTAAACAAAAATTACATTTTACATTTATTTTTACAGTATATAATTTATGCTAAATGGAAAGCTGCTATACCAGATAATCTATGTAAATATAAAAGTGTAGACAGGTCAAGAATAAAAACCAGGCTTGGTTTTAAAAGCTGGCTTTCCTACCATGTTATGTTTCACTAGCTGCTAGATTCATTTCAATGCCAGTTAAAAATGTTATTAACTGTGAATTGTAAAAATCATCAAAAATTACTACATGTACATGCATAGTATCACAGTATATCTAGCAATGCATGTATACTTGTGAAAATACACATTTTTAGATTGACAATTCCCTGTCAAGGGGACTTTAAAAGGAAAATTTGATGGAGTTGCATAACTCCAAAACTAATTCATCACAAAAGGCAGAATGTTTCTAAATTTTGAGTCTTTCCACAAAAATTTATTCCACAAATAATATTTGATAAAGTCTAAGTTTACAAAAGTTAATTCATGAAACACTCAGTGATTTCAATTTCCAATTAAATTTTAGCTGTTAAAGGTGGAAAACATGATGTTTTGTGGAAAGACAAACATATTATATATGATGGTATTCCGTACCTGGTGTTATCGAGGAAGGAACTTGACTGTCAACATGGTGCTGACCGAAAAACTGCACAGAAGAAAAAAATGCAGTCAAAAAAGGTCTTCACTTTTTGCCTTTGCTTTTTTGAGTGATCTGTTATTTCTTTCATTAAATTAATTATCTAACTTCTTATTCAGTATATATTTGATCTTCATTTTCATTTAGTTATTTATTTCAAATTGACTGCCAGGCAACAGATCACATTCAAGTGAAGCCAAGGAATATAGTGCAAGACTCAATAAAATTTGGCTGTAAAGCACAAATTTTGATGCGAGAGATTGTAAAGTTTCCTGATTTTAAGGTAACAACCTTTTACACCTGCGCATTGTAACCATTACACAATTACAAAATGTGTGCATTGTAATCATGACACACAAATTATTATTTTCATCATTATTGCTGTAAAATGACGTATCCATGTATTTATACCATCTTTTATTACTAAAAGATCACTCAAGATTCTGTGAAGAGACGAAATACTGCCTCAAAAAAACTCAGAAATATGATTGCAGATGCTTCCCATGACTCGGAAATGAATTTTGAAAGGAAGATATGGGTCCTATTTCCATCCAATGACGAACACAATCATCCCACCAACCACGTAATTATGATTTTTGCAATTACAGTGCAAAGTAATTAAAGGTGTTATTATTATTAAAGGTGTTTGGTTTCACTGAGTTTCCAGAGATGTTTTAGAATTATCAAGTCTTTCACTCTAATGAAAAACATTACTTAGAAACTATAAAAATCTATTTGTTTTCCAATTACTAATTGATTGTTAATCCAATTAAACATCTTTATCGTTTGGAATGTTCCCAGAATGGAAAAGGAAAAGTTCCGAAGATAGCGCTTAAGCCTGCACTCTCACAGAGAGCATAATTATTTAAAACACGCTGAAAAAATCACTAGTTTTCGAGTTTCATAAATTCAATCCGGAAAGGTCTATTCAATGAAATTGGTTTTATTGCAGGGAAACGCCTTCCACCAAAAAGTAGATGCTCGCATTATCACTGAGATATATCGCTTGGTTGAGGAGGGTGTTAGAAATGTGAACGAAATGAGAAGACATCTCAAGTCATATACGGAAAATGTTCTTTTCAAAGATCGACCGCTTCCTAGCACCCTGAATCGTCAGTACTACCCGCAAAAAGTGGACGTTCACAATAATATGTACAAGGTTTCCGTTAAATTACGTTTTTCAAAGCTTGATCAGGAAAATGTCGAAGCACAAGTCAAACAATGGCAACTGCAGGATCCTTCAGCGTCTTACCATTTACGGTTGTATGAGCTGGACAACAAAAGTAGTGGAAGCAAAACATCCTCATTTCAGTGCCAATCCGTCGACGAAAAAGACCACGACATTGATCGAGGAGATGATGAAAACTCAGAATCAGAGGATGACATAAGACCAATTACAAGCAACACAATCAAAAAGTTCCTGTTTGCTTATCAATCTGGCTGGCAAAAGAGGCTTCTTCAAAGATATGGCAATGACTTGTGCTTACTTGACGCAACATATCGTACTACAAAGTACTCGCTGCCTCTTTTCTTTTTGGCCGTGAAAACCAATGTCAGCTACATCGTTGTGGGCTCTTTGATCATACAAGACGAAAAGACAAACTGGATCATTGAAGCAATGAATTTGTTTAAGATTTGGAATCCTGAATGGAAACCAAAATGCTTCATGACAGATTACTGCAAAGAAGAAATCATGGCTGTAGAATCTGTGTTTACAGGTAAATACATAATTTTGGGTCGATTGTAAAAAAAGTGTTTCTGTGTAAATGGGGGACACATGTAAAAATTTTCGTATTTCAAAGTATTTTCGTATTTCGTAGTAAAAATTTGTAGTATTTCAAAACTATATAAATCAAAAGCAACGATCTTTCAGATTGCAGGGTCTTAATATGCGATTTTCACCGAGAGCAAGCATGGCTGAGGTGGTGCAATACAGCAGCAAATGGAGTAGCATGTATCAAAGAAAGTGTGTTGACACAGCTTCGGAAGATAGCTACCGCATCTGATCCTAAAGCGTTTACGGAATGCCTCAAAGTTTTCCAGCTGTCTGCGTTGTGGAGCCAAAAAATAAGCGAAAAACTTAGAGAGTGGTTTACCAAATACTGGCTGCCAGTTAAAGAGGTCAGCGTTTTTTAATTGATACTTTTTTGTAATATGTCGCTTTTGGCCACCTACCATTTCAATTTATCACTATCTAATGAAACAGCTTTGTTTCATATATTATATTATTTTGCTAGCGATGGGCCTGGTGTTTCAGAAAGGACCTGTTTCTCATCGGTGTGAACACCAACAACGGAGTTGAACGGCAAAACGAGGCATTTAAATATGACCACCTAAAGCGCAACTGCAATAAAACATTGAGCGGAATGTTGGCCGTTCTTGTAAATGACTTCTTGCCGAGCAGTTACAAGAGGTAGGATTGTTTTGTAAGTCCATGTAAAATGTCACAATAAGATATGATGTTAGACAGTATAACGTAAAGCATTTAAATATGACTATCTACAATTAAATTTCTCTGTTTTGTGATATTCAATCGGAATGGACATCATTTGTTTTTCTTTGCAGCTACGTAGAGTTGAATACCAGGTACAGCTCTTTGTTCAGGCGATATAGCGGCAAGATCCCAAATATTTGCACAATCGTCCAAGGTCATTTGTAAATCACTGCATGAATAGGATGGACAATGCATCAGATATGCGAAAGAATCTAGTGCTATCTGCTGACATGGATAAAAAAACTTTCCAACTTCAATCGTCTACAAATGATAGGATTCAATTTGAGTTGCAATTCAACAGTGTTGGAAGCAGGCCGCATTGTACATGTCCAGACTTTTCCCGCACCCGCCTGCCGTGTAAGCACTTTTTTTACCTTTTTGAAAAATATTCTGCTCTAACATGGTCTCAACTACCATCATCATACACCGAAAATCCTTTCTTCACCCTGGATAATGATGTGCTTCTTGTCTTCAATGATCACGCATCGGCAGCACAAGACAACACACAAGTGACGGAAATTGAGGAGCAAGCAAATAACTGTCATGAATTTTCCAACGACAAAAAAAACGAAAAAGAAAAAGCTGAAGAAGAAATGGAAAACACGAAAAAAAATGGAAATAAAGAAACTGTCTACTTTCAACTGCTATGCCGTTGCGGAGACATGCCGAGTGCTTGCAAGAAGACTGATATCAGCCACATAAGACATGGACAACTTTGATCAGTTAAATTTTCTCAAGGGATATCTCTAAAAAGCATGCGATAAAGTAGAAGAAGTCCTTCCCCGGTCTTGCGAAGGTTTGCCCCTGCGAAAAAACAGCAAAATAAGCTGGAAACGCAAGATGGAGGCAACAACGTACCGTTAAAGGAAAATATTTTCGCTTCCCTACAAACGTAAGAGATCTACTGAAGACAAAAGATGTGGAATTTCTGCAGCAAAAAAACGACTCGTCGCAAAGGAAATTCTCCAACAATTTTCAGGAAAAAAAAGAAAATAAAAGGGGATATGATCAAAGTGGAAAGACCATCACTGCCAATGGGCAAAGAATTGGAAGGAAATGAACCGCCAAATACAAGAGAATCTGAGGAGGTCATTGTTACTGGATCAAGCATGGGAAAATACTCAAAACGAAAGAACAGAAAAACTACAAATGATGACATGGACTCAATAACAAACAATCAAATGCTGACTGACAATTTAATTAACATATCACAAAATTTGTTACATGTGCAGTTCCCAGATGCTCAAGGCTTAGAGGATACAACACTTGGGCCATATCTGCAGTTCTCCATCCAGAGAGGTGATTTTTTTGCAAATCCTTCACACCGGAGCTCTGCATTGGGTATGCATATCACCCATTGGGTGCAAAAAAGGCCATATTAAGCTTTACAACAGTCTGTACCATGGGTGCTTTCTTTCACATGTCACAAAGCAGGTATGCTCTATTGTCCACCACACAGGCCCAGAAGTATACATCGAAGTTGTTCCCGTCCAGCAACAAACGAACGGGACCAACTGTGGTTTACTTGTAATTGCTAATGCAACTTCCATTCTTTTTGGACTTAACGCTGCAAGTGTGAACTATGATGAGAGCCAACTGAGACAGCATCTTTTTTCATGCATACAAAACAAAAAGATTGTCCCTTTTCCAACAGACAAAAACATGGTACACCAAAAATGCACAAAGGAAGTTTTCGTTTTTGAAATCAAGTGCCGCATTTGTCGCCTTCCAGACTTCAAAGAAGATGATAGCAACCCCTTGCAGAAATTGGCAGAGTGTTACGCTTGTCATAGATTCTATCATCGTGGTTGTGCTATGATATCAATCGATTTTTTTAATGGTGGCAGATTTTACGAATGTGAAGAGTGTAGAAGATAAAACTAAAAGCAATAAAATAAAAAATCAAAGACATTATATGGAACATTGGGTTTTTCAATTGGGAACATTGGGAACATTATACAGACATTATCTGGTTTTTGAATGATTCTTTTTAAAAATATGTTTTAACTTACATACAGATGGTTGTTTTTTATTTCTTGAAGGCTTTGTGCAGAAGCCTTTCAGTAGATTTAATTTGTGAAGTTTTATGGCTGACAATGGTCATTTTCTAGTTTTGATAGGGTTTGTGCAAGGGTTTCAGAGGAGCTGAACTAATTTATGTTTCATGATGCACACAGATGGGTTGTTTTGCAGTTTTTGATAGGTTCCGTGCAAAAATTTTTCAGTATGGTTTTAGGGTACAGACTGTATATATAATAGTATTAAGTCGTTTTCCAGGTTTTGATAAAAAATTGAAGTGTCCTATCTACTACAGTAGCTAGGCTTGTAGGGCCTAGCTAGTCACACATTGAGCAAATCCCCTGAGCCTGCTGGCCTACCTATCTTTTGTGACTGGCTAAGCTAGGCCTAGCCAGCTATTTTTGGCCAAAAAATCAGCAACTTTGCTCTCATACCTTATTGCTAGCATCAATTGCGCTGAACTTGTTCTTGTCTTGCTTAGTAGTGGAAGTAAAATGACAAAAAATCCACCGCCATTGCGAAAGTTTGTGCAGCTCCGTCGGTGCTGTTCCCTCGCATCGCACAATCGTGCGTAAATAAAAAATATACTCGGTCGGGATGAAAATAAAGGTGATGTCAGGAAGGTAATTCTGAGGGATGGCATGAAGTGGGCACCTCTTGTCTACTTAACCTTGTGCATCTCAGACCAAAACGAGGTTGATCACATGATGTTACAAGATCTATAACGACGTCACGTGATGCAAGAATAGTTAATTATAATGACGTCATACGTCACGTCATAGTGTGCCAGAAGCCACGTTGATCACATGATGTTACAAGAACTATAAAAACGTCACGTGATGTCATAGTAATTAATTATGATGACGTCATACGTCACGTGATAGTGCGCCAGAACCCGCATATTATCTAATATTACTTCTGCGGAGGTCACGTGATGACGCACTTTCATGCCAAAAACAATAGATTCGACCCGAAACAATAGGCTGAACGCCCCAAAACAATGGGCCGAAACGGCGAACCGTGTGATCACAAAGGTTTCTTTGTATGCGGATATATGGCAATGAAATTCACACTGAATGTTTAGTTTATTGTTTTAACCAGGTTAATGGATTTTGTTTTTCGAATTTCTCCCAAATTATTGAATTATTCCACTAATTATTCTGCTAATTGTGCTATCACGAAAAAACTACGGTTTACGCTGGCAAAACTTCCAAATTCGTGTTGAAAACTCCATTTTCGAACAGAGTATTCGCTGTTCATGTGACCTGTTTCGCGTTTTCCTGCAATTTGATTGGCTCTTTTTGCGCTACCCACGTGGGTTGTGGATCGTTTTTTGTTTTTCGCCCTCGGCTTGCAGGCGACCCATGTGAATTTTCGGTTGTTTTTCGTTATTCGCCCTCGGTTGCAGCAGGTACTTTTTTGGAGAAGACGTGTGTTTTTGTTTTGCACACAAAGGGTGCCTTTCAAAGTGTTTTACCACCTGAATAATCTTTGCAAAAAGCTGCTATTTGTTTCAAAGACCCTGGAGAGTTGCAGGAAACAATAGAAAACACAGGTGATAGCTTTTTTTGTATTTTAAGTTGAAATAGTTGTTGTTTTTGGTAGTAGGCGTTGCTTAGGCATGCTTGCAAGGCTTAGGCCCAATGAAAACAAAGTCAAAGTTATGAATTTTTCAGGCGCTATTTGCACAATTTTCCTCATTTAAATATGGCTTTAAATAATATGGCTGCTCACTCATAAATTGAGTGAGCAGCCATATTATATATCTGAGACGTTTAGTGATAGATGACAAGAGGGCAAAAATGAAATGACACACCTAGCGAGTAAACAACAACAAACAAACCATGTTGTCATGCCAACTGAACAGCATGGTGTAGCCATAATGGCAGAACTAAAAATGATAAATTAACTAGAAATTAGTAAACGTGAATAAATAATAATTTTTATTTTTATTTTTCTTAAATACCTTTACACTCCCCCCAAATGAAAATTATAATTTCGAGTTCAAATCGATATTTTTGGCAATCGAGCCAAGTTCATACAAATAATCAGATTCGTGCACATAATGAATAATGATAAGTCCACGTAGAGAACGATACGTTTCACGTAAACCAGATTCATTTTCGTTACGATACTGAACTTTTGCCCTTCGTGGCAGCACGTCTTCTCCATACTCGAGTTCTTTTACGATGCCATACGTGTATTTTTTTGAAATTGTCGAGTTGTGTTTTACGAACAACACAACATCACCAACATCGATTTCATTACTGCGGTACCATTTCGATTGCTTCATCAGCTTTGGAACATGAACTGTGAGCCATACATCAAAACAGGTGTCGAACGCTTTCTCGTTATCTTTGATGATTTTGGTTGGATTATCACACAAAATCAGTCCATCAATGGCTCTGTCGTTGATTCTACCAAGTAGCAGGCGAGTCGGGGTGATGAGATCAAGGCATTCGAAATCACCAGAAACATCTCCAATAGCCAAAGGTAGATTGTTGATCTGATTTGCAATGACTGCTGATAGTGGTTCCCACTGAAGTAACGAAAGTCGTTGGTTGTAGAGGGTCTTCTTGATAGAGCTGTTTATTTCCTTGATTTTTCGTTCCACTTTTCCATTCATATTGTGTCCTTGGACAGGACACACACATGAAAGTCTACTCGACCTCGATGCAGCTTCTGTTGAACGTCTAGTATGTTGATCTTCATTTCTTTACAACCCTTGATGAGTTGGCTGCCTTCGTCACAAATCAGACGTTTCGGGAAACCGTGATCGACAGCAAATCTTGTAATTGCTTGAATAAAAGCTGTCATGGAGTAGTCGTCCATCGTCTTGATGTTGATAGCACTTGTCGAACAACATCAAAGCACAATGAGCCATATTTTGATCGTAGTTCTTTTAAGTTGAGGTGAGTAAGACATGTACGGACCTGACAGATCTAGTTGTGTAAAATAGAAAGCAGGTGTGATCATCAGATTGCAAGCTGATACAGGTCCCATTGCCATTTCGACGGTTCGCTTCTCATGGAATCGACATCTGTGGCAGGATCTCTTGATTTGTTTGATGAGATTTCGTCCATTGATTATGAAGCATTTCTTCAAAACGTATCGGAGTGTTGTTTCAATGCCACAGTGTTGAACCGATGGATCGTACCAGTGAACATCTGATGCGATGCTGTATGCAACTGGAGAGTTATTGTCTAGGACAGGAACAAAGAAGGTGGTTGCTGACAAAACTTTCATCGTATCTGTAATCCTCCCGACAACTGAAACTTGTTTGTTTGGCAGTATTCTACTGGTGTACATCAAAACATCGTTTTTGAGCTGGGATATCTTCTCGTATTTAGATTTCCGCAAGAAATGCTGAACTTCCCTTGTGCCTCTCTTGTAGAAGTATCGTTCAGCTCTGGCAATCTCCTCCTCGGTGAGCATGTTGGATTGAGATTTTTGAAGAAGTACGTTCTTGTTTTTGACTCTTGAAATCAAGTTGTACAAGAATCGGAATACATATGCCAGTATTCGTACAACAACTGAATCTGTGACAATTCGGATCAATCAAATACTGAGAAAATTGATACCTTTGTCGAGCGATTTGAATTAGATCTGGCATTGCTGATGACTGATGGACAAGGACTGTTTATTCTTTATCAATTTCTTTGATGTCAGATTCAGAAACCTTCAAATCTTCAGATGACTTCATTGGGAATTCTGATTCTGGTAGCTTCATCCAATCCATTCCATATATCCACTGAGATTCTTTGTCCACATCTGCAATGGTCGCTCCTCTTCTTGTACCGAGGTCTGCAATCATGTTGTTTGTCTGAATGTAGAACCAGCTTTCCTTGGTCTTGAACCGATTGATTTCCATGACACGATTGCGTACCCACAACTTCAATGGCTTGTCATCGTTAGATATCCAATGCAAGTGATTTGGCTATCTGTGAACTTCAGGGAGGATTTGTGTAATGTGCCAAATGATCTTCGAACTACTTCGCCTGTGTGTGTGTTCATGAGTGCGGCAAGTAGTTCTGCTCTTGGAAGGGATAGATCCTTTGGTACTGTACTGTTCTTGTCCTTGCGAACACGAGTTAACAAGAGAATTCACCGTTTTTACGAAGGAAGCGGGCATAGATGCATGCACAAACCAAAGATTTACTTGCGTTGCCAAAATCCAACGCCTGAGTGTCAGTGCTGACTGCATCTTCTGGGATGATTGCTCGATTGAACCGAACTTTGCCAAGCTCCTTCATCATCTGGAAATTGTTGAGCCAGTTTGGTCGTAACTCCTCAGGTATTAAGTCGTCCCACTCAAGTTGCCGCAGTGACAATTCATTAAGATCAAGCTTCATTGATGGCACGATTGGAGCCATTTTTCTGGTGATGTTGAAAATTTCTGCAACCTTGGATGCACAATCGCGACAAGTAAGCTTTTGAGGAATGATGTTAGTTGCTTTGGCAGACTTCTTTCCCCTCCTCTTCTTTGAAAAATTGAGGTCTGAGATATTGAGTGTGAGTTCATCAGTTTCAGGAAACCATTTCATTCCCCCAACAGCGATGCTGGCTCCGTAATCTGAGAGGTCTTCTGATGGCTTAATTCTGGAAAACGTGAAGCCTTTGAGTATGAAACTACCTCTACTAGTTACGGTCTCCAGCTCGTCTGCTCGTTTGAATGCTTCTTTTGTAGATGATTCACCAGTAATGCAATCGTCCACATAAACATCGTTCTGAATGATTTGACTAACTTCTGGGTAATCTTCACGGCAAAGTTGGGCTACTGATCGAAGTCCACATTCTGCTTGATTGCCACTGGAATGTATACCGTAAATGAGGGTCTTGATTACTTTTTCCTTGGGAATCTTCGCCGGATCGAGGTCGTTCTGCCAAATGTACCTTTGAAAATGCCAATATTGCTCATCAAGGCGAATGGTATTGTACATCTTTCGGACGTCTGTATGTATGCCAATCCTGTGCGCTGACCAACGGATAAGGATTTCTTGCAACTTGTTAAGTTTATTTTGTCCCTTCGCAAGAAGATCGTTGAGACTATGACCGGATGAAGTTGGGTGTGACGCGTCGTACACAATGCGACAAGGTGTACTGATGGAACTTGTCTTCCAAACGGCACGCCATGGTATGTAATTTTGAATAGCTGAGTTCTTCAGTGTTGTTGGTTGTTCCGGTGATAGGTTGTCAACAAAATCAACGAATCCAAGTTTCTGCAATTTCGCCTCCGATGCAATGATGTCAGCTTTATCTTGTTGGTTTTCGGGGCGACTGAGTTTCTTCAATTGTTGGTAGTAAACCTTCAACGCAATATCCTTGTTTGGAGAGAGCTTCGTTGGTTGATCAATGAATGGTAGTTTGGCTATTATCGTTTGAATCTCGAGGTTGATGTAGATTGAAGAGTCGATTATGCTTTGTTCTACCCCTTCTTTGATGCTAACTTCTCGCTGATGTGTTGAGTTTTTGCATTCCTTACAATGCCGGCAGTTCACACAACGATACGTGATCAGTGAACCTGTAGCTTCTGTATCTTCAAAACGTTTGATGCTTGAAGATGGAAACGAGAGTGTGAGGTGCTTCACATCGGGATTGACTTGGACTTCCATCTTGTAAAGCTGATGCTGATTGCTGAAGAATCCTGATAACATCTCAGGATCATTGAAGAAGTTGCTTTGATTCGTAGTGAATATCGGATGTGGGCCGCCAATGACCCCTGAGCCTCCATCACTGTTGCGGAAAACGGATTGGTAAATTGCGAGACCAGATGGCAATTGATATATAAGTTTAGGGTGATACCTGAGATACTTGATGCCGATCATTAGATGTACGTCTCCTCCAACGTTTGCTGACGGTACCGGAAGAACTGAAGGATCACCAGGATAGATCTGACAGATTTCTTCCTAAACTTCTGTCAACAGATATTGAGGAAATGTTGTCGTGATTTCCTCAATGCAGGTCCCAGTGAGTGATGCTACTTGACTATTAATCATCAGAATTGGAACGGTGTATGACCCAAGTGTTGATTGAGTTGAAGTGTTTCCAACACCTCCAATAAAGGTGATCTGCGATGATTCTTTTATTGCCTTACTTCCCAACATCTTGACTGCAGCATGCTTGATTAGGAAGTCACTACAGCTGTTGTCGAAGAAGATGGTGAAGACCTTCTTGTTGATAACGACGTTTTGCAGAAGGTAGATGCCTTGTTCGTCACTTGATGTTGAAGTTGGACTAGTGACGTTGCTTTCAATATGTGGTGTTGACTTTGGTGTTGATTTGAAGCAGGAGTTTGCATGAAATGACAAGCTGATGTTTTTGTAAATGACGGAAGGTTTGGATTCTTCATGTATCTTGCCTTGTAGGTTTCGAGAAAGTTTTTGTTTTCCACCGTGTCTTTGTGTTCTTCACAAACAAGGATATGTTTGCGCACTGGCTATCTCTGATGGGAAGGATGAGGACAACTGAAATCCCTTTGACACTTTCCCTCATTGTGTTTGCCAGATGACATGTAGGCACCAGGGAAGAGACACTGGAAGCAAAACCCGTTGGCCTTCAGCACTGCAAAGCGATTTGCAGGGCTCATCTCAGCAAATTTGTGGCACGTGTGGTATTGAATAATCTTCTTACCAGCAGGGCCGGACGTTACCAAGTGATTATTCTGACCACCCCCGGAGTCGCAGATATAACATATTGCTACTTGAGTTGGGTATGATCGGTAGCTGCCTTGTCTGTTTGGTTTGTTGGTCTTGTCTTTGGTGCCATCTTGAGGTTTAGACGGCTTGTCGAGACAGGTTTGCGATATGGTTAGTTTCATTTGTTGCAGCTTTTGTTCCTTTTCAAGGAACTTGATGAAATTGAGCCAGGATTGCTTCTGAGCTAAATCTTCATCAGCAGTGCTTCTCAGCCAACGCGTCAATCGTCCTTCATCGAGCAGATTGTACACTCTGTGGAATCCATCGCTGTAATAAAGGTTGTCTTCAATTCAGTGCTTTTCTTCAAGGTGGACCAATTCCTTCAAAGAGGTGATAATCCGACTGAGTGAGTGAGCGAGTGCATTGACATCCTTGAATTTCGACAAGGAGTCCATAGTAGACACGTGCTTCAGTTTCTTCGCAAGCAACATCTTCACGTCTCCGTATGCAAATTGTAATTGTTTCCAGATTTCATCAATATCTGTCAAACTCTTCACCATGCTGAGTGCTGGTCCTTTGAGGAAGTTATTCTTCCATAAATCCGGAAGCAGGTATTTTGGTGTTGATCGTTCATGAAGTTTGTTGAAGTTATCCTTGAACGTGTAGAAGTCTGTTGTTGAGTCTGAACCAGAAAACTTCTCTAAATTGATGCTAAGTTTTGATCCAGCAAAGAGTTTCTGTTTGTACACATCACATTCATGTAGAAGTGACTCAAGACTTGTAGTAAAATCAGTTCGCAATTAAGTCATGTGTTTATAGTATTCACCGATGATTCTGATATCCTTTATTGGTTCTTCATTGGTGAATCGAGTTTGCAAGATGAGTTCATATTTCATAGCAATTTTGTTGACTGCGTCAACTTTATACGTCTTGTCGGTTTTGACCTGGATGAATTCAGCATCTGTCAGCTTGTCGCCTTACGTCAGCGATGGTGAATAGCATGAATCTCTCCTTTCGGGCCTCCGCGTTGTTGGTTTACATGGCTTGTTGTATTGAAATCTTGGTTTTGCAGTTTTTCGAAGCTTTGATGTAATCTTTGATGTTCACGAGCGTTGTAGAGATTTGATCGATCAATTTTTTGTTGAGGTTTTCGGCTTTGAGCAATAAGTTGTGACCTCTAAGTGATGAGCGTAGCTCTGAAAGCCTAGTGACAGTTGCATCAACATCTGCAATTGTATCTGGTGAGATGGGATTCTCATCGATCAGATCGTCAACCTCCTGAATGAGTAAGGTTGCTTCTACTTCAGATTTCGAAGGCATAATTGTTGATGATAAATCAGTATAGTCGATTGATGTAGGAGGTTCTTCGCGTGAAAATTCCTTGCATGGAGATTCTTCAGGTGAAGATTTGTGTGAGTTTCGTTCACCAGTCGAATGGAACAGATTATAATCAATTCTGGTTGTGTTCCGAGTTGATCTGCGTGAGGTTGATGACATCAATGATCGTTTGATTTGAACGGTTTGACAATCTTGACTCTCTGTTTGACTGTGGGGTTACCTCACAAGCATAGCATTTTGACTGACAAGTATTTGTACGTTTTGATATTGAATAACGTCAAACTAAATACAAAATGAAAATGCTATAAGTATAAAGTCTAACAAGATGAGTCTAAACTTGAAACATTACTAAACCTAGCCTAGGCCTAAGCCTAAGGTGTGTCCAAGATGTAAAAAAGAAAAAGAAACACTGAAAGAAGCTTACCAGCTGGCCAATAAAAAATGCTATAAGTGCTGTAAATGCTAGTAAGGTAATTGAATGTCAGCTCTAGTTTACAAAACCATAAATTGAGTGAGCAGCCATATTATATATCTGAGACGTCGAGTGATCGATGACAAGAGGGCAAAAATGAAATGACACACCTATTTATGCGAGTAAACAACAACAAACAAACCATGTTGTCATGCCAACTGAACAACATGGTGTAGCCATAATGGCAGAACTAAAAGTGATAAATTAACTAGAAATTGGTAAACGTGAATAAATTATAATTTTTATTTTGATTTTTCTTCAATACCTTTACAATGTCACCATAACCTAATCAATAGTCTATTACACAGTCGATTACATCATAACACTTCCATCAAACCTTCGCAATTTCAATGCACCTCTCTATAAACTCCAATTGTTTATCCCATACTTTTAAGGCACCAGTTAAAAAGTAAGCCAATAATTTCGCAAGTCTACCATTTCCGTCTGAAAACGGATGTATCCACAAACATGTTCTTAAGAAATCCACAATCTCAATTTCCTTATGAGCTTCTAGAAGTTTTTTCAATTCTTGCTCTATCAATTCAGCTTCACTGTAATAGTTTACGTTTTCTCCCCAAATCTTTATTCTCGGTCTTACAGCAAATTCTGATTTGTTAACTTTATTCATTATTAATTGTATTTAATATGAGTAACATCATCAAACCAAACCCTGTAGGAAAAATAACATCTACCCGATTACATCAAGATTTGCAAGTTCCTTTCGAATATTGATGTAATCATTAGCCAATCAGCACTCGATTACGTTGCCTTTCGAATGTTCCTTTCGAATGCCGATGATGTAATCATTAGCCTATCAAAAATGGGTTACGCCACCATTGGTTGCACTGTAATTCGAATCTTGACACCAATAGGATGTAATCTTCAACCAATCAGCGCATGTTCCCATTTGACAAGAACACACATCATGAAGAGATTAAATGAATTAAATCTGGATTACGTGTCTAAGAAGAAGAAAGAAAGTCAATGTTAAAAATTGTTCAAGGAGTTTACGAGACATCTAAATTTAAAACACCACATGCATACAGAACACAATGAGCAAGAAAATACAATATCTGGTGCTGGGTGAAAAAAAAAGGATGAAGCTTATCGAGTTTTCATCAAAGGAGAACAGTCACGAGATCAGGCGAGAATTGAAATAATCGATTAAATCTACAATGAGTCAGAACAACATGATCAAAGAATAAAATATTACCTTAAAACTGATATTGTTTTCAAGAAAGTAGTTGGTGATGTTGAGACTGATCTACCTCCGGTATTTAGATCGAAAGTACTTTCACAATTAAGGATTGCTAGCATTGAAGACATAAGTGACCAAGTCATGGAAGCCATTGGTAAGATCCAATCCAGGAAGATCTAAATGAATATACAGAAAAGGGTTGTGGCTGGACATTTGAAACAGTGGTCAATTATAAGATTCATTTCTTCAATTGCAAGCCAATCAAAGGTGGATCATACATACCATCACCAAGACTCTTGAGTGTGAAAAAAGCAATCATCAATGTACAAAGTAGAGATGAAAAGTTTTTCACGTATGCTGTCTTTGTGGGTTGGTATCCAGTAGATAAGGACTCCGGAAGACAAACAAAGTATGATCAAAGTCGATTGAATCTGAATGGATAAACATTTCCAATGAATCCTACCATTTTCAATATGATAAAGAAATTGGATGAAATAATGCTTCCATCAAAATCTTTTGTTATGAAGATGATGAAGTTTATCCTGGAAAGTTAACCAATCAATCAAAAGCCAAACATATTGATTTATTGTTATTACAGGATGATAATCGTAATTAGCATTACTGTTGGATAAAGAGTTTCAGCAGACTACCCGCTAGGGGTCCCAGCCATAGGCATGATAAAAAAGGTTTTACTCTAATTTTTGCCTCAGTTCATGCAAACACAAGAATTTCTAAAAATTCACATTGAAAGTTGTAAGCAGAATGAAAACCAAGCAGTTACATTTCCATGCCCAGAAAGATGTTCATCTATTTTTCAATAGCATAAAGAAGCAAATGCTTCTCCCATTTGTAATATATGCTGACTTTGAATGTGTGCTCGAGAAATTGAATGATCTTTCCAAGTATCAGAAACATACACCGATTAGTTATGGCTTGCATGTAAAATCATTGGATGGATGCTTGAATATTGGGCCAGAAGTATACACTGGCGGGGATTGCATGTTGAAATTCATGAATGGGATTGATGAGTTGAAAGAACACATACGAGAAATATTCAAAGTAACAATACGCTCTTTAACCGGAAATGGATTTTCATTGACTAACACGATTTTTCTTAGCGACGTGGTAGGAACCGGTCTGGCCATGGATTTTCACAGTGAAAAGCCTATGTGGCTGTGCCTAACTCATGTTTTAAAAGTGGGTTTTATCGCGTTATTTTGGTAAAATATTGAACAATATATGTTTTAACTGAATGTAAAAACTAGCAATTTTCTTCTCTATCTAACTTTACATTCTTTGCAAGTTAGAAACTATCCTCTTTAACTTTGCCCTTCAGTTAAACCTGAGCAATCTTCTCGAATGTGCTAGTTCAATGGGGTCATTTCATCTCCAAGGACCCTTTTACTTTTATGAGAGGGTGTTTCAGTGATTCCATCCGGGGTGCACCTTATTAATCTACTTGGAAAAAGGTCCAAGCTAGCTGGTTGAATGTTATTTCCTGTAAACTTTCAAATATTACTCAAGCAAGTATTTTATACATTTGACCCTCATATTATTCCATCTTTCATCCCCAATGGGATCAAGTACAAGCTGAACTGACATCAGCCCGTGTTGAATGGGCCCATTTTGTAATATGGACAACAAAACAGCTCAAAACTATTGATGTAGCAAAAGAGAATTTACTTGGAAAAGTGCCATCTATTTATTTGCAAAAATTCTGAAATGGATGAGATTATGCCATCAGCCATCCTACTATCAAAAAAGGCCAAAATCCATTAAAGAAAAATATAACATTTACGACTGCGCAATTCATATTCATGTCTGCAGTTCATGTCTGCACTCCTCATTCAAGTAAAGCATAACCATCTGTTAAAACATTAGCTACAAGGAGCACTTGAAAACTAACCGAGAAAGCAAGAACCCGCATTATTTATGATTAGTATTTTCTAGAAATATGTATCTAGAAATAGTCAAAGCTGACAAGCCTAAATTTGCTATGTTTTGACGAAGCGCAAAAAAACCCAGAAGTGAAAAATGTTTGAAAAACTTGACAAATTCGAAATATCATATGCGAACCCTCAAGAAAAACATACATTGTTCAAAATTTTACCAAAGTAACGCGATAAAACCTACTTTTAAAACATGAGTTAGGCGCAGCTCCATAGACCTTTCACTGTGAAAATCCATGGCCAGACCCGTTGCTACCACGTCGCTAAGAAGAATCGCGTTAGCCAATGAAAATCCATTTCTAGTTAAAGAGCTTATACAAATGGAAGCACTGACGCAAGAACAACACCGTCAACACGATGAAGCAACACAATCTTTCTGCTGTTAGGGGGAATTTGGAAAAAAGGTTACATCACAGGAGAATATAGAGGTGCTGCATGTGAGTATTGCAATCTAAACGATTTGAATATCATTGCGAAAACCCACCTGACTCCCGCAGTCTTTTGCAATTTGAAAGGATATGACATGCACCATATAATGTCAAATCTCGGCCGCAGGAATGTACGAATCATTGCAAACTCATCAGAATAGATCTTAAAGACCCATTGTCAACCAACAAAGCAGACCCCGTAAGTATGGAGCCTTCCTGTTGTTTATCAACAAAGCGCCTACGTAGTTAACACGAATTTCTGTGTCACAAATTAAAAATCCCGTAGTTACATTACATAGCTCTCACCACCGACATGGCGAAGGAATCCTAAACACCCACCATTTGGAAATATTGGCTCTGTTGGTAGCTGCGCGATTTTTAATTTCTGACACAGAAATTCATGTAACTACGTAGGCGTTTTGTTGATAAACAGCAGGATAAACTTACTGGGTCTGCTTTGTTGGTTGACAATGGGTCTTTAACGGCCTCTTCCGATTTTGATAATAATGATGCTGATGGTAAAAGAAGTTGGGTTCCTGGAGGAATAAGGTACATTGATTCGTTTGCGTTCTTAAGCAGAGGTTTAGCGGAACTTGCAAGCAACGTACCTGATAGGAAGAGGCCGTTAAGATCTTCTCTGATGAGTTTGCAATGATCCGTACATTCCCTCGGCCGAGATTTGACATTATATGGTGCATGTCATATCCTTCCAAATTGTGAAAAACTGCTTGAATGAGGTGGGCTTTTGCGATGATATTCAAATTGTTTAGATTGCAATACTCACATGCAGGACCTCTATAGTCTCTGTGATGTGACAATGGTCTCGAACGTTTTTTCCAAATCCCCCCTAACAGCAGAAACAGTGTGTTGCTTCATCGTGTTGACGCTGCTATTCTTGCGTCAGTGCTTCCATTGGTATTGTTACCTTGAATATCTCTCCTATGTGTTCATTCAACTCATCAATCCCATTCATTAATTTCAAAATGCAATTCACGCCAGTGTATACTTCTGGCTCAATATTCAAGCATCCATCCACTGATTTTACATACAAGCCATAGCTAATCGGTGTATGTTTCTGATACTTGGAAAGATCATTCAGTTTCTCGATCACACATTCAAATTCAGCATATATTACAAGTGGGAGAAGCATTTACTTCTTCAGGCTATTGAAAAATAGATGAACATCTTTCTTTGCATGGAAATGTAACTGCTTGGTTTTCATTCTGCTTACAAATTTCAATGTGATTGTTTAGAAATTCTTGTGTTTGCATGAACTGATGCAAAAATGAGAGTAAAACCTTTTTTTATCATGCCTATGGCTGTGACCCCTAGCGAGTCTGCCCAAACTCTTTATCCAACAGTAATGCTAATTACCATTATCATACTGTAACAACAATAAATCAATATGTTTGGCTTCTGATTAATTGGTTAACTTTCCAGGAAAAACTTCATCATCTTCATAGCAAAAGATGTTGATGGAAGCATTGTTCCCTCCAATTTCTTTATCACATTGAAAATTGTAGGATTCATTGGAAATGTTTATCCATTCCGATTCAATCGACTTTGATCGTACTTTGTTTTTCTTTCAGAGTTCTTATCTACTTGATACAAACCCGAAAAGACAGCATACGTGAAAAACTTGTTTTTATCTACTTTGTATTTTGATGATTGCTTTTTTCACACTCAAGAGTCTTGGTGATGGTAGCAAGGGGGGGAAATGTTTCGAACGTCCACCTGTTGTTTTACTTTATTGAACTGACCAATCAATGCACTTTAAGAACACTAGAAATGCAACAAAACGCAACAAAATTGTCTGTCATGGCGGCTAAAATCCTGCCGAGCTGTGAGAAAATGGTGTTTTTATTTAGAGTTGCTGCCACATATAGTTTCAAAAAACAACTTCAAACAAACATTTTTCAAAAGAGCCATAGTTTTTCTAAATTTCCATCGGCCTGTTTTTTAAAATTCATCCTAATAACAAAGATATGAGAACAAAACGGCAAAGCAACAAGGGCAAAGCAACAGATCGAAGTTGCCAAAATTCACGATAAGGAGCAGAAAATGCAATTCAATTGGAAGCAAAATTCCTCTAGATAGAGAAAATACCCAGTTGTCACACAAGGAAAAGAAGTGCTGGTTTTACATCTAAAAGGAAACACAGAATCTAAATCTATGTGTGAACCAACTCCGTACACGGTCATAGACGTGAAAGGACCACAGTACAAACGTCTTTCGTGTGATACACTGCATACAAGACAGCCAATTTTCTGCCATGCCTCACAAATAGAGCTCTACCTCCATCCTGCCCAGATGCAGCAATCCGTTTTTAAACCAAGGCCAAACATTTCAGAAAAGCATATGATCCCCCTTACACGAGGGTATACAGAAACGTTCCCCAAAACAATGCCCCAGAAATCCGCCAAGAACAGCAATCAGAGCCCCATTCCGATAAGACTATTGACAGAACCGCACCAGAGCAAAAGTGAGCCAGAAATCACCTTCTGCTATCCGCAAAAATAAAATGTTCAGCAAGATAGGGGAAAGACTGGAAGATCAAAAATGAAGTAAAACAACAAATGAAGGCAAACTTCAATTCACACGCAGAGATCGCTCGAACAATTTATTACGTCAATCATAGTGTGCATAAAATACATAGATACTCTTACTATTATAAAACTTTTGTGTTGTTTTGCCTTGTATTGATTTATAGAGTTTTGTTATATTACCCTCGTTTATAGATAGAAGGATGAAAAGAACCGATGGCCTAGCACAGGGGAGTTTATCATTGTTCTACACTGTTTTAACAATAAAGTTTTTTAAATTGATATTGAGTAACTGAATTTAAAGAGCATGACCGAGGGATACTTCTGCATTTTTGAACCAAACATCAGTGAAACGTTTTTTCTAACCATTATGCACGAAAATCATCCGTGTCCTTTTACGAATTAACTTACAAGTAAAACTCTAAATAATTACTCTGGATTATATATACAGGTTGGGCTAAAAAGGTAACACCCATAGCAAATTATTGTTCAGGAAATGCATCCTATGGGCATATCTACGTGTGATTTCTGAGAAGTGGACATTTCAAAATTTCAAGTCACAAAACCTGCTGTTATAACATTGACAGGGAAAGTTGATCACATTAGTAATGCAATGGGAGCTTTGAAGTAGAAAGTTGTTCATAGTGAAGAAATATTTTTAAAATAACAATTTAGTTAAATATACACAATTGTACAGGTGCCTGCAAATAGCTTAAATTTAAATCTTTAGACAATTCTATTTAGCCTGCATTAAATAAACTTGAATCTTTGCCTGACAATAGCTTATTTATTGTGGAATTGTGTCAAATTATCGTGTCAGTAGGAGATGGGGTGGGCGTCCGAGCCCACCTGGCCCACGCATGCGCAGTAGAATGTGTTTAGATCACGCATGCGCGAGAATCTTCCAGAATTGAAAAGAGCATGAACAGTAAAAAATAATCGAAAACGACAGGTTGTGGAAAGTTAGTTTAAAGTTGCAACACATCGCCAAAGCTGATAAAAAACCCATAAAAAGCTTAATAACTAAAAAAACGGTTTCGTTTATGAAAAAGATTATTACACCAATAAAAAGAAAATCTCTTGGTTATATTGAATGAATTGTTTCATATTTTTCATGCATTTATAAGATGATAAGAATTTGTTAAATAAATTGCAAGAAAACACAAAAATATTGAGGAACTGGCAAATTCACGTTCTCGGCTCGAGATTGAATTCAAAGAACCAATCAGAAACTTTCGAATGCGACATTCGAATGTACGCGTCAAATCTCTCTCATGAGAAATGAGAAATCAGAAACTTCTAGAACTTTTCCGAGGGGAAATCCCCTGACGTCACATTGAAAGATTTTTCTAGAAACAGAAAATCTCTGCAATCTGATTGGCTGATAGCCAAGATTTCGAGTCACTTTAAAACAAAACTTGAAATGGACATTATTCAAAACAAAATGTGCAAGCTGTTCAAGAAACTATTTTAACACGTTTCAAGAAGAAAGACGCCATGAAAAAGAGGCCATTTTCTGCATTAGCAAACAATAATATCTAAACTTTTTTATAAGCATTGTTATATCCTACTATATGGAAATACTGGAATACTATTAAATACAAGTTCATTCACAGCAGCATCCTCAGAATCACTGGCTTCCTCTTCTTCGTCATTCTTTGCTTGACGTATGATGAGATATTTTCTTTTCTCAATAGCATAATCTAAGGCCTCTTGCATATCCATATCATCTTCCCTCTGTGCTTTTTGCATCGTTGCTATAACTGCAGTTACAACAGCATCATTTTCAAAACTTCTATTATATAAAAATCTACGTTTGAAAACTTGCAATATGTTTTCATCTTCATCCACTTCCTTACGCATAGAAGGCCATACATTCCCTAAAGGAAGATCCTCATCAGTGTTGACAGTTTCATCATTATCATGATCACTTTCAACTTCTATCTCACCCTCTGAGTCAGACTCTTCACTGCTCTCCTCGTGCATCTCTTCTCCATGTCGTGTAACATTACTTTTATACTTGTAAGAAAATTCACATTGATCACATTTATACTGACTCATGGCTAGCTGTTTACTTATAATTACCAACAAACTCTTACATCCCTGAATTCTAGAGTCTCAACTCGCTTGATTTTAAAGATAAGTTCCTCCATTCAATATGATACGGGAGAGGGACTGAAAGATATTACCGAATAAAGAGAACTTAATCCTTGGATAATGCTAACTAATCCTGATTAATGACTACTCCATTCTAGCTAATCATTCCTAGTCATTACCTTCTCAATACTTGATCCTCAATACATCCTTGATTATCATTCCTAGTCATTACCTGATCATTAGTTGATCCTTCACTGATCCTTACTAATCCTTACCAATCATACCTATTCATTACCTGATCATCAGTAGATCCTTAACTGATCCTTGATAATCTTTACCGTCACTACTGATCATCAGTTGATCCTTAACTGATCCTTTCTAATCCTAACTAATCATTCCTAATCATTACCTTATCATTACCTGATCCTTAACTGATCCTCACTAATCCTAACTAATCATTCCTAATCATTATCTTATCATTACTTGATCCTTAACTGATCCTCACTAATCCTAACTAATCATCCCTAATCATTACCTTATCATTACTTAATCCTTAACTGATCCTCACTAATCCTAACTAATCATTCCTAATCATTACCTTATCATTACTTGATCCTTAACTGATCCTCACTAGTCCTAACAAATCATCCCTAATCATTACCTTAATCATTACTTGATCCTTAACTTATCCTTTCTAATCCTAACTAATCATTCCTAATCATCACCTTATCATTACTTGATCCCTTACTGATCCTTACTAATCCTAACTAATCATCCCTAATCATTACCTTATCATTACTTGATCCTTAACTGATCCTCACTAATCCTAACTAATCATTCCTAATCATTACCTTATCATTACTTGATCCTTAACTGATCCTCACTAATCCTAACTAATCATCCCTAATCATTACCTTATCATTACTTGATCCTTAACTGATCCTCACTAATCCTAACTAATCATTCCTAATCATTACCTTATCATTACTTGATCCTTAACTGATCCTCACCAATCCTTACCAATCATACATAATCATTACCTGATCATCAGTAGATCTTTTACTGATCCTTGATAATCCTAGCCAATCATACCTAATCATTAGCTGATCATGAGGTCATCCTTAACTGATCCTCAGTGATCCCTATAGTCATTCATAGTCATTACTGATCATCAGCTGATCCTTAGGTGATCCTCACCAATCCTTACCAATTATACATAATCATTACCTGATCATCAGTTGATCCTTAGCTGATCCTCATTAATCCTTACCAATCATACTTAATCATTAGCAGATCATCAGTTGATCCTTAACTGATCCTTGCTAGTCCTTATCAATCTTTCCTAATCATCATCTGATCATCTGTTGATCCTTACTTGTCCTTACCAATCATTCCTAATCACTACCTGATCCTTAGTTGTTGCTTAACTAATCCTTACGAAACCTTACTAATCATTCTTAATCATAACCTCATCAATAGGTGATCCTTAACAGATCCTTCTAATCCTAACTATTCATTACTAATCATAGCTAGTCATTACATAATCATTAGTTGATCTTTAACTGATCCTGGCTTTATCCATTGAACATTTATCCTTACTAATCCTGACTAACAATTTCTTATCATAACCCAATCCTTGTTAATCCTTGCCTAAATTTTATTAATCTTCAGCAGTACTGTAGAGGGTATTCACTCGGGATCAACTGTAGATTAATAAAATCTAGGCAAGGATTAATAAGGATTGGGTTATGACAAGAAATTATTAGTCACGATTAGTAAGGATAAATGTTGAATGGATAAAGCCAGGATCAGTTAAAGATCAACTAATGATTATGTAATGACTAGCTATGAATAGTAATGAATAGTTAGGATTAGAAGGATCTGTTAAGGATCAACTAATGATGAGGTTATGATTAAGAATGATTAGTAAGGATTCGTAAGGATTAGTTAAGGAACAACTAAGGATCAGGTAGTGATAAGGAATGATTGGTAAGGACTAGTAAGGATCAACAGATGATCAGATGATGATTAGGACAGATTGATAAGGACTAGCAAGGATCAGTTAAGGATCAACTGATGATCTGCTAATGATTAAGTATGATTGGTAAGGGTTAATAAGGATCAGCTAAGGATCAACTGATGATCAGGTAATGATTATGTATAATTGGTAAGGATTGGTGAGGATCAGCTAAGGATCAGCTGATGATCAGTAATGACTATGAATGACTATAAGGATCACTGAGGATCAGTTAAGGATGACCTCATGATCAGCTAATGATTAGGCATGATTGGCTAGGATTATCAAGGATCAGTAAAAGATCTACTGATGATCAGGTAATGATTAGGAATGATTAGTTAGGATTAGTAAGGATCAGTTAAGGATCAAGTAATGATAAGGTAATGATTAGGGATGATTAGTTGGGATTAGAAAGGATCAGTTAAGGATCAAGTAATGATAAGGTAATGATTAGGGATGATTAGTTAGGATTAGTGAGGATCAGTTAAGGATCAAGTAATGATAAGGTAATGATTAGGGATGAATAGTTAGGATTAGTGAGGATCAGTTAAGGATCAAGTAATGATAAGGTAATGATTAGGAATGATTAGTTAGGATTAGAAAGGATCAGTTAAGGATCAACTGATGATCAGTAGTGACGGTAAAGATTATCAAGGATCAGTTAAGGATCTACTGATGATCAGGTAATGAATAGGTATGATTGGTAAGGATTAGTAAGGATCAGTGAAGGATCAACTAATGATCAGGTAATGATTAGGAATGATAATCAAGGATGTATTGAGGATCAAGTATTGAGAAGGTAATGACTAGGAATGATTAGCAAGAATGGAGTAATCATTAATCAGGATTAGTTAGCATTATCCAAGGATTAAGTTCTCTTTATTCGGAAATATCTTTCAGTCCCTCTCCCGTATCATATTGAATGGAGGAACTTATCTATAAAATCAAATGAGTTGAGACTCTAGAATTCAGGGATTTAAGAGTTTGTTGGTAATTATAAGTAAACAGCTAGCCATGAGTCAGTATAAATGTGATCAATGTGAATTTTCCTCCAAGTATAAAAGTGATGTTACACGACATGGAGAAGAGATGCACGAGGAGAGCAGTGAAGAGTCTGACTCAGATGGTGAGATAGAAGTTGAAAGTGATCATGATAATGATGAAACTGTCAACACTGATGAGGATCTTCCTTTAGGGAATGTATGGCCTTCTATGCGTAAGGAAGTGGATGAAGATGAAGACATATTGCAAGCTTTGAAACGTAGATTTTTATATAATAGAAGTTTTGAAAATGATGCTGTTGTAACTGCAGTTATAGCAACGATGCAAAAAGCACAGAGGGAAGATGATATGGATATGCAAGAGGCCTTAGATTATGCTATTGAGAAAAGAAAATATCTCATCATACCTCAAGCAAAGAATGACGAAGAAGAGGAAGCCAGTGATTGTGAGGATGCTGCTGTGAATGAACTTGTATTTAATAGTACTCCAGCATTTCCATATAGTAGGATATAACAATGCTTATAAAAAAGTTTAGATATTATTGTTTGCTAATGCAGAAAATGGCCTCTTTTTCATGGCGGCTTTCGTCTTGAAACGTGCTAAAATAGTTTCTTCAACAGCTTGCACATTTTGTTTTGAATAATGTCCATTTCAAGTTTTGTTTTAAAGTGACTCGAAATCTTGGCTATCAGCCAATCAGATTGAAGAGATTTTCTGTTTCTAGAAAAATCTTTCAATGTGACGTCAGGGGATTTCCCCTCGGAAAAGTTCTAGAAGTTTCTGATTTCTCATTTCTCATGAGAGAGATTTGACGCGTACATTCGAACGTCGCATTCGAATGTTTCTGATTGGTTCTTTGAATTCAATCTCGAGCCGAGAACGTGAATTTGCCAGTTCCTCAATATTTTTGTGTTTTCTTGCGATTTATTTAACAAATTCTTATCCTCTTATAAGTGCATGAAAAATATGAAACAATTCATTCAATATAACCAAGAGACTTTCTTTTTATTGGTGTAATAATCTTTTTCATAAACAAAACCGTTTTTTAGTTATTAAGCTTTTTGTGGGTTTTTTATCAGCTTTGGCGATGTGTTGCAACTTTAAACTAACTTTCCACAACCTGTCGTTTTCGATTATTTTTTACTGTTCATGCTCTTTTCAATTCTGGAAGATTCTCGCGCATGCGTGATCCTAACACATTCTACTGCGCATACGTGGGCCAGGTGGGCTCGGACGCCCACCCCATCTCCTACTCATGTCTTATTAATTGTGTTGAACTATTAGGATAATTGTGTTGTTTTATTAATTCTAACTTCTGTAGTTTACTTTCTAACAAAGTGAGGTGTCTGGCCTGCAACGTCAGAAAAGCAAGTTCTGCGACAAGAAAATTTTAAATTACAATTGCTAAACCTTAAACGATGATATTAGCACACAATTTCTACAGAGATATTTTTTAGTTGTAAATTGCACGGTAAAAATTTCTCAATATTTCCCGCGGAAACAGATTTTTAATCACCAATTTGGCTAGGGGGCTGGTGTTTCGGCCCAATTTGTACTTGTGCTTAAACATGCTATTGATATTGCGGAGACCTGTATAGGGTTGAAACACCACAATGGGCCACGTTTGTAACTTTTTCATTTGAACCTTTACAGAGTTTACAGAATTCACACTAAATAAATGCAAAAGGTCTTATAGATAATTTTACAACACATGCTAAGACAATCAAAACAAAACGAATGTAAAAGCAGAAGACGGGCAAAAACAAATGCAAAATAAAAAAGATGCGAAAGCTTAGAAGGTAAAGCATTTCAAATAATGACATATGTTTAAAGTTGGTGGATTCACACTGTTAGCTAAGGGATGTCAGTCAAACTGAACTGAAGAACGTGAAATGAACAGTGAAAAAAGGAGTGATGGTCTAGATGCACACAAAAATGTATATGAACGAGATGATAACAAACATCGCTGCTCAGGTGAGTAAAATGACTAATTACCAAAATTACAGGAGAAATGATGAATCACGTGTTGCGAGTTTTCAGTTGCAATTGGTCAGCTATAAGTTATTTTCAAGAAATATGTGACTCACCTGACGACTCCACTGCAATTTCTTAGAAAGTTAAAAAGTCCATGCGCGTGATGTTAGAAAGGAAGAGTTCTTGCAGCACAGAGTGGGGATGTGGGTGGTAAACTGTAATCTCCAAAACATTACAAAAAAAACGGAAATAGCTCAACCCTTAACTTCCTTTGGATGTAATTAGATATAAATGATATATTTTGAGCTGAAAAGCTTACAATTTTATGCCACAATATTAATTTGCAACTGGCAACGTATAAGTGAGCATACAATTAACTTTTCTACCTGTGTATAAAGGAAGTAACAATGAAGCAGAATTTTCAAACTGATTAAGCCCGATATCTAATAATGTGAAAAATTTGCAAAGTAGTAAATAATGTGCTCAATTCTATCTTTTGCTGATAAGGAAAAAGAGAATTGAGAAAACTAGCTAATTGAAGTAACTGTTTGAAGTTAGTGTGCATAATAGAAGCAATAAAAAAAACTCAAACGATAAGTGTTTAATTAGTGACATTGAAAAAACAAGACTTACCAATGAACTCCTTAAATCTTTCTAAGCTGCCTCTGAAACTGCTACGATAAGCTTGTCTTTCGTGCAGAAGTCTCGCAAAAAAACTGATAAAATACTCTCTATATTAAACTTTCTCAAGTTAGCTTTAGTACTAGAAATGATGAAAGATGAAATTGAAATCATTCATGTATAGTTAGGGACTTATACAAGAAATACTTTCCGGTGTACTTTCAAAATTTTTTTAAGTTGCCTTTGCAAATGCTACAATGAAGCGTTTTTTCCTGCAGAAGTCCAGCAAACAAAGTAATAAGCACTGTGTAAATTTAACTTTTGCGAGATAGTTTGAGTACTAAAAGAGATCAAAATGAAAGCAGCAACAATTAATGTTTAGCTAATTCGTGATTTAGAACAGCGAGACCTACAAGTGAACTTTTTAACTGCCATTGCAAATGCCACAATAAAGCTCTTATTTTTGAGAGAATTCAGGCGAACAAGGAAAAAAGACTGTAAATTAACTGTTTCATGTTAGTCTTAGTTCAAGTATTAATTACAAACAAAACTGAAACGATTAATGCTTAATTAATGGCTTCAAACGGCAGGACTTACCAAAGAAGCTTTTAAGTCCTTTTAAAGTTACATTTGCATTTGCTACAATAAGGGGAGGTTTTGGCGTGTGGCATATGTGGCAGTCTGCCACACCTGAAAACAATTATCAAATATTGATTTTCAAATTGCCTAAAAGCTTAACAACCATATTAATAACAATGAAGGGACCTTTTTACTCGGCATTTTTTTGAATGAACTGGTTGACGAAATTCTGTAACTTGTCGGCAGATTCATGTCAGTGGTCTGTGTATTGGACGATATGACAAATGAAGTTATTTGTGACAACTAAGAAAACGGTGGTCGTGCTTTGATGCAATGTCATGAATGGACTATTTCGAGAATGGAGGCAAATGCAGCTCTTGTTGATTATTTTGCGCTTGCAGAGAGCTATTTCTGGACTAAAATCCTGCGAAACAATACTTTCTGAGGCGTTGAAAATGGCAAGAGTGTAAGAGTGTTGCAGGGAATACGCAAGCCCTGGGCTAGTTTCCTTACAGCCCATGAGCAAATGGATAAATTGAAGACACTAGAAGAATTGAAAACACCATTTGGAAAAGCATGAAAAAACGTTGGAAAATTTTAAAGAAGGTCCCGATGTTGAAGAACCATAGGCAGCAGCAAGTCAGATAAGTAAAGTGAAACATTGTGGCCACAATACTAAAGCAAGTGGCCACAATACTAAAGCCAAAAGGAAAAAGAAAGATGAAATGAATGGAGCAGTGTCTATGATGGAAATTAATGACATTATGTTTTGCAAACGACTAAAAAAAATTGCGGATTCTTAAAAACTGTCATCAATTGAAAGCCCATGTTCAAGAATTTCAACCAGCTAAATGGTGATGAATAAATTGTCATATTGGCAAATTGTGAATTGTAGGTTACAGTGATGCTGTGATATCTCTGAAAGATAGTCAAAGCATAGTTCAAAAAGTGAATTACTCAAATGTCCTGTATTTCTCCAAGTTTCCTGTGTCTCTGATAAGTATCACGCAGACGGTGCGAGGATGTGTGGTGCGAGGGCCCAAGGTGTAGGCACGTGTCTGTGTTGTGCCGGCAGGTATGAGGTAGGAAGAATTTGTAAAAAGATCAGACGATGTGAAAAAAAAGAGAATCTAGATGTGTGTGTTTTGTTCTTCTTTGTAAAACAATATAAAATTATAGAAATATTACCAGTAACAGATATATACGTAGTAGTAGTATAGAAGATGTTTGTTAGCAAAATAGTTTGAAGTGGGATCGTTGTCATCCCAGTATTATTGGTGCTAGTCCAGTCATTGAAAGACCCATTCTTCCACCTAGTGCTTTGAAAAAACGGCATTCGCGGCCATGTAGTGATAATTGACGATGATGACAATGAAGATGATAATAATGATAATAATGAGGATGACGGCGACCGGACCAGTATGACAAAGACAATGACAACAACGATGAAGATGTTTTCCGTAACCATAGATATGCCACAGGCACATCTATGGTTCCGGAGATGACTATACCACATGGTCCCATTTTTGTGCCTTGTTTTTCAGACCATGTAGCAAATGCCTGTGATAATGACCAGAAATAACCCCAGTGACTAGTTAAAATAAAAAAGTGTGTTAGATAAAAAAAGCAAATCCAGTTGTCGTATTGTTGTTGGCAGCAGAGGTTTTTGAATTTGCGAAAGTGCTGCACACTGTCGTCGAATTCGCATGCGGTGGTAACGGCGTGACACAAGTGTTTGTCAAACAAGGTGACGAGTTTGTTTTTGCCTTTGCAGACGATATTGTAGGCCATGCAGGTCATCCAGTAGCCGGTCTTTTTGCACAGGGCCTCGAGGACGGAGGACTTGAGGTTGTTGGCGGCGGCGAATTCAAGGATGTACTTTTCTGGTTGATGCTACCATTGCTGTTTCAATGTGATCCACACAGATGTCGTGGAAGTCGTACATTTGTGGGCTTCATGATATTTTCTTCATGATTTCTTTGATATTGGGTTCTGTGGGTAGTTTGTTGTGTGACGATGCCTGTGTGGTAGGTGTGGAAGCAGACATCTATGTCAAGTTTTTCGAATTGTGGAAAGAAGTTGTGTTCTTGTTCTAGTGCCTTTGCTCTTCTTGTTGTGCATGTGGCAAATTGTTGTGAGAGATTTAGGGACAGACAATTTGAAATGTTATTTTTGAGGCGAGTGGTAAGTGATAGGTGTTGAATTGTTTCTGTCTTTGAGGAGATTTCATCGCCTTCTTTGCAAATGTTGAGAGTAAGCAGTTCGTTAAGCTCCATGTCCATGTAGTTCTGGGGGAGTTGATCAATTTCTTGGTTTTTGTTTGTGGTGTTGTTTTGGGCATCGAACATTTCACTTAGGTCTTCGGCTTTGGGTTTTTTTCTGTTTTCTAGAAAGTGTTGGGTGATGTCTTTGAGGGTTTTCGTTGGGTTTTGTGATAATCGCAAAAGGCATGTCGAAGTTTATGGATATTGTTGTTTTGTTTTACGACGTTAATATTCAGACCTTGGAGTTCGTTTCAGTGGTCGCTGATGTGTGCTTTCGAGACCTGAAAGGCGCCCAGGAGGTTTTGAGTTGGCAAAGGCGGACAGACTGGAGCATTAAGGCTGGTATTGAAGCTTTATTCATAGCGTTTCAGTTCGAGCTCCCATTCCAGAGTATCAACATTGCCTTTCATGGAATTGAGGTAGATGCAATGATCGACTGGATTTCAATGTTGTGTTCCATGTAGAGTTGGGTGATTTCGTCTTTGTGTTAGTGTTTTTGTTGTTTGATTGTGTTTTGGGGGCGACAAATGGTGTTCTTGTCATCATTGTCGTCATTGTCGTCGTTGTTGTCATTGTCGTCAAGATTTTCATCATCACGGTTGCAGAGGATGATTACATTATCGCTGCTGATGGTAGAATTGTCGGGCTAAGAGTTATCCAGATCAGTGCTAACAGTAGCAGCAGGTCTAGTAGCTTGGTTATTACTATCATGTTTGTCATTTTAATGTTGGATGTTGTCGGTGTTCATCAAGATGCGTTGTCCATTCTTCTTGTTGCTGTCATTGTTGTTGCCTGCTGCTGCTGTTGGGTGTTTTTGGAGATGTTTTGCGCTGTATTTATAGCCATGCAAATGAACGAAAATCTTCCGCTATTGTTTTGTGAGAGAAGAATGAGAGGAAGAAAAAATAAAAAATAAATATTTTTTTGCATGTATAAAATGATGATGATGATTATTACGATAATTATTTAAAGATATTACGATCCGGAAGGTTGAATGGGCGAAAAAAGTAGGTTCCTACACGTCAGTCATTTCCCACCAAAAGGTCTTTTCATTTTCGTGTGGTGTCCGGCACAACCAAGTAGAAATGATTAGAGTACCAAAATTTGTATCCTTCCAGGTGGGGATGTAAAATCCTGCAGATGCTGAAGAAGAATGGGATCAAATATTTGCCGCAAACCTTCTAGACCAGGCTATACTGGAGGGAGGTGCCACTTTTGGGCGGAGAAATTTAAATGGGCACTTTTATAATCCTTAACACGTGGGGATTACGAAATGAGACGGTGATCGGTGATTTGTTGGGGTTAAATGTCACAAAAAAGAATGAGCTTGCTGTCTTGGTGGCAGCACGCTGTACCCCTTCAAATCAAGTTCATGCTGCTGACATAAAGGCAAACAGAGTTCTTGGTTCATCTTATCTGCTAATGGACACAACCATGCCACTAGGTTGACAACAAATGTTACTGACACTGGAAATTCACACTTATATGGTCTGATGCACAAGGGCTGCAACTCTGAACTAGGGAGACACCTTTTGTCTCAATGTGTTGTTAGCACCTGGAACTTGCTGTTAACTAACATTAGATGTTCTGCATCTGTTAATTCATTCAAGAACAGATTATGACAGATTTTTAATCTTACTCTATACATATTATTGTCTCTTAATATATTATCAGTTGTATTTTTGATATCATTATTATCATGTTATGTGATATTAAAACCTAAGCCTATCTAACTTTAAATTTAATTCATTTCAGTAAATTTCATTAGTATTTCATTCTGACTTTTGCTTTAAAATTTTTATTCTAGAAATTGTTTCAAAATGACAAGTATTTTGGATATGCCAGATTTATCGACTTTTATGGTCCTTTCCTACTTGGACTATGAGGATTTGATTTCTTTCAAACAGACATGCCAAAGAACCTATGCATTAATAAGTTCTGCAGAAAGCAACACTGAGCCAAATTCAATGTTTTTTATGCAATGGATCTTATTTCCACGACATTGTCGTGAACATGTTTTCAGCATTCCTGATGCCATCATGAGTATAGATTTTTTTGGCAGCTCATGGTCACATTTTGGAGGCAGTATCCTTGATACAAATTATCTGAGCGCAGTGAATTTTGGGTATTGGAGAGAAGTTGCAGTTGAAGAATTGGAGCTATTTTTCAAAAGATGCCATCCTCAATTTGAATTTCTTGGCATTGCAGGATTACAAATAAATGAAAATGTAAGCAATTTGTAATTTACTAAAAATTATCGGCAGTCATGGGTTCAAACATTCGAGATACTTGCACATTTTGAAATTTTCAAAATCGGCAAGTCTTTATTCCTTGTTCAATATGCTACTTTTCATTGCCATTATCATTCTCAAATTTATAATGCAATTGTTATACAAGGTGTGTTCTAATCAGTCAAAAGGTTTGCTTTATTTCAAGCAATTCATTCTAACTATTGGGGATGGTGATCTAACTAACATCTAACTAAGTGAGGATGATGATCACATATATTGTATATATCCTAACTGAATTATGTTCCATTTCCCATGTTGGGTTGCCTCATCGTCAATAGCAGACCGGATTTTTATTCAGCAACCAGTGACAGAGCTCTATTACCGTGACACTGCTTGGTGTGGATAGATGAATAACTACAAGAACTTGTTTCAACTAAATTGTTTCCTTGGACAATTTTCAAATGAGTATGTATGTCGCTTGCTGAAGCTAGGCAAAAAAATGAAAATTCATATCTCTTATTTTTGTATTTGCCTATCATTTTAACGATCTAAAGATCTTGTTTTTAGTATTCTTTGCTAATTGATTGTCTGTGTGAATGGCTGGACATTCTCCCAAAGTTCCACCAAAATGATTGCGGTAGCGGTTATGTAGTTTTTTTCAATATTTTGTTATTACAGAGGTATATTTCTTCTTCCAAATGTCATGGCATTATTTGCAATAGTTTTCTCCGCCCAGGTGTATACGGAATTACAATTCCATGTAATATTGTTCAATCTATCTGTCTCGCAGATTTTGATCTTGAGGACCCTGAACGCATTGTGGACGATGTGTTTCACCCAGGCCTATGATACTTTATATTTTAATTTAGAAAACAATGACATCCATTAATTGTATTGTTTATTTATAAATTATTCCCAAAGTTGCCAATGTCACCAAAGTCGCCAATATTAACTTGAGGATTGTCAGTTAAAAACTGTTAACTTGGGAATTTGATGTTGTAATTTAACTATATTGTTTATTGATCTGAGCATTGTAAATGTGACCTTCATCATAACATGGTATCATTTGTTTGTGAATGGTTTTTGTTTGTATTATTCAATGAATTGTTTCCATCCAATGCACAGTTCATGTTGTTACTATAGGTACTATTATGTTTCTATTCAGCTATGATTGACTGGTGGTTTGTTCTTTTGGGTGAATATGCTTGTTTTCACCTTGTGCAAACCTTGTAGATATAATGTGAACAAATGTAAAGATTTTGTTGCAACTAAACATTTCATCTACTTGAGCAGTAAGTTATCCTGAAAGTTACCGATCGAGATTCTGTTGTAATTGCTGTTACTTTTGGACGAAGGCAGTCATTCACGTTGGAGCTGTTTTTACGTGTGAGGTACGCAATAATACTTATCAACACCCCGTCGTTTGGTAAGTCTACATTTACTTACATAAAATGTTGTTGGAAGTAATGTTGAAGTTCACATGTGTAACACCATTATTACTGAAGATGATAATACGAGAGCCAAATTTCCTAAGTTTATAAAATATTAAGAGAACAATTCAGAAATAAACCATGCTTTAAACGTTTCGATAAAATCTTCTTCAGTAAACTTTGCTAACAATGATTTGGGGACCTACTTATACACCTAATTAACAAAACATAGGGTAACAAAGAGAAAAACCTAGACAAGGACCTACTCAATACAATAATGGTTAAGCTAAAAATAAAACAAAGGTTGAGCTGAGAAAACAAAGAGAAGCTAACAAGTCAAGAAAAATGATGAATTTGGAAATTGGATTGGGAAATGCCGCTGTTACACCTTAGAAATGAAAATAACGATAAACACAAATGAAAAACAATAAGAACCATACACAAAGGAAAGACGGCATGATAAAGCGATACACAACCGAATGTTAAATAACACCGCCCATTACAGAGGTGCGGCACATACAAATAAACAATAAGAGCAAAAAAACAAAAAACAAAAGGACAATGAGAAACACGTGTAGACAAAAAAAAATATTAAGAAACGCAAAGATATAGATATAGATATATTACTGAAGAGATATAGATTTGCATTGTTTGAAGTGCAACCATGCAAAAATCAACTATGCACCTTGCAGGTTTTAAACCTGACCTTGAAAAAACTAAAACCATGTGTAACATATGGGCTGAAATGTTTATTACTACATTACATTGTCATAGTGGTGATTAAATAATACTGCTCAAAACATTGCTGCTAGTGAAAGGTTGTCTTGAGCAATGCTGTCTCATACCCAGCGTTCCAGCAGGTCCCAGTAGAACCAAAAGTCATGAAAAACTCATTTTGATTAAAACTGGCTGAAACTCGATGAGAAGTATAATTTTGGGCCGCTGAACTCGAAAATTAGACTTATTTTTCGAAATTTTGATGTTATGGGAGCATAAAATGGGGTAAAAAGGGGCAATAAGCAAATGCCTTCTGACATGTATATGGCCCTATATTTACCTTTTTCTAATCTATTTTCAAAAAACACGAACAAAGTTAAGCAATTCCTAAGCCATTTTGAGTACTCAAATTCGCCTTCCAGCTAAGCAGTTTTTAGTACTGAGCCCGAGTTGAAATTGCTTATAAAAAAATGAGTGTAATGCGCTACTGTACATGACCAGCTAATTGATACATACACCACGGTGGTTAGTATGCTGGCCCACGCTCACTTGATATAAATCAAAAGAGATGAAAGAAAACCCTACAAAATATGGGCCTAAGTAAAAATATCGATTTGCATAGCATTCGGCCTAAGTCAGTATATTATTAATTATAAACCACAAAAACGTGCATGACTGAAAAGCTGAAACTTTATTTAACTTGTTATGCAGCGTTGTGTATGCAAAGTAAATGCCCTATTTTACCATCTTTTTTCCGTGTAACGCACTTGTGCTGCAAGTTGTGTCTTCCATTTTGCAATGATAATCAGACCACCATCACAGAATAGGGAGAGAAACAATCAAACTCATCATCAAACAAAATACATGCAATAATCATCTCGTCATTGCGAATCGCGATAAAGTCCTTGTCTTTGCATATATTAAACCCTCGCTATGATGGCAGCCTATCCATTGGACAATGCATTGACATTTATTACCGTACATGAAAAGACACTTATTTTAGAAAGACACAAATTCTACGGCACAGAACCCTTTCACGATGTTTTCACACCTTGAATCTCTGCACGAAATCGAGGTTATAGATGTAGTGGCGCATTTTTCAAACATCTTTAACAGCGTTTCAAGGCAATAATCGTGCTTTTTCCTCTACTGATAAATTGCTGTAAAATTCACAGAAAGTATTAATATGAGTAACAAAAACGCACCTGATATGACTACAGACTTACTGCAGAGGAAGATGAGATTTTTGGGGCGTCAATGTGCAACTTTTGGCTGTCAGAGCTATTTTCATTGAGATGGATATCAAATGGGCCTAAATTATTTTACATTCCAAAATCAAATTTTGAGAAGCTTTGTTGGTGCGATTTGATAAAAAGAGCAGACGGTAGGGACGGTTTTAAGGTGACGAACTCGACTGTCTTGTGTGAAAAGCTTTTTGCATCGGCTGATATCAAGCGAAACCCAACTAAGTGGCGTCTTGTTTCTGGTGCAGTGCCTTCGTTATAAACCTTCATGAAACGAAAACTGTCTTTTCTCTGTGAAGAAATGCCAAAATGATCTGGCTGATCAATTTGGCATTTCTTCAAGTCATGTTTCAAAGATCTATACAACTTGGATTTGTTTTCTTTATAATGAGCTCCCACTTCTTTTCAAACCACCTTCTCAAGAAATTGTTCAACAAAACATGCCTGAACAGTTCAAAGAATTTCCAACAACAAGGTTAATAATTGATTGTGTCAAAGTATATGCAGAGGTCTCATCATATATGAAAGCACAATCCCAAACGTGGTCAGAATATAAGCACCACAATACCTGGAAAGTTCTCATTGGCATATCAAGAGAAGAATACTTGAATTTGCAAGTATCAGACAGCAAGACTTTTTGGCATGCCAATATTGCATCTGTTCCACTTTGGGATAGAAATATTCAAATGTTGCCATCAATGAAGAGAAATTGGGAAAGCCAGTATAAAACTTTGTTGCAGAGCTATCAGACTTCAACTTATCAATGGAAAAAAGAGATGATTTTAACTTTGTTAACTGCAATTCCAGCTTTTCCATTTGACTTTCTGCTTGGACACTTTTGGCAGTCAAATCTCCCAGTTAACAATTGGAGATTTTCACTCTTCGTAAAAGATTGCATTATTTCACTTTCTACGTTTTCAGAATCAACAGGAACATGTGTATGTAGGACAATTGATAAAAGAGAAATCTGTTATGTTGATAGATCATCAATACATAAACTCACTTTGAGTCTCATCAGAACTAGAATAAACTCTTGTAGGTGAGTGATCGGACGCTTTTTCTTGCGAAGAGAAGAATACTTGGATTTGCAAGTATCAGCAATTTCGGAAGACTTTCGTGATGATCACTTGCGGGTTGTTGTTGGAGAAAAGACAGTTTTCGTTTCATGAAGGTCCGGTATGGAAAGTATGGCAGTTTTCGCCGAGATCTCGGGTGTGCAGCCTAAAATCCCAAGTGTGCAAGTGTGCAATGCAACAAATATGTACTTCAAGTGTGCAATATGAATTTTATATACTCATATCATAGGTTGGCAAGTTTGTATTTGTTCCCAGTAACTCCCAAATTTAGGATGGAAACTTGCACTTGAAAGTAAAAGTAGGCCCACTCCACTCGCAAGTGTAAAAAATTTTTCGCGCTTCGCGCGATGGTCCAGATTTCCCTTCCCCTCATGGCAAAGTACTGAACTTTTACAGATTCCCCCTTTTACAGATTTGAAAAAGGGGGAATATGACGTCATACGATATCGTGTGACGTCATATTCCCCCTTTTCTCTATTCTCCGTTCCCTGATTCCCCGTTCCCCCTTTTACAGATAGCCTCAGTGATACACTTTTAGAAATGTAAGAGGATCACCTCCATATTTTGAGAAATGCCGAAAAGATCTTTTTGCAACAATTAGACAACTTGGATACCCAACATGGTTTGCATCATTTTCTGCTGCAGAAACAAAATGGCTACATTTATTAAAAATTTTGGGATGAATTATTGATAATTATTCCTATACTGATGAAGAAATAAGCGAATGCTCTTGGCAAAAAAAATGTGAGCTAATTCAAAAAGATCCAGTAACATGTGCAACGAATTTCGAACACATGGTTCAACTTTTGATTCACCAGTTCTTGAAAAGTAATGAACAACCACTTGGTGAAATTTCTGATTATTTTTATAGAGTTGAGTTTCAAAAGCGTGGATCACCACACATTCACTGTTTATTTTGGATAAAAAATTAACCTCAGTATGGTAAAGAAGGTGACGAAATAATTACCACATTTGTTGATAAGTATTCAACTTGCGCAGAGAAAATAGACCATGAAAAAAGTGCTGAACTAATCAATTTGCAAACCCACAAACACGCAAAGACATGTAAAAGAAAAAACAAAAATGTTTGCAGATTGAATTTCTCCTTGCCTCCCATGCAAGAGAGAGTAATCTTAAAGCCCCTTGAACATGAAAATCTTTCTGAGATTGAAACAAGAATTCTTTCAGAAAATTATGACAACATAACAATCTTGTTAAATGAAATGAAATATGGTCATGACATGACATTTGATGCATTTTTGAACTTGTTACAAATTGACAAAAAACAGTACATACAGGCCATAAGGTTTTCCTTAAAAAGGGCAACTCTTTTTCAAAAAAGAACTCCTAAGGAGATCAGAATAAATAGCTACAATCAAAACATATTAGCAGCTTGGCAAGCGAACATGGACATTCAGTTTGTTTTAGATCCTTAGGCTTGTGCAGTTTACATTTTGTCTTATATTTCAAAAGGGCGAAGAGGTATGAGAAAATTACTTGAAAAGGCTAGCAAAGAAGCACACGAAACACATTGTGAAAGTATCCCAAAACAAATAAGACATGTTGGAAATAAATTTCTAAATGCTGTTGAAATTAGTGCACAAGAACCCATCTAATATATATATTCTGCGGAGTCACGTGATGACGCATTTTCCTTGCCAAAAACAATAGATTCGACCCGAAACAATAGGTCGAACGTCCGAAAACAATGGACCGAAACGGCGAACCGTGTAATCACAAAGGCTTTTTTGTATGTGGATATATGGCAATGAAATTCACACTGAATGTTTACTTTATTAATATAACCAGGGTAATGGATTTTGTTTTTCGATTTTCTCCTGAAATTTTGAATTATTCCACTAATTATTCTGCTAATTGTGCCATCACGAAAAAACTACGGTTTGCTCTGGCGAAACTTCCAAATTCGCGTCCCGAACTCCATTTTCGAACAGAGTATTCGCTGTTCATGTGACCCGTTTCGCATTTTGCTGTAATTTGATTGGCTCTTTCGCGACTTCACGTGAACAGTCAGGCGTATTTCGTTATCATGCAAATTTGCCCTCGGGTTGAACAGCAGGTACTTTGGAGAAGACGCGTGTTTTTGTTTTGAACACAAAGGATAACTCGGCGCCTGTCAAAGTGTTTTACGACCTGAATTATCTTTGTAAAGACTTGCTAATTGTTTGAGAGACCTCTGGAAAATTACAGGAAACAACTGAGAACACAGGTGATAGCTTTGTTTTGTTTTTTGAGTGAGATAGTTGTAGTTTAGGTAGTAGGCGACCGCCATTGTTGCTTCGGCATGCTCGCGACGCTAAGGCCTAATGTAAACAAGCCCAAAGTTTTAATAAACAAATTATGATAAGGGGTTATCAGGCGAGCAAAGCGAGCCAAACTGTTGCAAGAGGAATAGGCAGAGGCATGAGCGAAGGCAGCGCACGAAGTGCGCCCTATCAGTCAATGTTTCTTGATAATAGATAGACAGGCGAGCACAGCGAGCTAACCCATTGTACGTGGGGTTGGAATTGGAAGGGGCATGAGCGTTAGCGAATGCAGCGCACGAAGTGCGCCAACCACAGGCGAGCGCAGCGAGCTAGCCCATAGTACGTGGGGTTGAAAGGGGCATGAGCGTCAGCGCATGCAGCGCACGAAGTGCCCCAAGCACAGGGAGCGCAGCAAGCTAACCCATTGTAGGTGGGGTTGAAAGAGGCATGAGCGTAAGCGAATGCAGCGGACGAAGTGCGCCAACCACAGGCGAGCGCAGCGAGCTAACCCATTGTAGGTGGGGTTGAAAGGGGCAAGACCGTGAGCGAATGCAGCGAACGAAGTGCGCCAACCACATTATGTTTTTTTCACTTGCCCCCCTCCGGGAAGCGAGCGTACGCGAGCGCCCCCAGCTAGTCTATTTGGTAATGCAAATGCCCCTGAAAAGATCATCACGATTTGTGCAGTTTATTAACACAGCACCCGCAGATGAAAGATGCTATTTCTTCAAAAATAAAGATGCCATAAATGAATTACCAGATCATTCAACTGATGTAGAGTCAGATAACGCCATCAAACGTTGCCAAAGAAGACCACGTGAGCTTGAAAATATATGCTTGGCTGACTTTATTGCATGGTATGACATTTCAAAATCTTTTGCAAAAACAAAAGTATATACGACAATACTATTCATGAACCACTTGAAAAAGATTTCTCTGAAAACTGTGACGATGATTTTACAACTGACAGCAACATTGAAAGTTGTGGAAAAACGAATCAATTGCCAGGTGGTCTTCAGATTGTTAAAAGAACCAAATCAAAGGTATTGCGTTCTGTACGGTACAATAAAGAAAAAATCCTGAGAATTATTTCAGAGAACAACTTATGCTTTATTTTCCATGGAGAAATGAGCAAAAGGATTTGCTTCAAGATTCCCAGACATTCGAGGAGCATTTTGAAAAGATGAAACACATTGTGGATAAAAATTCACTTCAATATGAAGAATACAGTACTTCTTTGCAACAAGTTGTTGAAGATCTTGAGTTTGAGCACACGGGTGAAAAATGTGTGGTTGCACCCAATGTACAACATATTGAAAATGAAGATTCTCATGCAGAAACCCGAGCCAGCAAACTATTTGGTTGTTTTCATCCACAATCTGCACTTCAATCACATTATGATTTGCTTGATGGCGCAGGTATTTGCCCCAGAAATGAGAATTGTGTAAGAGGTATCAGTGATTTGCAGCTAAGAGAAAACGTCCAATCACTTAACAAGGAACAAATGGAATTTTTTTATCATGTGCTACATTCAGTCAAAACAAAGAAACTTCCAATCACATTATTTTTAAGTGGTGGTGCAGGAGTGGGAAAAATTTTTTTATTAAACACATTATATCAAGCTCTGAACAAATACTTAAATAGTTTGCCAGGTGAAAATCCAGATGACATAAAAATTTTAAAAGTTGCACCCACTGGAAAAGCTGCATTTAATATAGGAGGAGACACTGTCCATTCTGCATTTCAAGTTCCAGCTTCTCAAGGCTTCAATTACAAAGCATGAGATTGTGACAGACTGAATAAAATCCGAAAACAATACCGAAAATTGCAGATGATTTTTATTGATAAAGTTTCAATGTTTGGCAGCAAGTTATTTAACTTCTTGAACCTACGTCTTTAACAAATCATGGGAAAGAAAACCCTGTTTGCAGGTTTAAGTGTAACAGCCGTTGGTGATTGGTTTCAACTCCAACCAGTCTTTGACAAGTGGATTTTTGACACATCTGGGAAGAATATTTTCAAATATGTGAACTGCACACAATTATGAGGCAGAAAGATGATAAAACCTTTGCAGAATTATTAAATCGGTTGAGAGAAGGCAATCAAACAAAAGAAGATGTAAGCCTTTTGAAAACAAGAACTATTTCAAACAACAAGTTTTCCAACATAAATTTGATAGGTTATACACATTTGTTTTTCACAAATGCTGCAGTTAATTTATTCAACCACTCTAGCTTTCAAAATGCAAAAGGAGAACGTGCAGTAATTCAAGCAATTGATTTGGTGATAGGAGACTTAACAGACAATGTGAAGCTCAAACTAGTGAACAAGATTCCAAATGATCCAACAAAAACAATGGGTTTGCAGACATTTCTGTATGTAGTTGTTGGTGAGAAATATTTATCTCATATTTCATATCTCATCTCATATTTATGGTGGCCCATGGTTGCCACCGTGTGTTTTGCTCATTTATTTAGTTTTACTTGTTTTATTTTAATTTGTTTTTCTTTTTTGATTTTATCTTTATTTCTTTTTTTATTTTGTTTAGTTTTTTTCCACATAAATCATTTTTATTGTTTTATAAATATTTTTTGCTGTTAAAATGAAAACAAATTGAAATGAAATAAATTCATACACGTGGACCATCGTTGCCAATCTTGTGATATTCATCAATGGCGGACCATCGTTGCCATACCCATGATCCTTCGCGAGATAAAAAGGCGGGAAATCATAGAGATAGCGGGAAATAGACTTGTAGTGCTTGTTTTCCTGCGTTCTTTGACATTTGACTGACTCAAGAGTGACTTAATGGCGGCGGACATGATTAATAACAACAGTGGTGATGGTGATTGTGAATGGAAGAACGACAAAAAATTGAAAGAAGAATTAAATGGGTATGTGGAGAAGAATTTAAAGAGAAAAGAAATTCTTGACTTTGTCAAGCAAAGGTACCCACAGTATCCATGGAGCCTCAGGAGTATTAGCAGGAGAATGAAGTTTTTTGGCATAAAGTATGTGGATGATGATAGGGCCGACTTGGGGGATGTTGAACAAGCCGTAAGAGAGGAATTGGATGGACCTGGTCAACTGTTAGGATATAGAGCACTCCACAAGAAGATCAGAGAGATTCATCATCTTAAAGTGCCACGGAGATTGGTTTATGCATTAATGCAGAACATGGACCCAGATGGACTTGAGCGAAGAAGAAATGTTGGACGTGGGAAAAAACGAGCTGGAGATGTGGCATTCCATTCAGAGGTGGGTACAAATATCAATTGGTAAAATTTTAATGTAAAGTACGACTGACGAGTCAGGCATGTTTTTATTAGTTTTAGGGAGTGGGAGTTAGTTAGGCCTAATTAATTAAATAAATAATCAAGTTGTTGAGGTAATTGAGATGATGAGTATTAGATATGTGATGGGTTTTTCCTCAAAATTATAATTCTTTAATTAATTATATTTTATATACGGTACAATAATTTTCAAACTCGAAGGCAGTGGCTTGCCAAAGAGGCAACCAAAATGGCCAATCTGCAGGGCCTGTTGAGTGTTTCAAATGCTCTCAGGCCTAATTGTTTATTTTATGTTGCAGGGTTCAGATTACACATGGTCTCTTGATGGGCATGACAAAATGTGTGGGTTTCAAAAATCCATGTTTCCATTAGCAATATGTGGAGCCCAGGACACATACAGTGGTAAAATCATGTTTTTAAGAATATGGACAACAAACAACAACCCTACAGTAATTGGAAAATTCTACGTGGACCATCTATGTAAAACAAATGGTATGTTTTGCTATTATTTATATATGGGCATCAGTGCAAAATTGACTTGAATTTCATCTACAAGTCATGATTTGTTTTTGTCATAGTAAATAGAAATGGAAACCTAACTGATTGTTTTATGATTACCAGTATCAATTAATTTATATATATTATTCTATGCTAGTAATACCATCAAGAATAAGAATTGACAAAGGCACAGAAACAAATATACTCACAACCATCCATAGCTATTTAAGAGAAAAGTGTGGAGATCTTCAGGATGGAACTGATAGCATACTTTATGGTCCATCAACCCAAAATAAAATTGAAAGGTGGTGGAGAGAGCTCCTTGAACGTATGGAAAGATACTTCAAAACCCAATTAAATAACCTCTTGGAAAGTGAGGAGTATGATCCAACTGATGAAGTAGAAAGGTAAAAAAGCTCCCCCCAGCTTACAAACAATACTTTACATCCAAAAATTATCTTTCGGGCCTCCCTTTCAATTAATCCCCCACTCTTATTAGCACTCTTTTCAGAAGCAAACATTTATTAAGCTGCCCTCTCCATTTACCCCCCCCCCCTCAAAATTATACAAACTCACGTGATAAATGGATTTCAAGTGAAGCTCCATTTTTTAACTAACTTCAACAAACTAATAAATTAACTAACTGCTAAACAAAACATTACAAACAAGAACTGGAATTTTACTTACACTTAATGAATATTAAGAATGTCAAAAACCTGGCCTACTAATAACCATTAACACAGCTCAACCTTCAATTCAATAACAAATACAGCTTTCCAATTTTTCAAATGATCCGACATTTATTCATTGATTCTGTCTCACATGTCATTTCGTTAATTTCAATACATTAAGTAACAGGTGAGTTTTCTTACAGGGACATGATCGCTTTTATTTATATTCCAATTTTGCAAAGAGAACTTGATATGTTCAGTGATGCCTGGAATAACCACAGAGGCAGAAAACAGAGACAGAAGCAACTACCAGTTGGAGTTCCAAACCACATACATGCCTTTCCAAGAAATTATGGTGGAGAAAAGTGTGGCCATCATGTACAAGATGAAGACTTACAAGAAGTCACAGAACTTTGTGGTGTAATGAACAACCACAATGACTACTTGATGCCTAGATTTCGACAACTATGTCAACAGCACATCCAGAATGTGAACCTGATTAAATGCTCGGAAGCTGCTAATGCATATTTGCTGCTGAAAGCAAATTTGACAGCAGGAAATTAATTCATTTAAGTTTTAGTTGTGAAATATTTGTCCATTGTCTTGTCCATATTCTAATTAATGTTCTGGGTATCTAAGAAGTATTGACCAACTTAAGCATTCTACAATACTCATTGCAGTCATGTTGTGACAAAAAGTTTCCTATTGCTTGAATTGACAGATTTCCAGCACAAAAGTTAATTTGTTGATCAGCGTCATACAGTTCGGTGCTGGCAATTTCTGGATCACACAAAGAAAAATCACAGCCCTGTAAATCAAGAACCATCAAATGTTTGTTGGAGGCAAAATATGTGTAATGTGCAAAGGTTTCTGCTTTGAGAGCAGCCTCACTCCCATCATTTGTGACAATGTCTCCAGTGTTATTGACATATTTCCTAAACATTCCAGGAATAAAGTTTTCTATTGTCACATGCTCATCAGCAAGTTTACCATAGAATAGCTTGGTATACAATAAATGGTTTCCAAAGTTGGGTGGTGCATCTGCCTTCATTTTTCGTGCAAAATATCGAGCCAATGAATGCATCTGCACAACTTTGCGTGTGTGTGATTCCAATGAAGAAAACAGACTGACAAGATCATTTATCCTCTCTGGCCTGTATCGTTTCAAAACAAGACTTCCATACAAGCCTGACTTCCCAGCACATCTATAAGCATCTCTGATACCACCGCTGCTGAATTTATTTTTATCCAGTTGAATTTTGACCTCAATTGGGTCAGCCCAACACCCATTTTCAGCATCAAATGTTTCAAGTGCCATTGTTACCATGTCATGCTCACGTTTGGGGGTAACCAGCCTTCCAAGTTTTATCATTTCACTTAGTGGGACTGATTTGGGGACAACTTCAGATGCAGCAGGAACGGTTCTGGTTATGACGCTGCTGCTTGGAATTTCGCCATTCTTTGTTCTGGGAGGCCTGATGATGCTGACATCGATGAGTGAAGTGGTGCCTGTAATTCCAGAATCTTTGTTTCTGCTGCTGCTGCTGCGATGTCCTATCTTTTCAATGCCAGCTTCCACAAACCTTATATGAATTACCTTCCAGTTGGTAATTTGGTTAACTGAAAAAAAGGAAGGACCCCTCTCTCCAGCAAGAATATCACACTGATACACATTTCAAATCATTTGAAAATGATTAAGACACGCTTCTTTTATATTTTCGAAAGTGCGCTCTTTCCCATGCATAGGCACCATGGTCAACGCCCCAACTCTCGAGTACTTTTGTGCTTTTCCCTCCACTTGTGCTGACAATCGTTGTACAGTAATGAAGTCGTCTTCTTTTTTTTCGGTATCCTTTCCTTTCTTCTTTTTTGATAACTTTGCTTAAAGATTGTCCCACTGCCTTCTTTTTGACATTTTCGTGTGATCACGAGTATCAGGCCTGTTGTTGCTTTCGATATCTATTTTCCGCCTTTTTATCTCGTGAAGGATCATGGGTATGGCAACGATGGTCCGCCATTGATGAATATCACAAGATTGGCAACGATGGTCCACGTGTATGAATTTATTTCATTTCAATTTGTTTTCATTTTAACAGCAAAAAATATTTATAAAACAATAAAAATGATTTATGTGGAAAAAAACTAAACAAAATAAAAAAAGAAATAAAGATAAAATCAAAAAAGAAAAACAAATTAAAATAAAACAAGTAAAACTAAATAAATGAGCAAAACACACGGTGGCAACCATGGGCCACCATAAATATGACATCAAACATCAAAACATCTGATGGTCTAACTAATGGTGTTGAATGTATTATTAAAAAAATTGATTACAGAGTGGAAAACTCAAGCAAAGTTTGCAATATAGATCACTCAGATCACACCAAATTGACACTTCATGGACACCTGTATTTGAAGTTAGCAAACAATTTGTAATTGGAAAGTCAACTCATTTTAAATATATGAGACGTCAGTTTCCACTGGGACAAGCAGCTGCCAAAACTATTCATTGATGTCAAGGTGATACTTTACAACAGTTGGTAGTAAATTTTGCATCAAGGTCAACTGAACATATCCATTATGTTGGTCTCAGTAGAGTTGTAAATATGACTGGTTTATAAATTGACACATTCAATGAACAAAAGATATCTGTCAGTGAGAAAGTTAAACATGAAATGATGCGATTGAGGATATTTGCACAATATCAATCATGTCTCACACTTTTGTATAAATTATCAGCAACTTTAAAAGTCTATTTTCACAATGCTAGGTCCTTTATACTTCATAAACAAGATATATTGCAAGACCTTAATGTACAATCAGCAGATATAAATATTTTTGTTGAAACAAATTTTTCAAAAAAAAATGATGATAAGGACTTAATGATACCCAATTTAACATTATACAGGAATGACAATGAGGAGTTTGATAGCGATAAAGCTATGTATGGAACTGCAGTGTATACACAATTAAAGGCCTACTGCAATCAAAAATCACTTTCCTGTTTTTTTTCCATAAAATGAAATTTCAATCTTTACTGATTACTTTGGTGCCTGTTTTGTTTTTATTTGTTCACGACAAGTATACTAAATTTGGCTTTGAAATGGGGCACTGACTGCGACATGGTATGACCTCATAACTAGGACACAAATCGACTTTTATAACGGGAGAGTATCGGGAAAAGTTTTCAAATCTGCACTATGCGTAGGTCCGGCCCTTATTAAAAAATCGCTTTACAGGGTACAAAACTATAACTTTCCGCGTGTCATTTCAGCTATTAACCAAAGAAATTGAACTTACGGTAACGCTATAGCGGCGTTTTGAAAAAGGGTACCACAAACTGCGCGGTCAGTCAAAAGACATCTTATTCCGCGCGGTCTGATTTCCAAGCGGCTGGAAGCATTCACAAAGGAAGTTTGTCAGAAATCATGGATGGCGGAGCTGTGTAAATAAAACTAGTAACAAACACGATGGCCGAGGTTGTTGTTAGAGGACCAGGCAAAGTAAGCTGTTACAGCAGTTAAGTTAATGAATAAATGCTATTTTCAAGCAGCCGTTTTCAAAACAAATTTGAAATGAAACAGATAAGGAGAGCTGAAGGCGTGCGTTTTGCTCACAATACCCATAGGCAAGACAGAAATTCAAAACATAAAGCTGCTACGGAACCACCAGTTTCATTTTTTGTCCATTTGGAATTTTGGAACCATCGTGTTTCAACAGAAAACTTGTAACACATCTGACTATGATAATAAATTGCTATGCAGAATATTGCGATTAGTTCTATTTTATTTCTCCAACTTCTACCCCAATGAAAACACTGTAGCAACTTGGCGTTCCAGCCAGACGTGATATAAAAGTAATTCGTTTTGATAAGACTGGACTGACAACAACTTAGCAGCATCAGATATATCTTAAAAAGCCAACTCTGAGCGTAAATAGTCCATGTAGATTCTGAAAACATCTCTGCATTCTCTCACACATACATCATATGCGACTCAGTAAAGCCAAATGCAAAAGTACATTTCGTCTCGACACTGATAATGATAATCCCCGTTGTTTGCTTCCGCTCTCCACCGGGGCTGATCCCCTCCCGCAATTTGGCGTCACGACCAAAACTGCCCCAATTCAGACTCCAATTACTCCCCCCAAATCGCTTTCTAAAATTATAGAAAAAATTTTAAAATTTGTGAAAACACTTTAATATTTATGCCTTGGGATGCGATTTTTATTTAATTAGTTATTTATTGAGCTAGACGGAGTGGAGCAAAAAACTACAATACACTTCAATACAAAAACTTGAAATGGGTCCTAGTTATTACGTCACGTTTGTCGCAGTTGAAATGGCAAAATCGACGACTTTACGGGCTTGTAAAAACGATTCTACTGGATCAATTTTCATTCTGAAAACGGTTTTATGATCAGTTCGAATAGGTTTACCATGAAATGCAAAAAAATCATATCACTTTTTTTGATTGTAGTAGGCCTCTAAGCAAAAGTAGAACCACAATCCATTTCAACAAAATCACAGACAAAATCAGATCACTGTTACAGTTTGCAATCAACAAATTGAAAATTTACGTCATCAGTTTTTACAGATCACCTACTAAAGTGTCATTTAAAGCTTTGCTTGGTGCAATACATTATATATCTAATATGTTCAAAGATTACCCAAACATTATTATTTTGTGATTTTAATGTGAACCTCATGGAGGAATCAAAACAAAAAATTGAGTTAATCACAGCAATGCAGAAAATGGGATATTTGTAACTTTTAGAACAATCAACAACAGACTATGATTCGTTACTAGATCATATTTACATAAAAATACCGGACAGAGTTGCACATTTGGGCACACTTGGATCATATTTTTCTGATCACAACAGGAACATCGCATTTGGATATGGCAACAGCAGACATTTTCTGCTTGTCAAACTTGACTTTGATGTCTTGAAGATGGAGCAAGCAATCAGCAATTTCTTCAAATGTGCTGCTCAGTGAGAGGCCTGAACCATCCAGCAAAGCCAGCAACGTTTCTGTAAAAAACGAAATTTTTACAAGTGCCCCATCCTCACCTAGAAAGCTAAGGGAAGCACATGCCTCTTTATTGCAATCAGACAACTTCTGGCTGACTCCACAAATGCTGCATTTTATTGTTGATGAGACACCAGTTATCTCCGTCATCTTACGGTTGCACGCCTGGCATGGGTAAAACACTGACAAATTATGCAGGAATTTGAATGCTTTTGCAACCACATCAGTAATTGGTGATTCCAACCAGCTGGGACCAGTCACATTATCAATTTGTTGCTCTGTTTCAGCAAACTTGGTATCGTAAATGGTAGAAAGAAAGGTGGCACTTTGGAATTGGCGAACAACCAAATTTTCAAACAAGTATGTATGGCCATCCTCTAACTGGTCAATTGGGTCACCCCACACATGGAACACCGACTTTCCAATTTCATCTTCCAATACACAATCTTCTTTCACCCCAATTTTTTTGTCTTTTGTCCTTGTTGCAACAAGTTTTGCTGGCAAACTTCCCATGGTGAGGGGAGCAGTCACATTTACTTTTTGCAGCACTTTGATTGTCTCAATTTCGCTTAAAGTGATTGTTACTGCCTTTGGTTGCAAGTCATTTGAGACATGTTCTTTATTATCAGCAAAGGAAAGCTCGACATCAAAGGGAAGTGCTTCATCTACTGATGAACATTGGTTCAAAATGAAGTCCTCTTTATTTTCTGCTGGAAGAAGTCCTTTCAACACAACTGGGGACTTTGAAGCTTCAAGCTTTTGCAACTTTGAATGAGAGCTTGTATCAAAACCTACCACATGACGTATTTTTGTTGGACTAACTTGTAAGCCAAAAACAAAATACTCATGGTCTCGTTTTGACCTTTTGATAGGTGATAGTGTATGTATATAACCATGTTGAATCCCTAAAGAATGAATAATAAAGTTGTGTAAAAGCAAGTCAACACAGTCTGTTGCTTAAGGCTTATAAGTAATTTTATGACTTAATTAAATAGCTATAATCACAATAGCTATAACCAAGCCCAGCTAAGACTTTAGGGTGCCTTAAGGGGTAAAAGCCATTTTCTAAATGCTGAAGAATTTTTGAGCTCAACCCCATTCCAATCAATGGTGAAAAAATATTTTGATATCATTTTTTACAACAAACAAACTAATTTCTTTGGAACTACAGCAACAAATGAATCCATTTACCGTAAAAGCGCTATTAAACTGTTCTCTATTAAGCCCCCCTTATCAAGCAAAAATTTGAAATAAGCCCCCCTGTTTTCAAGATAAGGCTAAGATTTGCGTCCCTGTCGATACAGGTCCACAGTTTGAGACAAAAACACGCTGAACAGATAAGGATATTATTACTGACTGAGTCTTCATTAAAATAACATTTTTTGCTGCCAGCTAACTATCTTTCATAGATTTTAAGCACAGCAAAAAAACAATTATGTAGCTTTAATTGTGAACATTTATAATAACCGTCCCCTCTCTAATAAACCCCTGCGCTACGACTCCAAAATTAAATAAGCCCTGCAACCCTGGACAGCTGCCTTCTTCACTTTTTGGGATGGCAACCTAATTCTTGGCATTACACGTTTTTTATTTTATAAGAAACCTGGCTAAAGCTTCACCAGCGAAAGTTTCCCAATTTCAGGGCATTTTTGACACATTTTACTAGTAAACTAGGGGTCATCACTCGCTTCGCTCGTTCGCCCCAGCCCGTCAAGTAAAAAAAGCTTAATCTGGTTGGCGCACGCTAACAGATCTCGACATGATTCCAAACTAAAATTTTAATCAGCTTTTAGTTTGGAAAACGGGAACAAAAATAAAACAGCCACACAACGAAAGCAATCAATTCGGTTTGTCCCGTCCCATAAATTCGGAAATGGACATCCACCACTGCACACGCTCGCTCAAGGAAGGAAGCAACTTCCTCGTCAATCGAAGGCCACAGTGACAAAGGACGCTGTCGGATCAGTGCAGAACGCAACAGGGGTTCATTGTTTCTAAAATGATAAACAACGCATGATCGACCTTGCCAGAATCATGACGTGATTTTGAATGCCTTTAGCCATAGGGGTCGCTGAGCACAACATGTTTTGTTTGACTCAATGCTTTAGTACGCATCAAAGCTGTGGACATCTCCCCCTCGCACGCAAAACAAAAGCCTCGGCATGGCAGTATCTGACAAAGTACACAAAGCACAGATGAGAGGAAAACTATCGTGCCCATCTTTGCCAGTAATTTTTTCTCAAGTTTTTTATTTTAAAGTTTTTTAAAAGTGAATTAAAGTAAATTGAAATTGAATCGAAATGGAACAGAAATTAAATTAAATGAAGATTAAATTAAAATAAATTATATTTTAAACAACACTAAAATGAAACAGAAATGAAATTAAAATTTTTTTCAAATGTGGCCCATCTTTGCCACTTCCAGCATGCATTACGCACAGTTTGCGTTGCTGTTGCTGTAATTTTTGGGGGACTTATTCGTGTGAATTTATGGCGCAAATTCAAGCTGTTTTATCATGATGGAGGACAATCGATGTGCGAAATGGAAAAGCGATGAAGCACTTAAATCCAAACTGGAAAATCTCATAAGTCAGGGATGCACCAGAGCAGAGACTTTGGATTACCTCCAACGAGATTTTCCTCAATACCCTTGGAGCAGGAGATCTCTTGATAGGCGCCTTCGTCATTTTAATATTTTTTACAATGATGTTGATGTTGATGTTAAGAAAGTTGAAGAAGCTGTGGGGAAAGAATTGGCAGGTCCAGGAAGACTACTTGGCTATAGATCAATGCACAAAAAGATCAGAATAAATTATTATCTGAAAGTGTCTCGAGAAAGAGTTTATGACATGATGTACATGTTGGACTCGGATGGCTTAGCAGCACGTGGTGGAGTCGGAAAGAAGAAAGCAAAAAGGGATGGTCATTTTACATTTCCAGGCCCAAACTGGATGCACTCATTAGACGGTCATGACAAACTAATGGGTTATCAAAACTCCACATATCCCATAGCTATATATGGTTCCTTCGATACAACTAGCCGTAAACTTTTATGGATAAGAGTATGGATGAGCAATAGTGATCCGGAACTAATAGGGAGATGGTATTTGGAGTATCTGATGGAATCAAATGTTATGCCGAGAATGCTAAGGATTGACAGAGGTTCAGAGACTGGCACAATGGCCTCAATCCATGCATTTCTGCATAGAACTCGTGGTCAATTTGCTACGGTGGCCCATAAGTGTCACAACACACTACAATTTCACACAACACACTACAGAAAACCTACAACACCACACAATTTCACACAACACAACACAGAAAACCCCACAACACAACGGAAGTAGACACAGAAACCCCACAACACAGCGGAAGTTGCATAACATGACATGACTTAGACTTAGGCCATAATCAATGCTTAGGCCCTAAATAGAAAAATGGACGATGATGAAGATGCGGTACGCCAGGCAATAAGCAACTATTTTTTCGCCGGATTTACCTGTTGCGAAGTATCACCTCTGGCCAGAGGGAAAAGTAGTCGACAATAATGACATACACTTTTCCCGCCCATGGGAAGAGGTCAGAGCCGACTTTCTGCGACGGTTTCTCTGGACATTCATGTGGCAGTAATGGTTCTGTTGGTTTTGATGGTAGGAGCTTTGTACATTCTCCACATCTCTGAATCTTTTGCTCGATTTGGTTATTCATGTTTGGCCAGTATATGCATTGACGTGCTCGTCGCTTACATTTTTCCATGCCTAGATGCCCCTCATGGATGCGATCTAGCATGTCCCGTCTCATGCTTGCGGGGATGACAATTTGACTGCCTTTTAGTATAAGTCCATTTGGTTCTGTCATGTCATGTCGACAATGCCAAAATGGATGGACGTTGGCCGGACACTCTCTTATAGTGGATGGCCAACCTTTGTGGATCATTTTAATCAATTCCTGCAGACTGGCATCCGCTCTCGTTTCCTTTTTTATTTCCTCAATACAGGGTTCTGTGGCTGGTGCATTGCCAATGACAGCATCTACGTGAGCGGCGACTTCTTGCTCAACTATTTCATCCTCTTTGCTAGCCTCGGACCAGGGCGCCCGAGATAGGGCATCAGCATCGGCAAGCTACTTGCCCTTTACGTATTCCGCGGTAAAACTAAACTTCAGTAGGCGCATACGCATCCTTTGTATGCGTGGTGTCATCTCAGCAAGGGGTTTGTAGTTGAGTATAGGTATGAGGGGCTTGTGATCTGTTTGTAGAACAAAGTGGTGTAGGCCATGGAGGTATTTTGACATCTTTTCACATCCCCATGTGACTGCCAGCATTTCAATTTCAATATTATGATAGTTCTTCTCAGCCTCAGAGGGGTAATGAGAGGCAAATTCAACTGGTTTCCACTGATCTCCATGTTGTTGGTATAAAATTGCTGCAATGCCATTGAGAACGCTACCATCTGTGCGCAGCTTAGTGGGCTTGCTTACATCATAATGGGCTAAAATGGGTGCTTGTGCCAAAACCTTCTTTGTTTCCTGAAGTGCGGCTTCGTGGTTGGCTGTCCATACCCAGGAGTTTTTTGTACTGTGCAGGCCTCGCAATGGCTCTGAAGCTCGGGCTAACTCGGGCGTGAATTTTGCGAGCTGCTGAGCCATACCAAAAAATCTCCGCAATTCTGTAATGTTTCCTGGAGTGCGGAAGTGAAGTAAAGCATCCACCTTGGTACTGAGTGGCCGAACTCCTGCAGCCGAGATGTTGTGCCCCAAGAAATCAACTGCTGTTTGTCGGAATTTGCATCTGGTTGGGTTAAGTGTAACCCCATTATCTGACAGTCGCTTCAGCAAGGCTCTCAGGCGCTCATCATGCTCAGCCATATCCTTCCCTGTCACCAGGAAGTCATCAGTACTCTTAACTACGCCAGGCAACCCACTGATTATGTTGTGTAACCGCTTGTTAAAGATTTCTTGCATGGAAGACAAACCAAATGGGCCCCGGGTTGGGCAAAAACGACCAAAAGGGGTGATAAATGTGGCTTTCAACTGGCTTTCCTCATCTAAAGGCATTTGCCAGTACCCCAAATTTGCATCCAGTTTAGTCAAGATTTTACATTCCCCGAGTTTGGCCAAAGTTTCATCAACACTTTCCAGCTGGTAGAACTCACGTTTGACAGCTATATTTAAACGTGTAAGATCTAAACACAGCCGGATGCTACCATTATCGTTCTTGACCAATACTATAGGGTGACACCACTCCGTATGTTCCTCTACCCTGCGGATAACTCCCATTTCTTCCATTCGAGACAGCTCCTTTTTGAGAGGGTCAAGTAATGGTAAGGCAACGTGGCAGGGTGTGGATAAATGGTATGGTGTGGCATCTTCCTGAATTTTAATGTGAATGGGGGCTCCTTTAATGTTTCCTAGTCCTTCGAATACCTCAGGAAACGCATTTAAGATGTCTTGTCCCTCCTGAGAATCTACCGAACAACAAGAGAGTTCTGACTCTGTACTAAAGCGCAACATATCTAACGCTTTAATTGCTGGTTTACCCAAGAGACAATTGGCTATGTTCTTACATATGTAGATGATCTGGGGTGCAGTTTTCTTTCCCCAGGAGAGGTTTGCTTTGATATAGCCAAGGCAGTGTAATTGTTGGTTGGCAGGGCCTCTCAGTGACTTCCTAGTTTTGTGGATATCCTCTCTTGATACATCAAATTGTGGCAAATGTTGCTGTCCAATGACAGTAACGTCTGCCCCTGTGTCGACCTTGAAGAGTATTGACCCCCCGGTGGTTTTCATCTGAACCTGCCAATCATTCTCTGTTGCATTTTTTGCTTTTTCCTTGCTGGCCAAGTCTACCCTGCCTAGGAAAAGATTTTCCACTTCAAGGGCATTTTTTTCTACTTCGGAGACAGATGTTTGTGGGCAAACAGAGCTGCCTGCAAAGTGATTAAATTGCTGGTAGGTGTTGCAGCGCTTGCCAGCCGCTGGACAGTTGTTTCGTCCAAAAACGTGTGTGCGCAGACAAAATTTGCAGGTCTTGGCTGATGTGGGGCGCCATTTTGTTGCAGCATTCGGAGGTAAAGAAGAAAATTGCTTCTTACCTTGTCTCTTTGGTCCCCTAGAGGCAACAAAACTTACTTCATCCTCCTTGATTTTGTTGTTTCCCTTTAAGGTAGACCTACCCTCCACAGCCTTTTCTCCTGCACGACAAAGGTGTTTAGCTTTTTCTAGTGTGAGTTTGTTGTCAACTAGTAAACTGTGTCTGATTTTGTCATCCTGGATACCTCCCACGATACGACTTCTCAGCAGGCCCGGGTAACAAATGTGGCAAAAATTACAATTTTTGCTAAGAATCTTCAAATCAGTGAGAAAATCATCAAATTTTTCACCATCATCTTGTTTCCTGGAATTGAACAAGTGTCTCTCAAGTGTCTCATTTACCACACCACGTGAAAACGTGTCAAGAGCATCTAAAATCTTGTTTGGGTCATTAGTATTGTCTGTACTTAAATTAAGGGACTCATAGACATTCCTTGTCTCGTCAGTGAAGGTGTAGCGAAGCAGAGCACACTGGTATTCTTTCGGTTGTGCAGAGAGTTTTGCTAACAGTGAATAGTCATTCCATTTTTGCCTCCAAATAGTCCATGCTGCATAGCGATCCACAGATAAATCCAGAGTCGGAGGGTTCAAGGCGCTCTTCAAATGATCTGCCATGATGTAAATGTCGTTTCTTCAAGGTGTGAGAGCCAAGAACTTTCAGTTACTGTTCTCGCGTGCTCGCAGCGCCATGTTGTATTCTCAAGTCAATGAATAAAACTAAAACGAGGCTACTAACAAAACGAGGTTACTAAGTTATAATAATAATAATAAGAATAATATAAAAGTCACATCTAACAATGGTGTAAGTCCAACGAGACGACAAAAGGTATTATAAGTGTGAACAGCAATAAAGTTGCTGATGGCCAACTCAGAAAGATTGCCTGTACAATAAAGAAACTTGTTTTCTTCATCCATAAGTTCTTTTGATGCAATTTCTGGGTCAAAAAGTTTATGCCCACTTCCTTGCAGGTCAACCAGCATAATTTTTTTATCAGACTTTTCATAAGAAGAGTGAGTAAGACATTCCGCTTTCTCTCTTAAATCACCAGAAGCATCAGAAGAACCACAAATCATTCCATTATTGTTGAAATATTTCACAAATTTGCCAGGGATGTATTCTTCAATGGTAACATAATCTTCATTGTTTATCCTGCCATGGTAGATATTTTGAAATTTGAGAAATTCTCCAAAGAAATCTTCGTTGCCATCTTTCTTCACTTGATTTTCAAGTTGTAGGGCAAAGTTCCTTGCCAGCAGGTGCATCTGAACAGCTTTCATATTGTGTTCCTCAATACTTTGACCAGTTTCAGAAATGCATGTTTTAGCTTCAGTAAGATATCTTTTCACCACCCAAGTGGATCCTAAAAAGGCTGGATGATTTGAGGTTGCCTTGTATGCCTTGCGAAACCCTCCGGATCCCAAACACTTTTTATCCTCAATGAATTCAACAATCTTGGGCACTTGATTCCAGGACAGCAGTTTCATGTCAAATTCAAAAACATCAATAACTGTGCTGAATGTATCTTTCCTTAGCCTGCCTAACTTCAGCATGTCAGATACAGTCAAACTACGTGGTGGTACATGACTTCTCTCTGAAATAGGAATAATGGTGCCCAGCTTCTTTGAGTCACTGGCATGGTTATGCAAGTCGGTTTCATGCACTCTCTTTCTTTGTATACTTTCGTCTGTCGATGAGAAGCCAACAACTGAGAATCTAGAATCGTCAAATGAAGAACTTGCTGGCTTTGGCTTTGCTGTTTTGGGTATAAACCTCACATAGATAACCTTTCCATCGGGAAGTTGATTTATTGACTTGCAAGAGGGGCCTTGTTCACTTGCAACAACATCACATTCAATGTCTTTACCAAGTTTTTGGACAAAATGCTTTTCACAGGCCCGCTTTATGTTTTCTAGTGAAAATTCGATATCCTCTCCAAAGGGCACAAACTCTCTCCGACCCATGCGGGTGTACTTCTGCGCCTTCCCCGAAACATCAGCAGAAAGCCGCTGAACTGTAAGTTCTTCTCCTTTAGGTCTCCGCTGCACATTGTTGGGTACAGCAGTATTTGTACGCTTTGCTTTTACACCCTCCTTAATTTTTTTCCAAGCATCAGCCATGTTGCTTACCCGCTGCCTCCCTTGTTCAACCAAAAATTTCACGCGAAAAATTACAGCAACAGCAACGCAAACTGTGCGCAATGCATGCTGGAAGTGGCAAAGATGGGCCACATTTGAAAAAAATTGGAATTTCATTTCTGTTTCATTTTAGTTTTGTTTCAAATATAATTTATTTTAATTTAATTTTAATTTTAATTTCAAATAATTTAATTTAATCCTCATTTAATTTAATTTCTGTTCCATTTTGATTCAATTTCAATTTACTTTAATTCACTTTTAAAAAAATTTAAAATAAAAGACTTGAAAAAAAATTACTGGCAAAGATGGGCCACTATAGAAAACAAAGGGCAGAAGAATTTTCGAAGTGGAAAAGTGAAAATATCTGGAAAACGAAAGCGAATTTCGAAAAAAAAAAGTTATTGCACACATACAGGTTACTGGAAAGAATTACCAGTGATTCTCGAAAAGAACAGATCGGGGGAATTTTAGGAGTATCGAGTGAAAGCTGCCATCGCTGGGGGTCTTTGAGCGTGGTTTCCGTCACTGCTCAGATATTATATATATGTAGAGAAGTTTCTTAAAAGTTTCAGAATTGGATATTTGAAAAAACGCACGCATGCAATAAAAATCCTCGGGAAGCATGTCAAAAGTAAAGTTAGCCTGGAAAATCGATTGAATATAGTTGTTTATCTAACATTAATCAATAAGCATCATATCTACTCCATAGATATTGATATTACCATGCACAGTTGTTATCTTCCGTATTTCAAACAAGAATAAACAATTGAAAAGTTTCTTAGTGATTTTTCATTTACCAGTGGAAGTTTCTTAAATTGTTTGCCCTTTTACCAGTGAGTTTTTCATAAAGCGGTTTTTTATATAAAAAAGAGGTGTATTGACAATTGTTTGTCAATAATGTCATGGCTGTCAACAATTGACCGCTGACAGCCATATTTAACTATTAAAAATTGCTCAGAAATTGCTTTAATTTGTTTATGTTTCTTTCAAATACAAGTTTTTTCTTTTATAAGAAACCTGGCTCAAGGTGTAGTAGTAAGAGTTTCTTAATTTTTAGCCACATTTTAGTTCTAAATATTTCTTTAAAGTTTCTTAATTTAATGAAAAAAGTTGGAGTGAAAACGAAGAAAAAACGTAGATGTATCAAAGTATTATAACAAAAAAATCATTAATGCGGAAAATCGTCAAAAATGGAGCAGACAATGTTATGCTTAGCACATAAAACATATTGACTGTAGTTGACATTTGTTAAATCCGTAAAGGAAAAACGTGTTTTCGAAATTTCTAATGTTTCTTAAATATTTCCTTGTAGTTCTAAAAGTTTCTCAAATTTTAGGGCGTCTGGATCTACATTTCTTATAAACCGCTTTCTTATAAAAAGCACGTGTAACGTAATGAATATCGTGAAAATGTTTGTGCAATGATAAAATACAGTAAACAAAGTTTGTTTGAACTATAGTAACTACTTATAATGCATTTTTGAAACACAGCAGCATGCGTGACACGATAGCAACATTTTTGGTTGCATTTAATCGAATAGATTTAATCAAGCAAACGCCAAAGCCACAATAATACGACAACAAAGTAATGAATATATAAGATCATACCGCTTTTTTCATTTTTTGAGCCTTTTTGCAAAATCTCGAAAATCTGGAAACAGAAAAGTAAAATTCATAACGAAAAGTATTTGCGAATTAAAACCACAGTCACATTTCTCCAACAATTAAAGATCAGTAATACTATCTCCTGTCATGGTTTATTTTTAATCATCAAAAGTGTAACAATGCAAGTGTTAAACGTTTTTACAGATTTGAGCGAACATACCTGTTTCTTTTTTCCTCTTTCGTCTTTCGCCTGATTTGCTGAACTTCTAATGAAAATACGTCCCGTATCCCAATTTATACCTTTTTTCTTTCTTTGTTTTCTTTTAATAACTACCAATCGCATTACTCACGAATGACATGCGCAGTATAACTTCAATTTACGATGAAGTTTATTATCTATTTTGAATACCCTCAAACTGCGCGTACTGGTTAAAATGCAACACTACTGAAAACACGCTGGTTTCACATAGCGTTGTTGCTTCTGTATTTCCTATTTCTCACGGTTTTTGTTATTTAACACTTTATTAATTATTATTTCTTCTTGCGTTTATGTCCCCAACGTTGCTTTTACTTGATTTATAGCGTTATTTGTTCACCCGTACTGTACCTTGTGAATATCAGAGTTTATTATCTATTTTGAATACCCTCAAACTGCGCCTACTGATTAAAATGCAACACTACTGAAAACACGCTGGTTTCACATAGCGTTGTTGCTTCTGTATTTCTTATTTTTCACCGTTTTTGCTTTTTAACACTTTATTAATTATTATTTCTTCTTGCGTTTATGTCCCCACCGTTGCTTTCACTTGATTCATAGCGTTGTTTGTTCGAACTGTAATGCTTCAAGTGTAAGCCACTGGCAACCAGAAAGACCCAAGAGAGATTTCACATCCCACATTTACATAACCCGTACAAATGAAATATGCATTTATAATTTCGGGTGCTTTTGCATCTCTTAGTTCAGGGCATTCTTTGACCATGCATCTATATACCTCTACCTCATTTACTTTAGCCACAATCAGAGTTGTTAGATCAGTCCCTGAAACAGAAGTCGAATTTTTACGTTAAATCTTTACGTACAGGCAGTAAAATTGGGGAGAATTATGAATAAGTAAGCTTCTGAATCCTAGACAAGAACTGCTTTGCCGCTGATCTAATAATGCTTTATTCTGGACTCAGTTCAACGTTTGCTAATACCACAGAGAGCATTCTACGAAATATATCTTCATCTGCAAAATAGAAATATTTACGTGGCGTAGACTGATTTCAAAATTCATTTGCTTCTCTTCTAGTCACACATTTTTATGATTTTTCCGTAACTTTTTGTACAAGTGTTGCTCAAAAAGAAAAATGCTTTTTAGAAGTAACTTTTTGGTTTTTATGACAATAATGTAAACAAATGTAAGCAACTAATTCATTAATTATAATATTTCATTTTTTTTGGAAAATGACACTTTTTGAATTTCGAAAATTCAAGTCAAAACAAATGTTTTTTGAATTTGCTGCGTTCAATCCTGAAAATTAAACCCCGGATATTTTATGCCCAGGAGCTAAATAACGTCAATAGTCAGTTCAGTTCAGTTCATATAATTTGAATTCCACTACCTACATACAAGTTATAAGCTTAAGACACAGACAAATATTAAACTTAGAGGATACAAGACAATATTACAACATGAAAATTTAAGCAAAGATTCAATAAACAAATACAACTATATAAATTGCATGCAGGGAATTACTTTAGAGGAGGAGCTCTCTCAATAGGTAGACTAATCGAGGACAAAGCCTCCCCACCCTAAGTTGTTATCAATTGAATTAATATAGTCAATAAAATTAGTTATTCAGTTTTCCTCAAGCTCGACTTTTAGGCTGACAAAGTTTGACTTTAATTTGATATTATTTTCTTCACTTTCTGGATAATACAGTGAAATAAAAGCCATCTGTCGTGAGTCACCTCAAGGTTCCTTTGATTCTTTTCTGCAGCCACAACACGGTGTTGTCTTCTTCTGAATATTCTTCTACGCTAAGAGCTTGCTCCATAAAAGCATCTGCATTTTGATCTGATCCTTCGCTTGCTTTGATTGTTGCTTTATTTCAGTGATTCCCTGGTGACAAATACCAGTAGCTCTTCCTCAAGCGTTTCCAAGTTTATATTTGCTAAATGAGAGATCTTGGAATGAAAGCTTTTTTTTTGCGTTGCCCCATCCTCTTTGCGTCAGTAAATCTTCATGGCTCTAGTATTGCCAAATCCTGGTACAGATCTATATTCTTTCAGACTCTTCTGTTAATCTCTGCACTTGCTACATCTACCCTTGTCTTGTAGGTTTCAATTTCAAATTTTTTCAGACTTGAACCTAGTGCTTCTATTTCATCATTGCTTTCGTCTGCAGACAATATCTTTTTCTTCCTCTTGCGGGTGCATTACAGCTCATGATGAACATCTGATCCTTTCTTAGCAACCTCCTTTGCAAATTCGGTTGCCTTTTTGTGAACCTCGGGAAACTGGTCTCGAATGACAGTTTTGGTGTTTCCTAGATTCTCTGCCATTGTAAATGTCGTGATATCAAAACCACTAGTTTGGAGATACTTGGATACTGGTGCTGAGTATTGAAATATGTTTAAGAACACAAATGCAGTTAGGATTGTTTCCAACTTCTCCCAGCTCTGTCGTAGTGCTGATCCTTCCAAAGTAGTTTTTTGATCAATTGCTTTGGATGATTCAATTGACCTAAATGCCTTTAGAAGGGATTCCAATTCTTCAGCATTTGGACTTTCACATGATCACATGAAACATTTTTCAAGGCAAAATCGGCAGGCCCTCGATGGTGTAGTATTTAGACTAGGGCCCAGACCTCAAGAGGTCAGACCGCATGTTCGTGAAGGGTCTTTTTGGTTTTACGATTTATATCTTATGGTTGTGTTACAAAGTTGTGTCTGGTATTTTCTTGTACAAGCTTCAAGAATATTAAACTGGACATGAAGAAAATTTCGAACTATAGTTATTCATCAATAGTTTTGTAAGTAGTTGGCTTCACACTAGCGCTACAACCGATACCAGAATTCAATCCAGACTGTGAAGTTGGAGCAAGTTTGTCAACTGGCTGGAAGAAATGGCTTAAAGACTTCGAGATGTATGTCCTAGCATCTGGAAATTCAAATGCTACCAGAAAGCGAGCATTACCGCTGTACCAAGCTGGACCTCAGGTGAGGGAAATTTTCTCGCAGCTCCCTGACACAGGATCTGCCGATGCCTACGACACTGCCAAGAGAAGCTAGCGGCCTATTTCGAGCCTCAACAAAATCGACGGTATGATGTTTATGTCTTTCGCAAAGCGTATCAAGAACCTAACGAAACTCTAGATCACTACCATACTCGTTTAAGAACACTTGCAATGCCCTGTGATTTTGGTGACTTAGATTTTGAACTTGAGGAACAGATAATAATTGGGGGAAATTCCTCCCTAATTCGTAAGCAACCTTTATGAGATCCACACTATGATCTTAAACAAATGTTACTAGACGGCCGCAGGGATGAAATTAGCAAATTGCGAACGTAACAAATTGAAGCCAAAGAAACCTCAGATATTCCGTTAAACACCGTAGAGGTCAAATGTCGGAATTGTGGTGGCACATATCCTCATGCCTCACAGTGCCCTGCAACAGGAAAACAATGCCACAAGTGTGGGAAATTGAACAATTTCTCAAAATATTGCAGAGGAAAAGGTAAGCCTGCAAAACACGATAGAAAATCAACACAGGCCAAATCTAAACAAGAGATATACTATCCTAAGATTTGCGTTCTACATGTCAGGGTTGCCAGTTTGGAATTTCCAAATCCAAATTCCAGAAATCTGGATTTTTAAGAACTCGTTCGGATTTGAAAATATCATTTGGATTTGACCCAAAATCTGGATTAATTTTGGATTTATCAGAGAATTTCCATATTTCGAAGATTTTATTTAAAAGCAAGCTCAATAACCAAAGAAATTTCACAACTGTATGTAATGAAAATTGAGAATTCAAAAGCAGTTTCAATATCCAAAGACATTTAACACTGGAAACCAGTTGCTTTGTTCTCCGGAAGTATCTTGGGAGTATCATTTACTGAGAAATATTCCTTTTGACAATGAGCCTCGTTTTCATTATAGAAGATTCTATTGTTTTAAAGCCTTGTTTTGAAATTTGGAAATAAAGCTACTAACAGCAAATTTCCAATAAATTTGAATAGTAATATGTGATTAGATATAAAAATATGCCTTGATATAATTATACATATTTCATGTCAATTTTGTGATACTATTTTCGGAAAATATCACCTAGATTGTAAAATTTCTTGGCACATCGTAGAATTGTAAATACCCACTCTAAAGGCAATGATTTGTGTGTATATACACTCTTTTCTTTTTATAAGAATAATGAGCCTTAAAATTCGTGAAATTTAAGAAAATTTTAAGAATATTGTCAGGCTCAGGATCTTGTGGAACTATTATTTTTAGCAGGCGTTTTTGAATTTTTGAATTCGTGTGCTTTTCACGGGCAATGGTTTTAAATATACGCATCCAAATTTCGATGAAAGTGTCGACAAAATCTGTGCTATAGGAAATAAGGACTTATTCTGTTAGCCATATAATAGTTATGCGTTTTTGGCATTGATGATAATAATAGCAGTGTATTTCCATATCTGTATTTTCTGCCGTGCTAAAAATAATTTAAGAATATTCAGAGGCTCAAAATAGAAAAAACTAAGAATATTGAGGCTCAGCAAAACATTAAGTATTCTTATAAAAAAAGAGTGTATGTAAAATCAATTAAAAATCCAGCAAGATCAACAGTGTACATACAGCATACAGCAAATTTCAAGTTTTAGTTGTCCTTGGTTTTAAATGCAGTGATTACATTCTTCTTGTTAAAATATATGTCAATATTCTCCAACATAAGAAGCTTTTCTTCAATCACATCTGGCGAAGCAGCATATTTCTCAATTATATCTTCTTGAAAATATTTGCTGAGTTGATCGCAGAATGAGCTGTCAAATGAACTTCTTTGTCACCATCCATTACGTCAATGAAGCAATTTAGAGAGCATGGCCACTTGGAAGCGAGCATTTTCCTTTCACATGAATTGCACTTCACAAAGGGTTTTCCAGGGCAAATCTGCACTTTCTTGCTACACTAGGGGTCATCACTCGCTTCGCTCGTTCGCCCCAGCCTGTCAAGTAAAAAAAGCTAAATCTGATTGGCGCACTTCGCGCGCTGCATTCGCTCCCGCTCATGCCCATACATACATACATACATACATACATACATACATACATACATACATACATACATACATACCTACATACATACATACATACATACATACATGAGCCGGGTTCGGTCGCTTCGCTCCCTCCCCGGAGCCCGTCAAGTAAACAAAGCTTAATCTGGTTGGCGCGCTTCGCGAGCTGCATTCGCTCCTGCTCATGCCCATACATACATACATACATACATACATACCTACATACTATACTTTAATACTATACCAACATACTATACCTACTATACAAACATACCATAACTACTCTACAAACATACTATACCCACTATACCTACTATAAAATCATACTATACCTACCATAAAAACATACTATACCTACATACTATACCAACATACTATACCTACTATACAGACATACTATACCTACTATACCTACTATAAAATCATACTATACCTACATACTCACATACATACATACATACATATATACATACCTATATACATACATACATACATAAATACATACATACATACCTTGGCGCACTTCATGCACTGCATTCGCTAAGGCTCATGCCTCTTTCAACCCCGCGTACGATAGGTTAGCTCGCTGCGCTCGCCTGTCTATCTATTATCAAGAAACATTGACTGATAGGGCGCACTTCGTGCGCTGCATTCGCTAACACTCATGCCTCTTAGAACCCCACATACAATAGCTTAGCTCACTGCGCTTGCCTGTCTATCTGTCTGTCTATTTTTGCATTGACATGCAACATTGGTTCATAAGATGGCAATTGACCTTTGAAAGCACAAAACCTTTGGTGAAGGGATAGTAGCAATTTGAATGAACGTAAATTGTAACTTTGGGTAGGTTAGCAGAACAATGAACTTAAATTTTACTCTACCATTTGAGCAAGGATAGTTGTCTCCCAAGGATAAAAGTAATACATTGTTATTGTGTCCCAGATCAGTCTATGAGGCAATAACATGACAAAAAAGCTAATTAAATTACAATGATAGAAACTTACATAAACAGAATTCTCCTTTCATGAGTTTTTCAAGGATTCCATTTACTTTTCATGCATAGTGTAGTAAATGTTTGTTTCAGTCATTTGACATTTGCATGGTGTGCATAGCAAGTATTAGTGACATTGACAGCTTCGGTTAATCACTTCAGTATTTGTTTCACTAAGAATCATATAGGAAAAAGGAAGAATTAATAATCAATGAAATGACGATATGATAGTTATAGGGTAATAGGACAACATGATAGTTGTGCAGCTATATTCATCAATAGCCCTTGTGGATTAGATGAAAAAAATGTTTGAAATGCAAACTGAGTGAAAATCATCTTCCCACTGGTCTATGAATGCTTCATCCATCATTAGTATTGAAAATAACAATAGTTTGATGAGGATGTCAATATATTTTTCTTGTGACACATGCATGGAGGCAATGAACAAAAGGAATCAATGAATCGGTAAATACTTCAAGAATTATTTTAAATCCAAGCTAACACTGGGAGGCACATGTAGCCAGGGCATCAAATATCTATTTTGGAAGCAAATAAACTATAACGGTATTAAATAACTAATCAAAACTTTCGATTTCGTTGCAATCAGTAAATTTTGCATGGCCTAACCAAAATTAAGATGGTTTAACAATTTGATGAAATTGAATTGGGAATAAGTTAAAAATCAAGTATAAGTGTATTACCTGTAACATACATTGAACATGTCCCCTGTAAATTTGGAAATAGTTTCCCAATTATAAGTTGTCCTGTTTGATGATCTTTTTGTGATGCAAAGCCAAGTTGTTTCAAATTCATATTTCAAAAGTTATCGTTGAGCATTGATGGAAAAGAGGCCAAAGTTCTTCAACGACCTCGTTTCAATGGCGCATAAAGGGCTATTATTGGCGAAGAAGAAGAGCAGAAATGCATCTCATTAAGAACGCACATTGACGAAGCTCAGTAAATTAGAAGAAAGTAGATTAATCCTGGATTGTTTTTGCATATAATGTATTAGTACATAAACGGTAAAAAGTAAGTATCATTCATGATAGCTTAAACTATGTGCTACACACAACTATAAAAAACTTTTGGCATACAATTTCATAAAGGTAAACATGAGCTTTAACATGCATGAATAAATATGTACACATACTTCTGATGTCCATTTAATGTTCATGTTTTATAAAAGGAATAGTGAGCATGAATGAGAGATAATTTGCCCGTCTGTAAATAGTATTGATTTCTTCATCATGTGGAGTGTTCAGCGATGTCGACAGCATTGTTCAATAGGAATTCATACTCATGTGGCACACATTAATGCATTTTCACCATTAAGTTTGGTAGTAGTAAAAAAAGAAGATTGCCGGTTACATTAGTTTAAAGCTCGAACACCAACTTCAAGGGGTAACCTTTGTTCGAGGTTTCCTTGTTCATGAAAACTGCAATTCAAATTTGGAATACTAAATAACATCGGGTCATCTATATTGTTATAATGAATAAGTAAATGAGTTAATTGGTTGAGAGGAGTGTAATCCAATGCTAATTATTGTTAAAACAGTTATGGTCAATGGACAGATTGCAGTTTTCACAGAGAAAAGGAAAGCCATACTCCCATAGGCAATATCGGAGAGCATGGCAAAGCATATCTCTTCTGATACGGGTGCTACCGAAGACCCAGATCGTGTTGTTGCTGTTGGCGAACACTCCCAGACACTGGAGTGTTGTGAAAGTGTCCGGATCGTCCTTGGCGGATCTTATTGACTGGAGTGGCGTGGCAAACCAGCAATGTTCAAAGCTTTTTACGGCTTTGCTTTCTGAGTGTTGTGCTGATATCACAACAGGGAACATCACACTGTAGTGCAATGCCGATCTGCTAGAACCACAATCTGAGCCCCGTAATTTGTGTATGTGCATTTTGGTAGACTGACACCCTCTGTGAGCAACGCAATTTATGCTCAAAAGTTTGTGAAGACCTTTACAGGACTTCTTGGAAGACAACGTTTTTTGTCTTCCTGTGTGTTTCCTCTGGGAGGAATACTTTGAGCCCGTCAAATGATGTTGCTCTTGACATGGCCACATATAACTGACCATGTGTGAACACAGGCTCAGGTAAATACAAACCAACATACCTCAGAGATTGTCCCTGTGCCTTGTTAATAGTAAGGCAGTATGCTAGTCTGACTGGAAATTGCCGTCGCTTGATGTTGAACGGCATCTCATTGTCCTGTGTTGACAATGTTATTCTGGGAATCATGACCTGCTGGCCTCTGTGTTCCTTCGTGATGATCTCTGCTGTGATCATGTTACGTCGGAGATGGCGTACAATGAGTCTTGTGCCATTGCAAAGACATTTCTTTGGATTTAGATTCCTCAGGAGAATGATTGTTGCACCAACCTTAAATAAGGAATGTTCGAGATTACGATGTGTATCATCGGATGACCATTATTATTATTTAAAATAAGTGTAGAATTAATGTATAATTAGTAAATTTAAGAAAATTATACCTTGAGTCTAAGTCGATGTAATGGCATTCCGTTAGGAGTTAGATTGTTGCTAAACTCAATTGGATATACCGCCTCCTCATCTGGATCCTCTGTTATGACACTGTCTGTGCTGTAGTATGTTCTGTCAGGAGTTTGTAGTCTTTCCAGAATGATGTCATTGATTTGATGTGAGAAGTCATTCTTTGGGGTAAGACAACAACGTTCTGACATGGTTACCGGATCCAGCATGAGGTGGGACTGTGGTGTATTAGGCTGGGGATAAATGAAGTTGAGCATTTCCTCTTGCGAAGATGTGCATATTTCATGTGGCAAAGTGATATTGTCAAGTGCATCATGTGGTTCTTGTTTGTTGCCGAGTCTTAGGAGCCATTCTGAGAATTCTCTGTAAGATTCATCTTGAACAGCTCTCATGTTTGTGTGTAGGCGATGTTGGTGAAACTGTGCCCACAACTCACTGATTTGATATGATTTAAGACTCTCTGATACGATTTTTTCTCTTCCTGCTCTGGGGACAACAGGTAGAACTTGTCTGAAATCGCCACCAAGCAACATGAATTTGCCACCAAATGGCTTTTCAACTCTTGTGATATCCCGAAGCATTCTGTCAACTGCTTGTAATGCCAATGCTGGTATCATTGAAGCTTCATCCCATATGAACAGGGTTGTTTCACGCAACACTTGTGCTCTTCGGCTCTGTCTCTTGACATTGCATGTTGATTCCAGCTTCAATGGTATTGGAATTTGGAATTGCGAATGCAATGTTCTGCCATTGATAAGCAGTGTTGCTGTAATTCCTGACCAAGCCATACACTGAACTTTGTGTCCAGATGCATGAAGATTACGAACCAATGTGTTATAGAGAAATTTTTTCCCTGTGCCGGCTGGTCCGTCGAGAAAGTGACAGTTCTGCTCTGATTGCGCTTCAATTGCTTGAATAATGGCTGTGTAAACAACTCGTTGTTCTGGATTCAAGGCAGCGTGCATTTGTTCTCCTTGCTCTCTTTCATGTTCAACATCCATGTGATCTTCCTCTGAAAACATAAACAATAGTTTATTTGGTAGAAATAGAATTATATATTATTGGCTAAATTATTACCGTGAATATAATCATGGTAACTTGTAAATCACCTTGTTCTGGGATGACAAAGTCGGCCGGTAGCTGAGGAAGGTGATCGTAATTCGTGATGGACAAACCATGAACCTTCAAATTGTTGTCAATATCAAGTAGACATTGATACATGTGTCTGTCTTGGAAGGTTATGTCTGGATTGTTGAGTTGATCACGTCTGACAAAGTCTTCACTCATTGCTTCTTTGAAGGCATTGAAGAGAGTTCTGATGTCTGATGGCGTTTGAAAGAGTAGCAATGATGCAAACAACTGTCTGAGTTGTGAAGGCATATGGAAGATGGCAGCTTCATCAAGGCAACGTGTGATTTCGGCATCATCTTCTAATAACCCTAGAGCTAATGCTGCATCTTTGAAGGAGTCACATAGATTACCTTCTACCGTACGAAGGTCTTCAAATGAAGTAGCACCTCTTTGATGCAATAGCAAAAGTCTGAGTGCAAATTTTTGCTCGCAAGGTCTAGGCTGCACTTGATTTACTCTACCAATGATTGGCATTGTTCTTCGTTGTCTGGCTGTCCATGTTTTTGAACGCTCCTGGAAGACATAATGCTCTGGTATCTCATGATTGAGGTTCTGATGTGCAGCTGGATCTTGCTGGTTAAGTTCAAACCATGCTGTAAGTGTTGTTCTATCACCAATGTTGTTCAGTCTTTGTTCGTTATCATTGTCATGAAAGATGACTTGTTGCTCAAATGGTAGATGAACAGAAAGCCGTTTGACTATGTGGCTCTTGTCATGCATGGGGAACTGCATAAGCCGATAGACAGCTTCATGTGGTCCAATATATCTTGCGTTGATGTATTGGCGCACCTCATCGTGTTCAATATCTTGAGGTACTTGTTGTTGATTTTCTTCAAGAATTTCAACATGTGCCATATCATGTCCTTTGTGGATATATTTGAAAATGTACTGGACACTTTTTACAGTACTGCATATTTCCACGTTGATATGACACTGATATTTGATGAGTAGGTGTCTGTTGTGTGGAACTACCCAAGTATCATCCAAAATGCGATCATGTACATTGACTGGATGGAGACAGCGTCTTCTGTAGAGAGGATAGCCGTTGACATTAATTTGAGTTTCAGCAACCTGTTCTTTTGGAAAGCGCTGTTTGCATTTGTTGTTTTCCATGCGCACGCACTGAGGATTTAAATTTCCACAGGGTCCGTGTGTCATGTGTTTGAGGACCAACTTGTGATATTTTGCATCCTGTGGATCCGGTCTCTCTGCTGATATGAGGTGATCCACCTGATAAGGAATGCAATAATTAACGATTTTATAATAGAAATGACGTACAGAACAGTTGTATTGTGCATTGGATATAAATTTAAAAGTGAGAGAAAGAATTATTAGTATTTGCAAATATTACCTGTTGTGGTGTGCGTGGTTTATCAGCTTGTGAAAGAAACAGGATCTTGTGTGCGTGTGGCAGTCCTCTCTTCTGAAATTCTATGACATACACATGTGCAGTGACATGTCCAAGAATGTTGTTGTGTAGTATGTCTTCGAGTAGTTCTTTGAGTTTCAGTTGAAATACTCGTGTGACAATGTCCGGTCGATCATTGGCCGTCTGATACGGATGAATATTTTCTTCAATCTCCTTCCATTTAGGATTGGCAGTCATTGTGAGGAAGATGTCTGGCTTGCCATACTTTCTCACGATTGTCATTGCGTCTTGAAAATGTTGATACATGTTTCTTTGGCTGCCTGGAAAGGATGACGGTAGAATGATAACACGGCCAACATCAATATGTATGGGCTGATTCGGATTGTTAGCCCTGGCCATCTGGTTTTCGATTTCAGCTCTTCTGTGGAGATGATCCATCAGGCCTCGATAAGTGTCAACACGAAGCTGACGTTGATTGTTCATAATGCAGTGCAGTTTATTGCCTTCTATCTTCGTATATGCATCTACCAGATACTGTTGAAATAGAAGTGATGCAATGTGGATGGCTGAGAATGCATCCCTGACCTGGATTCTGTATAAATAGTATTCGGCGAGGGTTAGTGTGGTGCGACGGTTACGATTGTTGTCGTGTTCACCCGCTATGTGTGCTGTCGGCAATCGTTGAAGGTCCAAACTGTAACCTCTGTCACCATGAAAGAAAATCAATGGATACGTGAGAGGATCGGCAATAGAATTTGTTGCGTATATCTTCATAAGATCTCCGCGTCTTGTTTGTATCTGCAATTCTCTATCATCAGGATTCGGTGCACCTCCATTCTGTACTGTGTATATAGCTGCAATTTCTCTGGCAGTAGGATTATCGTATCTGCGATGTTGTTGTGGGCGACCTGTTATAATCATTTTGAATGTCGGAACAGGCTGATTGTTTGCAATAGCTTGCTGCCGCTGTTCCTCCAATATTTCACCCATGCTTCGATAATGTTGTGCAAATCGATTGACTGCCATTAATTCATTCTGGAGAAGTGCAACGATGTCCAAATCAAGACGTTGTTCTGTTGCAGTATTTTGCCGTTCCTGCAATGCTTGTTGCGTATCCATGATGTAAAGTTCTGCGTATTTTCTGGATCTGTCTGTCTCTGTTACACCTGTTAATGATGCAAAGCATAAGTTAGGTAAATAGAAATTCAACTGTAGCCAGCATAAATGAATAATAAGTTATATTGATAATGACTGGAATCATATTATATCAATTACCTGTTATGCAATTAAGCCTCCCATGCAACATTTGTTGTATTGTTTTTTTGTGTTTTGTTCTTCTTTGAAGTACTTTGCACCACAATGAATACATGTTCTGTTCATGTTATTCAAGTGGTGTGGTAATGGGGAGAAGGGGATGAGGTTTTCAGCTTCATTGTTCTCGGGGACAGGGTTTTCAACTTGCATTTGCTGATCTTCAACTGGTTCTGGTATCTGATTTTCATCGGGTACTGGAACTACATCTTGCATCTCGATGTCTACAGGTTGTCCTGCTGCTGGAAGCTCTTGGTTCTGAATGGAAAGCTCTGGTTCCATGTCCATCTCCATTGGCAGTATCTCTGGAAGAGGATACTGTGCCGGAAATGACTGATATTCAGGGGCTTCTAGCTGACGGTTTTCGAGCTGTATTTGTTGAAGATTGTTCACTGCTGCAAGTGGGTTATCCGCATTTCCCGTCTGTTGAGGATGAAGCTGTTGATTGATGTGTCTCCTATGCTGTGCATTCTCCCGCACTTGATTTCTGCGTCTGTCACCGGTTATACTTCTCCTCGTCTTGCGCGGCATAGTGCAAGTTGTGATATGAAAAAGAAGTATAAAGTACAATTACGCAATACTATTGTAAATGTTATTGCTTGTAGACAATGGCCTCGATAGCAACAACAATGAAAATAATTATAGCCTTGTGTAAAGCTGCAACACAAAGAAGTAAATATTATATATTTCAAGGGTATGGTAGTGTTGTAGTAAAATGTTGTAAATAAATCATTATCATAAAAGTAATGCTATGTAATATAATGTAAATTTTATGAAAACCCTTACGTTAAACTGTGCTCGTTTCTGTTATGTAAACAGTCACTAAAATGGAAGAGAGTAAATTGCAATCACTCTTGACACAAATGTTGACATAAATAAAGGAATCACAAAAAGAGAATCAGAATACCTGCACGTAATGAAAATTAACCTGTTGAATCCAGTGCAGTTGTTAAGAAATCAACAAATTTGTTTACAGAGTTAATTTGTTAAAAGAGGCCCCATAAAAGTTTTTTCTTAATATTCCAGATGCATGAAACAAAAATGATGTTTTTATCTGTGGTAAAGAGTAACTCATTGTACATGGGTTACACTTATAAACCATTGAAGAAGGAGAATATCATTTCGTAATTGAAAGAATTTGTGAAAGAGAGGTGTCCGTTATTTGAAAATCAATAAAAATGTCCCTCTTTTTATAAGGGAAGCAAATAATGAAAGAGCTGAATAGAATAGTCGGAAGGAAGAATTGTAATAAATTAATTCATGTCTTACCGAGCCTTGTGTCTTTCAAAACTATGGTAAGAAACAGAAAAGAAATTAGAACAGTTATAAACTTGAAATATGAAATAAAAACATGACGCTTGAACAACACGTAACCTGTTCTTGCCATGAAAAGAAAAGCAAAAATTATTGACATTATTAAGCGAAATAGCAATAAAGAAGTTTCTTTACTTATAATGATAGATTTTTAGAAAAAACAACGTTCATAATACTTACTCGGCGATAAATAATTGCATAGATTATTAATTATATCCTATCGATAATTCGGGCAACTAAAATTAAATTAGGCAAAATCTAATTGTGCAAATAATTAGAGGCGGGATTTTTATTGTGCTATACAGCTGGCATGATTGGTTTATACACGTCACATGATAAAAAAGGCTTGAAACTTTTAGTGAACAGACAGGGGAATTCCCCTTCGTCCTTCAGATTGGCTATAAAGGTAGGAGGAAAATACTGCGCGTGGTGAAAATGAATTACATCATGGCGGCGATGGCATGGAAGGCAAGTAGTAGATAGAGGAAAGGCATGGTGAGAGTCCAACTGCATCTTCTTAAATCATTTTCATCTGAAGAGTATCTATAAAGTATTTTGACTCACTGTTGACAATGTGTTAAGTCCAGTCTTATTTTTTAAGTTTAGATTGCAAAAATCGCTTAAAAAAGAATCATACTGGGATTAAATGACCACCACTACCACTATAATTGATGCAACTGCAACATCACATTCATGAAAGTGAATACCATGCATTCGGTAAGTTATTGAGTGAAGGTTTTGCAACGAAATCATGTGAACATTTATAAGTTATGAAGCATTCTGAATTATTAAAAGTATGATTGAAATATTAAAAATACTGGAACATATAATTTGGAACATTTGGAACATATAAAATAAGAACATTTGGAACATATAATTTGAACAAATAGTAATGAAATGTTGACCATGCATGAAAAAAAATATGTGAAAGGTTTTTCAAATTTTGCATATGGAAAAGTAGATAATTTTAGGTTATATTTTGTATTGTTAATTGGTTTTGATTTTCTGATTGTGTCTTTCATGCATTGTCAAAAATAGGACATGTGTAAATTAGTTTAGAAATTATTCATTAACTAATTTACACATGTGCTGCATAATTTTTGCAGCCCTTTGGGTGGGCATGGCCACCATCATTGTTCTAGAAAATTCTTTTTGATTTTTGTTGCCCTTCCTATGGCCTTTGCCAATCTTGACAAAGGCCTCCTTCTGTGATCTGTGAATACATAATTATGTTATAGGTTGCTTTTTTGGTGAAAGGATATGATGCAATATTTGGAAGATATCAATAGAACAACTGAGCTTCAAATACAGAAGGTATACTTGCACTATGTCTTTTGTTTGAAGTCTTCTCCCTTCCTTGTCATGAAGGGAGAATTTTGTTGTGCTGCCCAATTCTTTGAATTGGGCAGCACATTCCCTCTTCAGATGAAATATGTCTTTGTACGTTATTTCCTAGGATACAAAAGCAAACAATGACAGAATTTTCCACGAAAACAATAACCATGAAATATGAATAAATTATTGTGAATTGTGTAAAAAAACTGATGAAATGATGAATTAATATATATTTGCCATAATTACTTTCGCTTCATCACCAAACCAGATGAGCATTTGTTTTTCTGGCTCAGGCTTTTTTGTTGTACTTCCGTACTTTGAAGCCATATTAGTTAACCTTGAAGCAAACAAATTATAGTTATTTTTCTTTAATAAGGATAATTGGTGTGTGAAAAACAGAAAAATTTTGCATGAAGTGGTACTGATACAAATAACATGATATGATAGAAAATCAAAGGACAACTGCCAAACTGCAAATACTGGAAAAAGAATAAGATTCCAATTGTGATTGAAATGGTACATAATAAGTTATACATATGGTTGATGATCATAATAGTAAAGGAGAATCTCATTATCCAAGTAACATTGAACTGAAAGTACATACCGAAAATGTTTTAAACAAAATAAAAACAACCAGAAAGGCAACTGCCAAACTGCAAATACTGGAAAAAGAATAAGATTCTAATTGTGATTGAAATGGTAAGTAATAAGTTATACATAAGGTTGATGATCATAATAGTAAAGGAGAATCTCATTGTCCAAGTAACATTGAACTGAAAGTACATACCGAAAATGTTTTAAACAAAATAAAAACAACCAGCAAGGCAACTGCCAAACTGCAAATACTGGAAAAAGAATAAGATTCTAATTGTGATTGAAATGGTAAGTAATAAGTTATACAAAAGGTTGATGATCGTAATAGTAAAGGAGAATCTCATTATCCAAGTAACATTGAACTGAAAGTACACACCGAAAATGTTTTAAACGAAATAAAAACGACCAGAAAAGCAACTGCCAAACTGCAAATACTGACAAAAGAATAAGATTCTAATTGTGATTGAAATGGTAAGTAATAAGTTACACATAAGGTTGATAATCATAATAGTAAAGGAGAATCTCATTATCCAAGTAACATTGAACTGAAAGTACATACCGAAAATATTTTAAACAAAATAAAAACAACCAGCAAGGCAACTGCCAAACTGCAAATACTGGAAAAATAATAAGATTCTAATTATGATTGAAATGGTAAGTAATAAGTTATACATATGGTTGATGATCATAATCGTAAAGGAGAATCTCATTATCCAAGTGACATTGAACTGAAAGTACATACCGAAATCTTTTTTTCCTCAGTAGGAAGGTTCAACAATCGCAAAACTAAACAATCGCAAAACTAAACGAAGACTGGAAAAGAAATGAGGAGTGATTAAATACATGGAAATAGTTATGCATGTAATAAAAAATTCGGGTATTATTTGTAATTGTCTTTGTTAATATTTAAAGGTATAAAATATCAGTAATGAGGTGAAAACAATTTACCTGTTGACCTTGCCTCTGCTTTGGACAATGGACGAAGACGAACGGAAATTGTTTTTGGCGCGTTGCGTGGTGAAGATAATTTTGAATATGAATACCATAGCAACAGAATGAAGATGGCCTCGTAGAATAAAACATAGATAAGTGAAATGGAGGCCTCCTAGAAATGTCACAGAATGCGTAAATATTGTTAGTAGTATGTGGGTAGAAACACCCTTGTAGTGTGATAAATTATGAGAAGAAATGACTACAGAAAGGAAGACTTTTGAAGATAAGCACATATAATGCTGCACGCTTCACTGGTAGAATATATTCAGGTAAATAGTACATTTATGTTGTAAGATATACAGTTTTTGTTGCAACTATAAAAATTATAAGTTGAAGTCATCTCCTTTCAACCTTTGTTGTATGTCCTTAATATTCTGTCATCAATACTGCATTTTTTTCATTGTCTGTGTATTTATCAATGAAGGATACTACAAAGTATTGAAATACATTAACAAATATGATTGCACATATGATTGCCTAAAAAAAACCTAAAAAAAACTGCTTGAACATGCTATTCAATACAACATTAAAAATAGAAGTATAAGTATAATACAACATTATACCCAAAAATACTATACATGGCCATGCAATATTATACTGTATTATAATGCTATACTGTATCATACTATATATATATAACTAGGGGTCATCACTCACTTCGCTCGTTCGCCCCAGCCCGTCAAGTAAAAGAAGCTTAATCTGGTTGGCGCACTTCGTGCGCTGCATTCGCTGCCGCTCATGCCCATACATACATACATACATACATACCCTACAATACATACCCTACAATACATACCCAGGATACATACCCTACAATACATACCCTACAATACATACCCTACTATAAATACCCTAAAATACATACCCTACAATACAAACCGTACAATACATACCCTACAATACAAACCCCACAATACATACCCTACATACATTCCCGACAATACATACCCTACAATACATACCCTACAATACATAACCTACAATACATACCCTACAATACATACCCTACCATACATACCCTACAATACACACGACGCCACATTTCTAAAGAAAGTAAAGGTGGGAGCTCGAATCTTCCCCCCTGACAATCGACCGCCCTGCGCTCACCCTGCCGCCCCCCTGAAAGCCGAAGGTTGATAGCTTCAGTGTGAAGTTTGAAAAAAAAAAGTTGCCTTCAAAAATTTAATCAATCTTGGAAAATTTAAACTCAATCTCTAATAAAAAATGTATCAAACTGTAGCTAAGGAAACAGAGAATCCGATAAATATATTCACATTTCTTAACAGTTTTGTTTTGAATTTTAAGAGAGTATTTAGTGCAGCCCAACACAAAAGCCGTGAAAAAGTTTTTTCATCAGCCAACTTTCAAAACACAAAAATTTCCCTAACTTGGTGAAAATTAGTCCATTTGATCTCAAAATACATCAACATGAAGGTAATACCTTGGCGAATAAGTATCGAAAGTACTTGGGTGCATATGAATTGCTTTTCACAAATTTAGTTGGTTATTTTTGAAGCTCAAGACCTGCTTTTCCTGATCAAGGATATAACTTCACTGTGAAGTTTGAGAAAATTAGTTCCTATCAAAAATATAATCCATCCTGGAAAATTTGAACTCAATCTGCAAAAAAATATATATCAAACTGTAGCTAAGAATACAGCGAATCCGATAAATATATTCACATTTCTTAACAGTGTTGTTTTGAATTTTAAGGGAGTATTTAGTGCAGCCCAAGACAAAAGCCGTGAAAAAAGTTATTCATCAGCCAACTTTAAAAACACAAAAATTCCCCTAACTTGGTCAAAATTGGTCCATTTGAACTCAAATTACACCAACATGAAGGTAATACCTTGGCAAATAAGTATCGAAAGTACTTGGGTGCATATGAATTGCTTTTCACAAATTTAGTTGGTTATTTTTGAAGCTAAAGACCTGCTCTTCCTGATCACGCATATTACATCACTGTGAAGTTTGAGAAAATTAGTTCCTATCAAAAATATAATCCATCCTGGGAAATTTAAACTCAATCTGCAATAAAATATATATCAAACTGTAGCTAAGAGAACAGCGAATCCGACTAAAGCAATTAGATTTCTTAAAAATGTTGTTTTGAGTTTTCCGGGCCTGTTTACTGCAGCCCAACACAAAACCCGTTGAAAAATTTATTCATCAGCCAACTTTAAAAACACAAAAATTCCCCTAACTTGGTCAAAATTTGTCCATTTTAACTCAAACTACACCAACATGAAGCTGATACCTTGCGGAATAAGTATCGAAAGTACTTGGGTGCATGTGAAAAGCTTTTCGCAATTTTAGTTGGGTATATTTGAGGTTGAAGACCTGCTCTTCCTGATCACGCGTATTACATCACTGTGAAGTTTGAGAAAATTAGTTCCTATCAAAAATATAATCCATCCTGGGAAATTTAAACTCAATCTGCAATAAAATATATATCAAACTGTAGGTAAGAAAACAGCGAATCCGATTAAAGCAGTTAGATTTCTTAACAGTGTTGTTTTGAATTTTATGGGCCTCTTTACTTCAAAAAAACAAAAAACCCGTGAAAAAATTTTTTCATCAGCCAACTTTCAAAACACAAAAATTTCCCTAACTTGGTCAAAATTTGTCCATTTTAACTCAAATTACAGCAACATGAAGCTGATACCTTGGCGAATAAGTATCGAAAGTACTTGGGTGCATGTGAAAAGCTTTTCGCAATTTTAGTTGGGTATATTTGAGGTTGAAGACCTGCTCTTCCTGATCACGCGTATTACATCACTGTGAAGTTTGAGAAAATTAGTTCCTATCAAAAATATAATCCATCCTGGGAAATTTAAACTCAATCTGCAATAAAATATATATCAAACTGTAGGTAAGAAAACAGCGAATCCGATTAAAGCAGTTAGATTTCTTAACAGTGTTGTTTTGAATTTTATGGGCCTCTTTACTTCAAAAAAACAAAAAACCCGTGAAAAAATTTTTTCATCAGCGAACTTTCAAAACACAAAAATTTCCCTAACTTGGTCAAAATTTGTCCATTTTAACTCAAATTACAGCAACATGAAGCTGATACCTTGGCGAATAAGTATCGAAAGTACTTGTGTGCATTTGAAATGCTTTTCGCAATTTTAGTTGTACATTTTTGATGTCCAAGACATGATTTTGTTGATCAAAAATAGCCCTGAAATCAAACCCGTGAAAAAAATAGCATTTAAAACACGATTCAACAACTTTCAACTTAAATTAACGTGGCCAATTTTTGTCCTACACACCCCACGAAAACATCAACATGAAGCTAATAGCTTGGCGAACATTTATCGAAAGTATTTGGGTGAAAAAAGCAAAGTTTTGGCAGGTTAAAAATTAATTTTCGCAAATGCAAAACACACGCGTGTGGCAAGAAAATTTCGTGTTTTCCAGCAAAACCCAAACTCAGCCAAAACTGTCCAAAAACAGAGGAAAATCAACAAAACAAAAAAACAAAGCCATATAACTTTAGTTCTTGTGTAAATAAACAGTTATCGAAAGTTTAAATGGAGAAAATCGGCCCAGAACGACCCGAGAAAATCAAAATTGTCTTCGTGTTTTGGATAGGCCCTCGAGCCGAAAGAAAAACGTGAGGTGAAACAAAACAAAACTCGTGCTATTTAAAGCCAAAAACAATTGAATAAAGGAAATACCTTGAAATAATTGTCCACCAATTGTCTCCACAGGTCATGACAACAATTGACACGTCTTTACAATTGATTTCCGGCACGTATTCATGGTTAAACCTGAGCAAGTTGCCGCCCGTTCAACTAAAAAAACACGTGCTTCTCCCTGGTCGTTTTGCATCTCATTAACTCTGTCCTCAGAACTTTCTAGAAAGTCGGAACACAAAATGGGCCATAACTCCCGAACCGTTTGGAGTAGAAATTAGCCACATACTTTACTTTGATCAGCAGAGTGCAGCGATCATTTTGATACCAATTTGCACCCTTATTGACCCCCAGGAAAAAAGCCTTTTTGATCACAACGAAATTCCTTTGATCCCATTGTTTTTTCGAACGTCGATTGTTCACCAAACAATAGCCCATTGTTCACAGTCGGCGGGTCACGTGTGATCGTAGAATAGTATATATAGACTAGCCGGGGGCCCGGTCGCTTCGCTCCCTCCCCGGAGCCCCCCAAGCGACAAAAGCTTAATGTGGTTGGCGCGCTTCGCGCGCTGCATTCGCTCCCGCTCATGCCCATACATACATACATACATACATACATACATACATACATACATACATACATACATACATACATACATACATACATACATACATACATACATACATACATACATACATACATACATACATACATACATACATACATACATACATACATACATACATAACATACATACATACATACATACATGAGCCGGGTTCGGTCGCTTCGCTCCCTCCCCGGAGCCCGTCAAGTAAATAAAGCTTAATCTGGTTGGCGCGCTTCGCGCGCTGCATTCGCTACCGCTCATGCCCATACATACATACATACATACATACATACCCTACAATACATACCCTACGATACATACCCTACAATACATACCCTACATAACATACCCTACAATACATACCCTACAATACATACCCTACAATACATACCCTACAATACATACCCTACAATACATACCCTACAATACATACCCTACATAACATACCCTACAATACATACCCTACAATACATACCCTACAATACATACCCTACAATACATACCCTACAATACATACCCTACAATACATACCCTACGATACATAGCCTACATAACATACCCTACAATACATACCCTACAATACATACCCTACGATACATAGCCTACAATACATACCCTACAATACATACCCTACAATACATACCCTACGATACATACCCTACAATACATACCCTACATAACATACCCTACAATACATACCCTACAATACATACCCTACAATACATACCCTACAATACATACCCTACAATACATACCCTACAATACATACCCTACAATACATACCCTACAATACATACCCTACAATACATACCCTACAATACATACCTTACGATACATAGCCTACATAACATACCCTACAATACATACCCTACAATACATACCCTACGATACATAGCCTACAATACATACCCTACAATACATACCCTACAATACATACCCTACATAACATACCCTATAATACATACCCTACAATACATACCCTACAATACATACCCTACAATACATACCCTACAATACATACCCTACAATACATACCCTACGATACATACCTTACAATACATACCTTACTTAACATACCCCACTATACATACCCTACAATACATACCCTACAATACATACCCTACAATACAAACCCTACAATACAAACCCTACAATACATACCCTACAATACATACCTTACAATACATACCCTACATACATACCCTACATAACATACCCTACAATACATACCCTACAATACATACCCTACATAACATACCCTACGATACATACCTTACAATACATACCCTACAATACATACCCTACATTACATACCCTACAATACATACCCTAAAATACATACCTTACAATACATACCCTACAATACATACCCTACGATACATACCTTACAATACATACCTTACAATACATACTTTACAATACATACCCTACAATACATACCCTACAATACATACCTTACAATACATACCCTACAATACATACCCTACAATACATACCCTACAATACATACCCTAAAATACATACCTTACAATACATACCCTACAATACATACCCTACGATACATACCTTACAATACATACCTTACAATACATACTTTACAATACATACCCTACAATACATACCCTACAATACATACCTTACAATACATACCTTACAATACATACCTTACAATACATACCTTATAATACATACCCTACGATACATACCCTACGATACATACCTTACAATACATACCCTACAATACATACCTTACAATATATACCTTAGAATACATACCCTACGATACATACCCTACGATACATACCCTACGATACATACCTTACAATACATACCCTACAATACATACCCTACAATACATACCCTACAATACATACAATACAATACATACCCTACAATACATACCCAACGATACATACCCTACAATACATACCCTACAATACACACGACGCCACATTTCTAAAGAAAGTAAAGGTGGGAGGTCGAATCTCCCCCCCTGCCCTGCGACCGCCCCGCGCCCACGATGCCCCCCTGAAAGCCGCTTCCGAAAGTTGATAACTTCAGTGTGAAGTTTGAAAAAAAAAGTTGTTCTCAAAAATTTAATCAATCTTGGAAAATTTAAACTCAATCTGTAATAAAAAATATATCAAACTGTAGCTAAGGAAACAGCGAATCCGATAAATATATTCAGATTTCTTAACAGTGTTGTTTTGAATTTTAAGAGAGTATTTAGTGCAGCCCAACACAAAAGCCATGAAAAAATTTATTCATCAGCCAACTTTAAGAACACAAAAATTCCCCTAACTTGGTCAAAATTTGTCCATTTGAACTCAAATTACAGCAGCATGAAGCTAATACCTTGGCAAATAAATATCGAAAGTATTTGGGTGCATATGAAAAGCTTTTCGCAATTTTAGTTGTAAATTTTTGAAGTCCAAGACATGATTTTCTTGACCAAAATTGGCAGTGAAATCAAACCCCTGCAAAAAATATCATTTCAAACACGATTCACCAAGTTTCAAATTAAATTAACGTGGCCAATTTTTGTCCTACAGAACCCACGAATATATCAACATGAAGCTAATAGCTTGGCGAACATTTATCGAAAGTATTTGGGTGAAAAAACAAAGTTTTGGCAGGTTAAAAAATGATTTTTGCAAATGCAAAACACACGCGTGTTGCTTGAAAATTTCGTGTTTTCCAGCAAAATCCAAACTCGGCTAAAACTGTCCAAAAACAGAGGAAAATCAACAAAACAAAAAAAACAAAGCCAGATAACTTTAGTTCTTGTGTAAATAAACAGTTATCGAAAGTTTAAATGGAGAAAATCGGCCTAGAACGACCCTAGAAAATCAAAATTGTCTTCCTGTTTTGGTTAGGCCCTCGAGCCGAAAGAAAAACGTGAGGTTAAACAAAACAAAACTCGTGCTATTTTCAGCCAAAAACAATGAAATAAAAGAAATACCTTGAAATAATTGTCCACACTTTGTCTCCACAGGTCCTGAGAACAATTGACATGTCTTTACAATTGATTTCCGGCACGTATTCACGTTTAAATCTGAGCAACTTGCCGCCCGTTCAACTAAAAAAACACGTGCTTCTCCCTGCTCGTTTTGCATCTCATTAACTCGGTCCTCGGAACTTTCTAGAAAGTCGGAACACAAAATGGGCCATAACTCCCGAACCGCTTGGAGTAGAAATTAGCCACATACTTTACTGTCATCAGCACAATGCAGCGATCATTTTGATACCAATTTGCACCCTTATTGACCCCCAGGAAAAAAGCCTTTTTGATTACAACGAAATCCCTTTGATCCCATTGTTTGGTAGAACGTCGATTGTTCAAAAGACAATGGTCATTGTTCAGCAAACAATAGCTCATTGTTCAGAGTCGGCGGGTCACGTGTGATCACATTTTATTATATAAGAGACTAGCCGGGGGCACTCGCTACGCTCGCTTCCCGGAGCCCGTCAAGTACAAAAAGTTTAATGTGGTTGGCGCACTTCGTGCGCTGCATTCGCTAACGCTCATGCCCTTTCCCACCCCACGTACAGTGGTTTGGCTCGCCCTCGCCGCCCTGTCTATCTATTGTCACGATTGTAGTGTTTAACATGCATGGAAATTAGTTTTAGCGGTCAGCCTCGTTTTCATCATCTAAGCCTCGTACTGATGGTACAGTAGATAAGATGCAAGATAAAAGTTTGTTTTGTTTTAGGGACGACAACAATTAGCCTGCTATTAGTTGAGTGCATGGATTGACACTTGGATGTGGTCTTTTGTCAACCTAATATAGGATAGGTATAAACAGTAAAGGACCATTGATGATGAATGTCCAGAATTTAAATTAATTTTGACTTACACTGATGACACTGATGCATTGATTTTGATAAAGCAATAAGTATGTAGCCTCCAATACTTGCATTGGTACAATGATGTACATCAGTAGATCTACAAAGTGAAAGAGACAAATTATATTCTATTTAATATGTTGGTTTATTACTATCAAGGCTAAAAAATAATTGGATTTGGATTTGGAGAATCTGTGGAGTTTAATTTTCCTTTGATGTTGATTTAATGTATATCATTATGAAAAGAAATAAAGAAATTAATATTGATCAGTATGACATAACATTACAGTATGACATTACAGACAAAACAGATCATTTAATGCAATTGCCATGAAAAAGCTTTATTAAATTAAATGAAGTACAACGATTTCTACGGCTGGGATTGGTTTTACATTAGTTTCAATCATATAGAACATAAGGATAAGCACGGACACCGTGGATAACGAATGCAAAAGTACTTCATAATCATCATCAATGGGATGGGAATTGCATGGTGAAAGGAGTTTCATAGGAGTATTGGGCTTGGTTGGTAAGGCAAAGAAGGCAGCCACAAAGTGAAAAGAATCGTCAACGAAAAAATTATAACAAAATTAAAGCCACTGAAACATGTGGGTACAGCATTAAACACTCTTTCCGAAATCATTAAATATAAAGAGCCATGAAACATAAGCGGAGTTGTCAATTTTGGCCTGAGGAAACTATATGTTTGAGTGAAATACAATTGGCCTAAGCAACTATATGGGAACTTGAATGGGGTGAAATTAAAAATAAAGTCTACTTACTCCTGAGCTGCGGCAAAATGAATGTTTCTCTCAGCTTTACTTTCTCTTATTTCACCATCAAGTTCCATTGCAATCCAAGATTTGGGAAACGAATATTCGGACAGCACAACCACAACCAGCATGAGAAATTGCTACGTTGACGAAACATAGCATAAATCAAAATCACACAACAAATTCTATTGTTATGCCGTCCCGTTTTGACGTAATTATTTGATTGAGCTGGATTGGCTTACAATCAACCCAACCCAACCCAAGAGAACTCAACTCAAGTGAACAAAGAACATGTGGTGGCAAGGCAATGCGTCCTTCCTTTCATCTTTTCTGTTCTGTGGTGATGGTAAGTAGGTTTTCCAGATCGTATTATATCATTGCGATCTTTCAGGTTACATCTTTAAAATAATCTATAGTGTTTCTGTGAAGGTTTTGATTCATTTTTCTAGCGTATAAGACTTTAGCAAATATAGTATTTGACCACGAATCCCTTGAGAATAGGCCACATTTGAGAAAAACGGATGATACATTGTTCGCATTGGAAAATGAGATACGATTCTGTGCTACTTACGTTTTATTACATGTATTATTCGTGAATTTTAGGTACTCTCTGTGCTACGTATGGGATTTGTGTGGTGCGATGTCAATGCAGGCAATTTTTGACTGTTCTTCAGGTAAGTATATTGAATTATATGAGATCATTATGCATCCCAAAGGCCACATCTTGTTCATTTATAAAGACGGGTTTTTGAAATACATTTCTTGTAAATTTTTAGGGTTTGTGTCACAGCATGTCCAAGAAGAGTGTTGGTGATAAATATTTGTTGGCGGAATGCACCGTTTTTCAAAGGTAATAGTCTTGTTATTATTTTTGCAATGTTATTATTATTAATTGTTATTCTAATTTATCGTTGTACAAAATTTAACAATTTAACAAAACAAACAAATAACAGGAAAAGAAAACGAACAAAAGACAAACATGAACACAATTACAGTTACAATTACTTTTTCTGAATGTTTGTGCCCCTTACCAAAGACAAAATTTCTTTTGTGGGCACATCTGCCCACATGCACCTCGTGTGCGCTTCTTCTTTATTTTTTTTGTTGTTTTTTATATTTTTGAATCTTTTTTTTTCTATAATTTTTTATTTTTATTTCTTCAGATTTCCTGTAGAGAAAAAGACATTGTTACAGAAGGAGTTGAAAGTAAGCAATATGTTATACACACAGATGAGATGGAAATATTGCATTGCAACTTACGCTATTTCATCCTTTGTTAAATGCCCATCGAGGGTGCTAACAAAATGAAATTTGGTGCCTCTTTTAATGGCACTGAACTTCAAGGCACATTGCCTTTTTAGTGAGCCAATGTCAGTAAAATTGATTAGCTAGGATTAATATGAGAACAATATATTAAAAACAGTGACTCACATAGGATACATTTGTGTTTCCTTGTAAAAGCAGTTTGATAATCTATGCATAACATTTGTTTAGATTTATCAATATATGGATTAAAGTATTTTTCAATGCTACCTTAGTTTCTTCTCCACAATAAACCACTGTGGGTTCCTTTGGAACAGTGTTGGCAACTTCAGGCTCAACTGCTTCATCATCCTCTGTCTGAACTGTTTCAGCACCCTCAGGCATGGCAACTTCATTTTCAGTATCCATGTTAAAACTATATATAAATATATTGTCATTGTCATTCAATGAAAGGTGAGTTAATAGGGTATCGGTCGTTTGAATTTGCCTATACAGTTCTGTTGATGTTACAATAATATATACTTTTAATGTATTAATATGACACAGTTTTATTTTCTGCAGATAATGAATAATAATTATCTTTCTTACAATGAAGAGGAGAGACTAAAGGCAGGCAGAAAACGCAGAACTGAATACATGAACTTACGGTAGCAGTGGTGACAAAATTTATCTATTTCAAGTGAACCTGTTAAGGATAAAATTGTTATTGTGATAATATCCACTGCAATAGCAATTGTGACATAAAATATAGCAGTTTGAGCTTTTTTTAAAGCTGTTTAGTTATAAATAGCCTGTATTTCATGTGAAAGTAAAAGCAACGTTAAAAATACATGTACTTACGTAATTTTTGTTTTTCTTGTGGTGGGTTGAAAAAAATTTTTACGCACGCTATGTCCTCTATGACGCAAGAAAAATTTTAAATTTCGCGCCGCTATTGTTGTTGCTAGGACGCCGAAATTCCCGTGTAAATCTGATGATAATAGTATTAGCTCCTGCAGGACATTACGTGGTGCTGCATTGATTTTATTGTGACTGTAGTTTTAAAGAGCAACAAAACTTGGAATTATGCGATAACTATTAGAATTACAAATTACAATTGCGATGAGAATACACGTTTTTTTTATAAGGAACCTAGCTGAGGGCCTAGTTGTTGAAGTTTGTTATTTTGAGATCCTTTGACCACTTTGTACTTGTAAAAGGTCTTTAATTTTAAGTTTGGCATTTGGTGGACATAATTAGTAGAGACGCAAGAAAAGCATTCAAATTCATCGTTTTGCTGTATGAAAGGATAAGAGGTTAACACATGAAGAAGCTTCAAATAATGTAAAAGTACTGAAAATCAATGGAACCGGCTTCTCAATTTTGAATAGTGCGGAAATATTAATATACTAAAAATTAAAAGATGCCTTAGTGATTTGGTCTGTAGTAGTAAACGTTCCTTAAGTTTTCTACCTTATACATGTAGGTTCCTTATAGAAAAGCTTCAATAGGGGACAAAAGTCGTGGGACACCCAGGATTTTAGCAAGTTTTACACGCATACTTCATCCCCCTTCCCCCCATAACAATGTTGTTTGTAGAGGCGGTGTTTTTCAATATCGCCGAAATTCTTTTGGCCCGACGACAAGAAAGGACTGGTGCACAAGACAACATTGTTTTGGGGGGAGTGGGGGGTCGCATTCTGCTAACAGAGAACAAAGTGTGCAGAAGCACAGCATTATGGGATGAAATTTTCAGGTGTCCCGAGGACTTTTGTCCCCTATTGTCTGGTATGAAAATCGAAGTACAATAGATATTAAGGTGCTTTTTAGGGGTTTTCCGGGGTTTTCCGGGGTGCTGATCACGATGCTGCAAATATTTTTTTCCTCCATTGTACCAGTGACGTCATAGGTACACAATGGCCCTATTTTCATGGGTTTTTGCCTTTATGGTGGTTAAAATGGTTTGTTATGTTTATTGCTGGTGGAACTTAAATTAATTAATTGAAAGGTTATGGTTGTACGGTAGAGTTAAAAAAAAACGACGCTCCTACTATGTTTCGTTAGTGTGTAGTGTATTGTTAAAGTTAAAACTCTTGTTTTAGCCTCGTTTTGATGCATTTACGTAATTAGAGAACGACGGTTACAAATTGTTGCCCCGAGAGACGTTCGACGAATTTCTTCGAAAATATTCCGATCGCAGAAGATACTGAGAATTTTGATTTATTTTCTGTGGTTTTTATAACTTGAAGAGGCTTTAAAATGTCAAAACAAGTGGTTATCAGCGAAAGAAAGAAGGCGTACGTGTATTTTACTTCGACAGGAGTCGAAGCTCTCTTATCGAGAGATCGCTAGACGGTGTAAGATCTCAAAGTCTAGCGTGGAAAGGATCTGCAAAGAGGGATTGGATGAGAAAGTCCCTAAGAAAAGGAGTGGCAGGCCGGAAATTCTAAGCCGCAGGGACAAAGATCGCTTCCTTCGCAAGTTTAAAACTATGAGGGAAAGCAATCCTAATGTCCATGTGATGGATGTGGCGAAGGAGTGCGAAATCACGGAGGTAAGTAAAAAGACCTTGTGCCGAGTCTTTACTAACTCCGGCTATCAGTATATTCGCCCTCGAAGGAAGGGCCTGCTGACTCTGAAAGACAAAAAGAAGAGGGTGGCATATGCCCTGAAGGCGCTGAAAGACACCAGCCCTGCTTTTTGGACAGATGATGTGTTGCTGTACCTGGATGCAGTATCCTTCGTCCATAAGTCCAATCCATACGAGGATGCTTTGTCCCCAGCAGGCAGAGTCTGGAGGAAGCCGGGTGAAGGCCTGGAAATTACTGCGAAGGGGAGCAAGGATCTGCCAGGTGGAAGGGTATGTCACTATGTGGTAGGTATTTGCCATGGTGCTGGGGCTGTATTGGTGGAGGAGTATTCCACCATGAATGGCAGGTATTTTTCTAATTTTATTGAATCGACATTGCACCAAGTTCTTTTAGATAGAGCGAGATTAACAGGGAAAGAGAAGCTTTTATTTTGCAGGACAATGACCCAAGCCAGAACAGTGCCATGGCAAGAGATGCAATGAGAACATTGGAGCAGAAGTCGTCAAATTCCACCAAGGTCCCCGGACATCAACCCGATAGAGAACTTTTTCACAACGTTAAAAGACAATTGAAGAAGGATGCATTGGAAAGAAGGATAACAAGAGAGACTTTTAATGATTTCAAACTCAGAATTATAGATACTATTACTAATTATGATACAGATATAATAGACAAGACAATTCAAAGCATGTACAATCGTTTAACTATAATTTCTAAGAATAAAGGTTGTAGAACTAAGTATTAATGAAATTTTTGTATATACAGTTGCAGACTTGGGTAAAATATTTATCCACGGAATATTCTGTTTGTAGATTGCAGCAGCAGGGGATAAAGTTATTGAAAATAAACGTAGAAGTTCTCGTATTATTGTAAGTACAAATTGACTATTGTCATTACGTGATATGTCACATTATTTGAAACGGTAAAAATTGTTGTCAGCCCGTGATGTATGTTCAAATGAAATGAACTGAAGTGTCAAAAAATATTGTTTGTTTTCACTTTCATGTCCACTAATATTTTGAATACAATGCACTTGTATTCTGCAAATGAGACACCCAGGAATCAAATACACGTGGTGCAAGGGTCATACCAGGAAGTCAGGCTCATGGCAAATAGTATGCATCCCTACGATTTACACTACAATTTACAGTATAAAATAATTAAAAACAGGGTTCTCCTTCACAGAGAGGAATGAAGATGTTTTAAAAGATGTACATCACTAATGTACATAATCTACACATTTTATTTGTTTTTTTTTAACACTTTCACAGAGATATGAAGGAAAGATTGGCCAGTTTACAAAATCGTGAATAGAAAGTCACATGACTTGTCTTTTAATCTCTTGGAAGTGTAAACCGTGGAGGTTATTTGGATATTTTCTCAGCAATTGAAAAGGTCGTATTTCACTTATTATCTCCAAAGATGTACATAAATTGTTACATCTTTTATACATATTTCCAAAGTTTATTACGAGATGTGAATGAAATATTGTCTTTTCCTAGGGTAAACTGTTGTGTAAACTGTCCCAGCTTGGGAAGACACCAATACAATACATAGCGGGACACTGATTAGAACAAAAGGTAATGCAGCAAAGTAATACAATTATAACAAAAACGATTATACGTGCTCACGAGGCTGTCTATTGTTCATTTATTTCAGTCCATGTCCAACAACAGTCTTGCAAAACAACAACCACAAGGTGGTACCATCTTCTGCTCACTGGCCTTGATTTGATGGTGAAAGGCGAAGTATCTCCAACGAACATCCATCATCTCAGTCTCCTTGTCATCAATAATGGAGCCTTTGATGAACATAATGCGAGACTTTGATGTTGCAAATACTGGAATGTCGTTGGAGAACTCGATATCCTTGGCATAACTGGTTTTAGGCGCAGCAAAATGAACAACGTGGCCCTCCAACAACAACAGCATGTCACTCCAAGGCAAGATGGCTGGCGTATAACGAAAGTCATTCAGAAAGATGACCTCTTTCTCTTCAACCCCTAGCCACGCATACGAACATGTCGCAGGTGAGACAAAAGTGTTGTAAATCACTCTTAGGGGATCAAGAATAAATGTTTTGCCGCAGTTCGCTGGACCAGTAATATATAAATTACGACCCTTTCCTCGACCCATGGCAAGTAATTTAACAACAGCATCAGCAAATGTGCTTCGCTGGATGCTGTTGTTTTTTAGAATTTCCTTTCCACAAACCAACCACTCACCTTGACAGACACACTTGTCGTTGTAGGCCTTCTTCAAGAGGTCAATTCTTGACATTGAACGTCTCTCCAACGTTTGCTGTGCTGTTTCCATTGCCCAGACAGACTGCACAAGTTCACTGATTCGTTTCTCGCCTTTGTTCAAGACAAACTCATACAGCCTGCTGTCACCATCTGTTTTCTTCTTCTTGGCCAGTGCCAGGAAGTGTAACTTGGAGTCAATGCCGTTGGAGAGAATCATATCAGAGACTTCCAAATTACCCAACCTGCTGCTCTTCTGTGTGGCATCCAAACCACAAGCAGATGTCCTGCTTCGCTTCTTCATTGCTGGCAGGGTCTTTGGAGCACCTTTCAAGGTAGGATGACCTTCACTTCTCAGAACTTGGCTATCTAGCTTTGTGACATATTCATATGCTGTGTGATAGCCAGGATGTCCTGAGAAGTGTACGACAATGTCCTTTGTCTCTTGTAGGTGCTTCTTTACTTTCGACCAGCGCTGAAGCTTGTCCAGCAGGACACACATGTGGAAATGGACACCACCGTCCTGATGATTTTCCATGCAGCAAGCCCACTGTAGTATGATGGCTGTAGTGACTGCATGGAATGCTGCAACAACTGTTTCGGAGAATGACCTCCTATCATATTTGCCAGTGTCTGCTTGACTGTATGTTATTAGGTAAGCCCTTCTAACATTATCAACGTTTAATGATGATGCCATTATGATAATAATATATAAACAATGTAGAAAGGCTAGTGAGTACGCAGTTGTGAAAATGATAACAGTAATTGATTGCAACCGTCATGTTATGCGCAATAAATTTGAATTTGAAACTTCCTGCTGTTTTACTATTGTTTTCTTATGGTATTGACATTGCCAGGATTTCACCCCTTGCTGAGAGACACCTTTAAAGGACTGGCATGTTTCAAGGACAATCACTGTTGACAGATATGCCACAATTAATCAGATTACATAGTTCAAGTATTACTATATCATGCAGATAATAAATAATATTTTGCTTCCAAAAGTTACTCCTTTCCACGTGACTATTCTCTACGTTTTTCTACCCTGCACGTGTAGCAGGGTTTTCAAGTTTTTGGTCCAAGTTAACGAACATGCATTTTAAAGATACTTCTAAAACATTTCCACACTCCTTTTTTCACAATATGTTCATCAACCCTTGTTCTTATTGCCAAAATCGTTTCCACAAAAAAAACAATTCGTAACGGACAACACGACCACTTTCGAGCTCCATTTGGGCCAAAAATGGGACAATCACTTGGTATGACGTCATGCGTAATATATAGAAAAATTTTAACATGCTCATCGAGATCAGCGCCCTTGAAAACCCCAGAAAACACGAAAACCAGCTTTATAAGTGGTGTATTTGAAGAATTTGCTAGGGGAGAAAAGTCCTGGCACACCCAGGATTTTAGCAGGTTTTACACGCATACTTCAAGTTCAGGAACATGCGTTTTTCAGACACTTTTAAAACATTTTCAGACTCGTTTTTTTCACAATATGTTCACAATACCTTTTTCTCTTTGCCAAAATCGTTTCCACAAAAAAAACAATTCGTTTCGGACAACACGATCACTTTAGAGCTCCATTTGGGCCAAAAATGGGACAATCACTCAGTTTGACGTCATTTGACGTCATGCGTAATATATAGAAAATTTTTGACATGCTCGTCGAGATCAGCGCCCTTGAAAACCTCAGAAAACACGAAAACCAGCTTTATAAGTGATGTATTTCAAGAAATTGATAGGGGACAAAAGTCATGGGACACCCAGGATTTTAACAGGTTTTACACGCATACTTCAAGTTCACGAACATGCCTTTTTCAGACACTTTTATAACATTTTCAGACTCGTTTTTTTCACAATATATTCACAATACCCTGTTCTCTTTCCCAAAATGGTTTCCACAAAAAAAACAATTCGTTTCGGACAACACGACCACTTTAGAGCTCCAAATGTGCCAAAAATGGGACAATCACGTGGTATGACGTCATACGTGCGATATAGAAAATTTTTGACATGCTCATCGAGATCAGCGCCCTTGAAAACCCCAGAAAACACGAAAACCAGCTTTATAAATGACGTGTTTCAAGAATTTGATACCAGACAATAGGGGACAAAAGTCGTGGGACACCCAGGATTTTAGCAAGTTTTACACGCATACTTCATCCCCCTCCCCCCCATAACAATGTTGTTTGTAGAGGCGGTGTTTTTCAATATCGCCGAAATTCTTTTGGCCCGACGACAAGAAAGGACTGGTGCACAAGACAACATTGTTTTGGGGGGAGTGGGGGGTCGCATTCTGCTAACAGAGAACAAAGTGTGCAGAAGCACAGCATTATGGGATGAAATTTTCAGGTGTCCCGAGGACTTTTGTCCCCTATTGTTGTTACTTCAAGTTACTATTATGTTGTAATTGTTCTGAGGATTCAATAAGTTTCTGTGCTTGCATGTTAATTGTATGGGAAAGCTCTTTATGATATAAGACACATTGTAAGATGGTAGTACAGTTCATGTAATACAGTGTCTACATACTGAAAACATAAGCAAGTGTCAATGATATATACAATTAGAATGTTGTTGATAAAAAAAACAGAAACATAGTTTGTTAAGCACTTCCACAGTGAATGAATGAGAACACACCATACACTATGAGGTTCTGGTTAAAAGATATCTACAATGGGAAACTTATCATGCAAGACTCTCAATATTCAAGTAAGATAACAAAGACATATTTATGCACATATAGATTATTAAAATGCATTAATAATGTTTGCTTGTGTGGTAAAAGCCATGTTAGCTTGTTTTGTCCAATGTAATGGAGGATTCTATCAGTGATTGATACAATGTATGCTTCCCACTAAATTTGAAAATGTTGTGCTCTAATGGTTGTGAAATCATTGCCGTCTATGCCTGGCACACTGAGCTTACGACAACACATCTACCTGATAAGGAACATCATTAAGTGACAATGAGGAAGAATTAAGTACCTACAGGTTTAGAATACTGTAAGTGATTTCGTTAAGAAAACATTTAGTGGTAGTCAATGTAGAAATATTATTTAGCATTTATTTATTCAGTCTGCTTTCAAGCAAGGTGCATTAATTGTTCATATGGAACAGAGAGCATCATACCTTGAATATTATACCTGACTTGGGAAATAATTGAAGAGAACATTTTGAACCATTGATTTAATTTTCCATTGCCTTTGACTAAATGAATCTGTACAAAAAATAGGAAAAGAGCATTAATGAGTGTATTCGACAAAACAGTTATGCAATGCACGTGCAATGAGGAAGGTGGTAAGTAAATAAAGTGTGGAATTTTCCCAGGGCTTGAACTTGACTTTCACTGGTTTCCTTCATGTACACATTACAACAATTAAACATCTTGGATAAACAGAAATGAAAGCAGGTTCATGTTGGGATATCAATGAGCTTTGCTCGTAAAACAAAGAAGGAAGCCACAAAGTCAATAAATTGGTTAGGAACTATATTCACGAAAACAAAAGCCCCAGGAAGATTTCGATATAGCAATGCACATTCATTGGAGAATTTCCAGAATTCTGGCCTAACAAACTACTATATGTAAACCGTGAGTAAAGTAGAAATGGCCTAAGCTAAGCAATTTCCACTCAACATATCAAATGGAAAGGGATAAAAATGTCCTCTCCTCATTCACAGCAGCCTAGTTGTCTCCCTTAAGTCAATAGGGGTATCTCCTCTACCTGAGCTTCATTTTCTCTCATTTCAGTATCAAATTCCCTTATATCTAAATATCCATTGTTTGATTGTCCAAAATGAAAATTAACCTGACTTACCTTTGGTGAAGAGCAAGGTAGTTGTTTCCTTTGAGCCAGGAAGGCTTTATGAGGTATAATTTCATTGAGTTCAGCAACTAAATCCGACTCGATGCCATTTGTTGGCAGGCAGAAACTTTGTCCCGACGGCCGACAGGCAACAATAGTGCGATGATGAGACATAACATAGATGAAAATCATACATAGACAGCACAAAGGCGTTTGAAATGGGAGACAGAAGTCTCGCCTCGTTTCAATGATCTTAGCAGAAATGCATCTAATTAAAAACGAAGTCGATAAATTTTGTTATGATGTTATTGAATGGAGATTTATATGGGACAAATACACAAATATATGAATATTGAAACTCTAACGATTTATCTGCTGGCAATCTTCTATTGAAAACGTAAATCGCTAATTTAAAAACCTTATTATTAATGCGGAAGATCTGAAAGATATACAATACAGTACAAAAACATGTTTTGAAAGGACTGGATAGATATTTGTATTGTATGCGAAGTACGAATGCGAAGGGTTGAGTCATGATATAGTCTACTATTAAAATTGGTGAATGGTCAATATCCATAAAAATTGATACATACAATCCGTAGTTCAGGTTGCAAAATTGATTGGTTAAGCGACGTCTTTAGCAAAATGACAGTACCTCAATTTGGATTCTTCAATAGCACTTCACTCTCAGCAAGCATACATCTCTGCCACGCGTGAATGTATTCTTTCAATAACCGCGTTCGTTTGTTTTGAGGATTACGTTTGTACATAGTAAAAAAAAAGAATAAGATTGCCGGTTACATTAGTTAAAAGCTCGAACACCAGCGTCAAGGAGTAACCTTTGTTCGAGTTTTCCTTGTTGGTGAAAAGTGCAATTGAAATTGGAAGTATATAATAGTAAACACTAAAGGGGCAACTATAGATTTAGATCAAGTTTTCATGTATTAAAAGGAGAGGGGGAGATGTTATTGATAGTGCGATGTTTTGCAAAAAGTAACTATCCTTAAGGGACAACTTGCAGTTTTCACAGAGTAAGGAAATCCACTTTCCCATAGGCAATATCGGAGAAAATGGCAACGCATAACTCTTAATAATCGGGCGCTACGCAGGATTCAGGACTGTGCCGACTGCTGTGTGTGGTGCAGTCACCCCTGGACATGTGGAGGTGTAATGTCCAGTTGGTCTCCGCAGATCAGTGTTATCTAGAATGAATGCATTCTAGAAAGGTGCCAGTAACGGCTGTACATCACACTTATGTGCGACGTGATCTGCGTTGACACACAATACCCGTACCCTTGAATGTGTGTATGTGCGTTTTGGTAGGCGGCCCTCTGTAGAGCAACTGTGCAGATGGTCGCTCTAGGATGAAGCCTTTACAGGACTTCTTGGAAAACAATGTTCTTTGTTTTCCTGTGTGTTTCCTCTGGGAGGAATACTTTTAGCCCGTTAAATGATGTTGCTCTTGACATGGCCACATATAACTGACCATGTGTGAACACGGGCTCAGGTAAGTACAAACCAACATACCTCAGGGATTGCCCCTGTGCCTTGTTGATTGTCAAGCAGTATGCAAGTCTGACTGGAAACTGTCGGCGTTTCATTTTGAACGGCATTTCCGTGTCCTGAGTGGAGACTGTGATCTTGGGAATCATGACCCGTTGTCCTCTGTGCTCCTTCGTAATGATCTCTGCCGTAATCACGTGACGTCGGAGATGCCGAACTATGAGTCTTGTTCCGTTGCAAAGACCTTTCTTTGGATTGAGATTCCGCAGAAGAATGATCGTTGCACCAACCTAATGCAATGAATATTTTTGTGATTAATGACGGCTTTTTTATGGTGCACTACCTTTGCACATAATAATTTAATGTTAATAGGATGAAATATTGTACTCTTCCTACCTTGAGTTTAAGTCTGTGCAACGGCATTCCATTCGGAGTGAGTTGGTTGAGAAATTCAATGGGGTAGGCCTCTTCCTCATCTGGATCGTCTGTGACAACACTGTCTGTGCTGTAATAAGTTCTTTCGGCTGTTTGAAGTCTGTCCAGAATTAAGTCGTTCACTTGATGTGATAAGTCATTCTTCGGAGTCAGGCAACAGCGTTCAGACATTGTTACAGGATCCATCATTAGGTGTGAATCTGGTGTGTTCGGCCTGGGAAAAATGAAGTTCAGCATGTCTTCTTTAGACGAAGTGCATATCTGTTGTGGCAGAATGACGTTGTCCAGTGCATCGTGTGCTTCTTGCTTGTTGCCAAGTCTGAGAAGCCATTCTGAGAATTCACGGTATGAATCATCTTGAACGGCTCTCATGTTGGTGTGTAAACGATGCTGCTGAAACTTTGTCCATAGATCAATGATCTGGTGTGATTTTAGAGTCTCTGCTACAATTCTTTCCCTTCCTGCTTTCGTGACGACAGGTAGAACTTGTCTGAATCACCACCAAGTAGCATGAACTTGCCACCAAATGGTCTGTCGACATGTGTAATGTCTCGAAGCAGTCGGTCGACTGCTTGTAATGCAAGTGCGGGAATCATGGAAGCTTCATCCCATATGAATAGGGTAGTTTCACGCAATACCTGTGCTCTCCTGCTCTGTCTCTTGACATTGCACGTTGATTCAGCTTGAAGTGGTATAGGAATTTGAAAGGTAGAGTGTGAAGTTCTACCATTTATGAGCAGTGTTGCAGCAATTCCTGACCACGCCATGCACTGAACTTTATGTCCATTGGCTTGCAGATTGTGAACCAACGTGTTGTAAAGGAAAGTTTTCCCGGTTCCAGCCGGCCCGTCAACAAAGTGACAGTTCTGTTCGGATTGCGCGTTGATAGCATCAGTGATTCCCGTGTATATGGCTCGCTGTTCAGGGTTCAATGCGGCCAGCATTCGTTCTCCTTCCTCTCTGGCATTGCCAACATCGATGTCATGTTCCTCTGTAATAAAAGTGAAATATTTGCAATAACATTGGAAAGAAAGCTAGGAAATCATGTGCAAAAATACGTAAATGCCCTTGTCTGCACGATGTTAGGATACATTATTATATTCTTACTAATACAGTACATATTTGAAAATAACACATTAGTACCTCGTTCAGGAATGACATAGTCGGCTGGAAGTTGAGGAAGGTCAGCATAATTAGTGATCGATTGACCATGTACTTTCAAATTTTCGTCAATGTCGTGTAGACATTGATACATGTGTCGGTCTTCAAAAGCTATGGCCATATCTGGATGATTGACTTGATCACGTCGTACAAAGTCTTCACTTAATGCTTCTTTGAACATGTTGAAGAGTGCTGCGATATCAGAAGGTGTTTGAAAAAGGAGTAATGTTGCAAACAACTGTCTCAGTTGTACTGGCATGTTGAAAATGACTGCCTCCTCCAAACAGCGTATGATTTCAGCATCATCTTCCAACAGACCTAGAGCTAAAGCAGCGTCTTTGAAGGAATTGCATAGGTTTCCTTCTATCGTACGAAGATCTTCAAACGACGTGGCACCTCGTTTATGGAGAAGCAATAGTCTCAGTGCGAACCTTTGCTCACATGGTCGTGGGTGAACTTGATATATTCTGCCTATGACAGGCAGTGTTCTCCGCTGTCTTGCTTTCCATGTTTTGGTGCGCTCGTTGAAAACATAGTGTTCAGGAATCTCGTGATAGAGATATTGGCGTGCAGCCGGGTCTTGTGCATTCAATTCAAACCAAGACGTCAGTGTGGTTTTTTCATTGATGTTTTGTAATTGTTCGACCCTTCCATTATCCTGAAAGTATACGGTCTGCTGATCAGGTAAATGAACATGCAGACGTTTTATAGTGTGACTTTTCTCGTGCATGGAAAATTGGAATATTCTGTGAACAGCTTCGTGTGGTCCAATATACCGAGCGTTGATGTATTGGCGTACTTCATCGTGCTCAATATCTTGAGGTACTTGTTGCTGCTGTCCTTCAGAATTTCCACGTGTGCCATATCTTGTCCTTTATGAATATATTTGAAAATATATTTCACGGACTTCACAGTGCTACATATTTCGAGATTAATGTGACACTGATACTTGAGTAGAAGATAGCGATTATGTGGCACAACCCATGTATCATCTAGAAGTCGATCTTCTAGATTGACTGGGTGACGACAGCGTCGTCTGTAGAGTGGATAACCATTCGCATTAAGTTGTGTTTCGGCAGTGCGATCTTTCGGAAATCGTTTCTTGCATTTGTTATTCTCCATGCAAACACATCCGGGGTTTATATCACCGCATGGTCCATGTGTCATGTGCTTCAGCACTAACTTGTGATATCTTGCATCCTGTGGGTCCGGAATTTCAGCTGATATGAGTCGATCTACCTGTAGGTTTCGAGGAAAAATATCACATGTAAGTTCTACACATCAAAATGCATTGTGTTTTTACTAAGCAATACAACTGATGATTATATATCGTACTCTATATATAAATTATTGTTGTAGATGTTACCTCTTCGGGTGTTCGCGGTCTATCAGCCTCAGACAGGAACAGAATCATGTGAGCGTGTGGTAGTCCTCTCTTCTGAAATTCGATGACATATACATGTGCAATAGTGTGTCCCAGAATGTGCTTGTGAAGGATATCTTCCAGTAGTTCTTGTAGTTTGAGTTGAAATACTCGTGTGACGATGTCAGGCCGGTCATTTGCCTTCTGGTGTGGTAGAATGTTCTCTGAAATCTCCTTCCATCTGGGATTGGCCGTCATGGTTAGGAAGATGTCAGGCTTGCCATACTTTCTGACGATAGTCATTGCATCTTGAAAGTTCTGGTACATATTTCGTTGACTGCCTGAAAAAGATGAGGGAAGTATCACAACACGACCGACATCAATATGAAGGGGTTCGTTGGGATTGTTTGCCCTGGCCATTTGATTTTCGATTTCAGCCCTTCTGTTCAGGTGATCCATTAGGCCTCGATAACTGTCAGCACGTAATTGCCGTTGATTGTGCAAAATCCAGTTGAGCTTGTTTCCTTCTATTTTGGTGTATGCGTCCACTAAATATTGTTGAAAGAGAAGTGTTGCCCTGTGGATGGTAGACAGTTGATTTCTGACTTGTATTCGGTACGAATAATATTCGGCGATTGTGAGTCTAATACGGTGGTTACGATCAGCATTTTGCTGGCCTTGTCCTTCACGTGTAGGTAGACGTTGAAGGTCCAAGCTGTATCCACGATCACCCTGAAAGAACAACAATGGATAGGTTAGAGGATCCGCAACAGGAGCTAAGGCATTAATCTTCATAAGATTACCACGCCTTGTTCGAACTTGAAGCTCTCTATTCTCGGGATTAGGAGCACCGCCATTGCGTGTAGTGTAGACTGCTGCAATTTCTCTGGCAGTAGGATTGTCATATCTTCGATCTTGTTCTGGGCGACCGGTAATAATCATCTTGAACGTGGGAATAGGCTGGTCATTGGCAATGGCTTGCTGCCTTTGCTCTTCCAGTACTTCTCCCATTGTTTTAAAATGTTGAGCAAACCGATTTACTGCCATTAATTCGTTTTGCAGCAGCGCCACCATGTCTAAGTCCAAGTTTTGTTCTCTGGCTGTGTTCTGACGTTCTTGCAGTGCCTGTTGGGTGTCCATAATATATAATTCTGCATATTTTCTGGACCTGTCAGTTTCAGTTACCCCTGTTGAATGCAAGGAAACATTACAAATTGTACTTCGTTATATCAATGTAATTTTCAATGCAGCAAATGCTTTGTTATGAAAGCATCATAAAGCGCCTTGATTTTCGATTGGACAACTCTTCATATTCAGGCAAGCATAGAGAGCTTATCCATTGCATGTTGGGTCGGAAAGAATTGAGTGTTCTGTCAACATCCGTTTCATCATGTGAAGCTATTATATGAAAATGTAGCATATATAAGAGATAAGAGACGGACATTATATTTACCTGTCATATGGTATGCACTTCCATGTATGGTGATGACTGGTGGTCCTGCATTAGCGTGTCTTACAACATTAGCTGTCCAGGATGCCATCGCCATTAGTGAATTGTATCTACGGAAATTTTTGAGAAAATATTTAGATTCATCAGTAGTTCCAGTGTATAAATGCATCACATTTGCCGGGGGTGGTTGAATGGGATCGAGAGTTATTAATCCTCCCAAGCAACATTTGTTGTATTGCCTTCTTGAGTTGAGTTCCTCTCGGAAGTATTTTGCTTCACAGTGAATACATGTCCTCGTCATTTTCCCAAGATGATGAGGCATTGGGGAGAATTGAGGAATTTCAACAATAGGTTGATTTACTTCCCTTGCTTGTTGTTCGATGGGTTGAGGGACATCATCTTGGTGTTGTGGTGGGATTTCGTGTTGCATTTCAACTTCTTGTGGTTGTACCGCTATTTCATTCTCTTCATTGTCATTTTGAACGTTGGCTTGCAATTGCATAGCAGCAGGCAATACTTGTGGATCCTGAAATTCAATGTAATCTTAGTTAATATAATTCAGTCATGTGTTTTGAAATGCATAAAACTGAAACTTGTGAAGATATGTCTATTTAGAGAGCAAAATAATTTCCTGACATGGTGCTATAGAGAATGACTGGTGTATTCTAAGCCAATTGTGATGGTAGTCTGTTTTACCTGATTATCATGTGGAATGGGAATGTGTTGTTCCACGTTGATTTCATCAGGTTGTGCCGGCCTTTCAATTTCATTATATTCATTTTCAATATGTGTTTCGGGTTGCATCTGCATTGGCCGTATCTGTTGATAATGAAAATTAAATGAAATTAGTTACATGAGTATTAGTTATTGGAAATTTAAACGTCATTACTGTGTGATTATGTAAATTGATAAAAATTCATATGAAAGTATGATACATGTGTAAAATAGGGCAATTACATGAGGCATTTGGGTTATGGAAAATGGAATTGCCTAACTGTAGTTAGGTTGTGTAAGAATTTTAATTTACCTCATTCTCATTTTGAGCTTGATTTACATTAAGCATCTCCACATCTGCCGTTTGTATTGCTGCTTGACCTTCATGATTACGATTCAGAAGGGGTGGTTGCAACTGCATAACCATCGGCGGTACCTGCAGATGGAAAAATATTGATAATTTGGTTGATATAATAACTGGTTTAATTTTGATATTTTTTAATTACAAAAGCTGTATAATATAGAGTTATCTTATTTTGAAAAGATTAGCAGAAATTATTGAGTTGTGTACCTGAAGTTGAGGGGCCAGTGCTGCAGGATATTGTAAGCCATTGTTTATTGGTTGTGGAACTGCTATAAGTCCGTAGTGGGGAAGCATCACAGGTAGTTGCCATGGCACATATAATGCCTGCATTTGTGGATAATGAAGTGGGAGTGGTTGATATTCTGGGGCTGGTTGCTGAGGGTATTCTTGCTGCAACTGGTGAAGATCATTCACTGCTTCCTGTACCATATTATCAGGTGGCAAATCAGCAGGATGAGGCTGTTGGTTATTCTCACGACGGCGGCGAGCTGCATCCCGCATTGATTACGACGACTGGTGCCGGTAATGCCCTTTTTGGCTTTTCTTGGCATTTTGCAAGAGATAATATAAAAAAGAAAAAAATGTGTTTTATATGCAACCCAATTTAAGTGAAAATTTGAAATAAGAGTGATTTTTGTGAGCAAGTTTGTGATGGGTTTGTTGTTTTGTGGTGAGCTGCAAGATAAAATAAATAATTTAAAACATAATTGTAAGAAATGTTTGGAATTACTCTTGATTGTTGAATTAAATTATTGGTTATTGAAAGTTTCCAATAAAAAATATTGGAGCACTTTATCTTATGACCTACATCACTCTCTCTATTGTGTTCTTTAACAACTAAAAGGAAAACAGTTGTGATAATGAATGGATTTGAAAAGTTAATCATCCATTTCATTCTTGCAAAGAAAAATCTATAAACCTACATTTGATGTGTTTGTAAAGGCTAGATTTATTTGCATTGTGCAGTAAATTTGCTTTCTATTGATAAGAATTTGTTGCAATTGTTAATACTACTTTAAATATAGTAGTTAAGCTTAAAATTTGGTATATGAATGTACATTACAGAGTGAGGCATTTAAACATTAATTAAAATAGGCTTCGTATAAGAGCAATTGTTGTGACACTCACCAAATATTTTGAGGATTCAACTTTTTGGAAATCCTGTTTTTACAAAGAAGAAAGATGATTTGGATGAATGATTATCTTGTAAAGAGAAAGTTGCCATTAATACTAAGGAATGTTTAACATGTTTAACTTGTATATTATTAGTTGATTGAGTTGAGTGAAGAAATGAGAGAAAATGTCATGCTGAAGTGAAGGAGTGAAATACATACTTTATAAAAAACTTCACTTTACTTTACTTTGTAATAATAACAAAAGTGGCTGGACATTAACGGAGAAGCCAGATGACAGAAACGCTAAAAAACCACATGACAGAAACGCTAAAAAGACAGTGCATTGCGATGCAATGAAAGACAACGGTTGCTTAAAGAAGACGCTGTCGGTGTAAATAAGGATTGTTTAGGAAAGGTAAATTTCAACATTCAACTTACCAATAAAATAAAACAATCTTTCTAAACAATGCTTTTGTCGATATATACAAAAAATGTAATATAATTATAATTATCTGCCAATTTCTAACAACAAATTTTACATTGGTATAGCAAGAAAGTAAAGACGCAATTGCTATTTTAAATTCGCGCCAATTTGAAAGTTTGTGGCCTCTATTCGGCGGCGTGCCTCGTTGTTGTTATTATTATTCTAATGATGATCCATTCGACAGTGAGGCAGTTGAAAACAAAACCAGGAACAGCATGTACTTGGCACCGAAGAGAAAACGACGTTGTTGTTTGTTGATGATGGGAGAAGTGTCGTTTTGTAATCTCTAAGTATAAAGAAATAATTTGGTGGACTTTAATGCATGTATCTAGAAATAGATCATTTCTCACCATGGCGTTGTGGGGATTTTGATGGTGATGATGTATTGGACAGAGGTTGTTGAACACAACAACAGCAAAAACATAGGTAGTATTCCACCACGGACACATGGAGAATGAAGTACATTGATTTTTCGTGAGTTGTTATATGTTCAGCAAATATTGCTGTTGGTAAAAATACCAATAATAAGAGTAGGCCATGGAAGGATGACCAAAGGTAAGAAGGTAAGTACGTTGTTTGACTGGCGTGAATAATGAAGGTGGAGGTAATTAATGATTTGCAGTTACAATAAAATTACTTACATTTATAGACTTCAGGCCACATGCAAAAGAACTGAGATGAGCCAACATGCTATAAAGTATATTACATGATTTCTTCTTGTTTTTCAGGTGCCCAGACATAAAGTGAATGTTTGCGGTCATTCCTTGTGAACATTATTATAGTGAGGTGAGTTCATTTTTGTTAATTGAAGATCATTTGTTCATAAAGAAGGACAGTGTCTGTTTTGCAGTGATCTTTTTTGAAAAATTACAAAAGTTAGAAGCATTACATAACATTACAATACATACATACTTACTATAGATACTATACATAAATATATACATCAATACATACCCTATATACTATATATAAATACTATACATAATATACATACATACCCTACATACATACCCTACATACATAATATACATACATACCCTACATACCCTACATACATACATACATACATACATACATACATACCCTACATACATACCCTACATACATACATACATACCCTACATACATACCTACAATACATACCCTACAATACATACCCTACATACATACCCTACATACAAACCCTACAATACATACCCTACAATACATACCCTACATAACATACCCTACAATACATACCCTAATACATACCCTACAATACATACCCTACAATACATACCCTACAATACATACCCTACAATACATACCCCACAATACAACCCCCTGGCATGTGACCACGGTGCCGCCCCCCTGAAAGCCGTTTCTTCTGAAAGTGAAAAAATGAATTCATAGCCAACTTTAAAAACACAAAAATTCTCCTAACTTGGTAAAAATTTGTCCATTTGAACTCAAATTACACCAACATGAAGCTAATAGCTTGGCGAACATTTATCGAAAGTATTTGGGTGAAAAAAACAAAGTTTTGGGAGGTTAAAAATTAATTTTCGCAAATGCAAAACACACGCGTGTTGCTTGAAAATTTCGTGTTTTCCAGCAAAACCCAAACTCGGCAAAACTGTCCAAAAACAGAGGAAAATCAACAAAACAAAAAAACAAAGCCATATAACTTTAGTTCTCGTGTAAATAAACAGTTATCGAAAGTTTAAATGGAGAAAATCGGCCCAGAACGACCCGAGAAAATCAAAATTGTCTTCGTGTTTTGGTTAGGCCCTCGAGCCGAAAGAAAAACGTGAGGTTAAACAAAACAAAACTCGTGCTATTTAAAGCCAAAAACAATTGAATAAAGGAAATACCTTGAAATAATTGTCCACACATTGTCTCCACAGGTCCTGAGAACAATTGACACGTCTTTACAATTGATTTCCGGCACGTATTCGGTTAAACCCGAGCAAGTTGCCGCCCGTTCAACGAAAAAACACGTGCTTCTCCCTGCTCGTTTTGCATCTCATTAACTCCGTCCTGGGAACTTTCTAGAAAGTCGGAACACAAAATGGGCCATAACTCCCGAACCGCTGGGGTTAGAAATTAGCCAAATAGTACACTGTCATCAGCACAGTGCAGCGATCATTTCTATACCGATTTGCACCCTTATTGAGCCCCCAAAAAAAGCCTTTATGGATACAACGAAATTCCTTTGATCCCATTGTTCGGTCGAACGTGATTGTTCAAGAAACAATAGACCATTGTTTAGAGTCGGCGGGTCACGTGTCGACGTAGATTATATATTAGACTAGCCGGGGGCGCTCGCTTCGCTCGCTTCCCCAAGTGGAAAAACTTAATGTGGTTGCGCCTTCCGCGATTCGCTAACGCTCATGCCAACCCCACGTACAAGTAGCTCGCTGCGCTCGCCTGTGGTTGGCGCACTTCGTGCGCTGCATTCGCTGCCGCTCATGCCCATACATACATACATACATACATACCTACATACATACATACATACATACATACATACATACCTACATACATACCTACATACCTACATACATACATACATACATACATACATACATACATACATGCATGGGCCGGGTTCGGTCGCTTCGCTCCCTCCCCGGAGCCCGTCAAGTAGACAAAGTTTAATCTGGTTGGCGCGCTTCGCGCGCTGCATTCGCTACCGCTCATGCCGATACATACATACATACCCTACAATACATACCCTAAAATACATACCCTACGATACATACCCTACGATACATACCCTACAATACATACCTTACAATACATACCCTACGATACATACCCTACGATACATACCCTACAATACATACCATACGATACATACCCTACGATACATACCCTACAATACATACCCTACAATACATACCCTACAATACATACCCTACGATATATACCCTACGATACATACCCTACGATACATACCCTACAATACATACCCTACAATACATATCTTACAATACATACCCTACAATACATACCCTACAATACATACCCTACAATACATACCCTACATTACATACCCTACAAGACATACCTTACAAGACATACCCTACGATACATACCCTACGATACATACCCTAAATATACATACATACATACCCTACGATACATACCCTACGATACATACCCTACAATACATACCCTACAATACATACCCTACAATACATACCCTACAATACATACCCTACGATACATACCCTACGATACATACCCTACGATACATACCCTAAAATACATACCCTACAATACATACCCTACAATATATACCCTACAATACATACCCTACAATACATACCCTACATAACGTACCCTACAATACATACCCTACAATACACAGGACGCCACATTTCTAAAGAAAGTAAAGGTGGGAGGTCGAATCCCCCCCTGCCAAGCGACCGCCCCGCGCCAACGCCGCCCCCTGAAAACCGCTTCCGAAAGTTGCTAGCTTCAGTGTGAAGTTTAAAAAAAAAAAGTTGCCTTCAAAAATTTAATCAATCTTGGAAAATTTAAACTCAATCTGTAATAAAAAATTTATCAAACTGTAGCTAAGGAAACAGCGAATCCGATAAATATATTCACATTTCTTAACAGTGTTGTTTTGAATTTTAAGAGAGTATTTAGTGCAGCCCATCACAAAAGCCGTGAAAAAATTTATTCATCAGCCAACTTTAAGAACACAAAAATTCCCTTAACTTGGTCAAAATTTGTCCATTTGAACTCATATTACACCAGCATGAAGCTAATACCTTGGCAAATAAATATCGAAAGTACTTGGGTGCATATGAAAAGCTTTTCGCAATTTTAGTTGTAAATTTTTGAAGTCCAAGACATGATTTTCTTCATCAAAAATAGCCGTGCAATCAAACCCTATAAAAAACAGCTTTGCAAACATGAGTCACCAACTTTGAAATTACATGAGCGTGGCCAATTTTTGTCCTACACACCCCACGAAAAAATCAACATGAAGCTAAAAGCTTGGCGAACATTTATCGAAAGTATTTGGGTGAAAAAAACAAAGTTTTGGCAGGTTAAAAATTAAGTTTCGCGAATGCAAAAAAAACGCGTGTTGCTTGAAAATTTCGTGTTTTGCAGCAAAACCCAAACTCGGCCAAAACTGTCCAAAAACAGAGGAAAATCGACAAAACAAAAAAAACAACCCCAGATAACTTGAGTTCTCGTGTAAATAAACAGTTATCGAAAGTTTAAATGGAGAAAATCGGCCAAGAACGACCCGAGAAAATCAAAATTGTCTTCGTGTTTTGGTTAGGCCCTCGAGCCGACAGAAAAACGTGAGGTTAACACAAACAAAACTCGTGCTATTTAAAGCAAAAAACAATTGAATAAAGGAAATACCTTGAAATAATTGTCCACCAATTGTCTCCACAGGTCCTGACAACAATTGACACGTCTTTACAATTGATTTCCGGCACGTATTCACGCTTAAACCGGAGCAACTTGCCGCCCTTTTCACCAAAAAAACACATGCTTCTCCATGCTCGTTTTGCATCTCATTAACTCCGTCCTCGGAACTTTCTGGAAAGTCGGAACACAAAATTGGCCATAACTCCCGAACCATTTAGAGTAGAAATTAGCCACATACTTTACTGTGATCAGCGCATTGCAGCGATCATTTTGATACCAATTTGCACCCTTATTGACCCCCTGGAAAAAAGCCTTTATGATATCAAGGAAATTCCTTTGATCCCATTGGTTTTCGAACGTCGATTGTTCCGGAGACAATAGCCCTTTGTTGAGCTCCTCCTGGTCACGTGTGATCACATTTTATTATATATAGACTAGCCGGGGGCACTCACTACGCTCGCTTCCCGGAGCCCGTCAAGTACAAAAAGTTTAATGTGGTTGGCGCCCTTCCTGCGCTGCATTCGCTCCCGCTCATGCCCATACATACATACATACATACATACAAGCATACATACATGAGCCGGGTTCGGTCGCTTCGCTCTCTCCCCGGAGCCCCTCAAGTAAACAAAGCTTAATCTGGTTAGCGCGCTTCGCGCGCTGCATTCGCTACCGCTCATGCCCATACATACATACATACATACATACATACATACATACATACATACATAACATACTACTACATACATACATACATACATACATACATACATACATACATACATACATACATACATACATACATACATACATACATACATACATACATACATACATACATACATACATACCTGAGCCGGGTTCGGTCGCTTCGCTCCCTCCCCGGAGCCCGTCAAGTAAACAAAGCTTAATGTGGTTGGCGCGCTGCGCGCGCTGCATTCGCTGCCGCTCATGCCCATACATACATACATACATACAAACATACATACCCTACATTACATACCCTACAATACATACCCTACAATACATACCCATAGATACCTTACAATACATACCCTGCAATGCATACCCTACAATACATACCCTACAATACATACCCTACGATACATACCCTACGATACATACCTTACGATACATACCTTACAATACATACCCTACAATACATAGCCTACAATACATAGCCTACAATACATAGCCTACATAACATAGCCTACATAACATACCCTACAATACATACCCTACAATACATACCCTACAATACATACCCTACAATACATACCTTACCATACATATACCCTACAATACATACCCTACATAACATACCCTACTATACATACCCTACAATGCATACCCTACAATACATACCCTACAATAAATACCCTACAATACATACCCTACATAACATACCCTACTATACATACCCTACAATGCATACCCTACAATACATACCCTACAATAAATACCATACAAAACATACCCTACAATAAATACCCTACAATACATACCCTACAATAAATACCCTACAATACATACCCTACAACACATACCCTACATAACATACCCTACAATACATACCCTACACATACCAACTACAATAAATACCATACAATACATACCCTACAATAAATACCCTACAATACATACCCTACAATACATACTACGACGCAACATTTATAAAGAAAGTAAAGGTGGGAGGTCGAATCCTCCCCCCCTGGCAATCGACCGCCCAGCGCCCACCCTGCCGCCACCCTGAAAGCCGAAGGTTGATAGCTTCAGTTTGAAGTTTGAAAAAAAAAGTTGCCTTCAAAAATTTAATCAATCTTGGAAAATTTAAACTCAATCTCTAATAAAAGTTATATCAAACTGTAGCTAAGAAACAGCGAATCCGATAAAAATATTCACATTTCTCAACAGTGTTGTTTTGAATTTTAAGCGAGTATTTAGTGCAGCCCAAGTCAAAAGCCGTGAAAAATTTATTCATCAGCCAACTTTAAAACATAAAAATTCCCTAACTTGGTCAAACTTTGTCCATTTTAACTCAAATTACCCAACATGAAGCTGATACCTTGGCGAATAAGTATCGAAAGTAATTGGGTGCATTTGAAATGCTTTTTCGCAATTTTAGTTGTACATTTTGAAGTCCAAGACATGATTTTGTTCATCAAAAATAGCCCTGAAATCAAACCCGTGAAAAAGATAGCATTTAAACACACGATTCACCAACTTTCAAATTGAATTAACGTGGCCAATTTTTGTCCTACACACCCCACGAAAATATCAACATGAAGCTAATAGCTTGGCGAACATTTATCGAAAGTATTTAGGTGAAAAAAACAAAGTTTTGGCAGGTTAAAAATTAATTTTCGCAAATGCAAAACACACGCGTGTTGCTTGAAAATTTCGTGCTTTTCAGCAAAATCCAAACTCAGCTAAACTGTCCAAAAACAGAGGAAATCAAACAAACAAAAAAAACCAAAGCCATATAACTTTAGTTCTTGTGTAATAAACAGTTATCGAAAGTTTAAATGGAGAAATCGGCCAGAACGACCCGAGAAAATCAAAAGTGTCTTCGTGTTTTGGTTAGGCCCTCGAGCCGAAAGAAAAACGTGAGGTGAAACAAAACAAAACTCGTTCTATTTAAAGCCAAAAACAATTGAATAAAGGAAATACCTTGAAATAATTGTCCACCAATTGTCTCCACAGGTCTCGACAACAATTGACACGTCTTTACAATTGATTTCCGGCAGGTATTCTCGTTTAAACCCGAGCAACTTGCCGCCCGTTCAACTAAAAAAACAAGTGCTTCTCCCTGCTCGTTTTGCATCTCATTAACTCCGTCCTCGAACTTTCTAGAAAGTCGGAACACAAAATGGGCTATAACTCCCGAGCGCGGGTTAGAAATTAGCGGATTGCTTTACTTTCAGGCAAATGCAGCGATCATTTTGATACCAATTTGCACCCTTATTGACCCCAGGAAAAAGCCTTTTTGATCACAGCGAAATTCCTTTGATCCCATTGTTTTGTCGAACGTCGATTGTTCAACAAACAATAGCCCATTGTTCACAGTCGGCGGGTCACGTGTGACCGTAGAATAGTATATATAGACTGGCCGGGGGCGCTCGCTACGCTCGCTTCCCGGAGTCCCTCAAGTAAAAAAGTTTAATGTGGTTGGCGCACTTCGTGCGCTGCATTCGCTCCGCTCATGCCTTTCCCACCCCACGTACAGTGGTTTGGCTTGCCCTCACTGCCCTGTCTATCTATTGTCACGATTGTAGTGTTTAACATGCATGGAAATTAGTTTTAGCGATCAGCCTCGTTTTCATTTGAAAATCGTCGTTTTCATCAGGTAAGCCTCGTACTGATGATATGGCTGCATCCTTGGATGCATTGGGTCATGTGATGGCAATTGGCCTGTCATAACATATTGCATGACATATTTAGCCATAATTAGTTGTTGCTGCCACCAGGAAGGTTCGTGCTATGTGTTGGTTGTGATGGATATTAAATAAAAAAAAACATTATAGATGAAGGAGGAACACTTGGTTCAAAATGGTTATTGGAAGGAGCAAATGGTAATTTCGTAAAACAACAATGTGTTTGGCTGATCGGTCCAATATATCTGATTCAATGAGAAGGCAAGTAACAAATTTGATAGAGTGGATATTTGCTACTTAATGGTTCTGTATGAGGAAACCAAAGTTCAGAAACTCATGGTAAGATTTAACAAATTAATGAGGTTAGGAATTACCTGACTCCACAAATTGACTTAAATCTGCCAAACAGGAAATGGAATGAAACTAAAAATGGGGAAAAATAGATTTATTAGTTTTCTTGAAATATTATGCTCAAAGATAAAAGTGAAAAATTATATCAGAAATTCAGGTATAACTTGAATTCAGGTATAACTTGAATTGAAAAAATCATGCAAGTGATATGTTCCATTGGTTTAGTTGTCATTCTATGAGTGCTCATTGGATAGCAATAAGCATCTTTGAATAATTTGCTGATTGTCAACACAGGTTTAATAAAAATCATGAACATGGGACATTTTCATTTCATGTAAATTCCAAAATTGAATGACTCTGTGGTGTAATGGTTGGAAAATGTGTGGATATATGTGATCATGTGTTATTAAGAACTTCATACCTGATACTGTCAGAAGATGTTATGTAACATTTGGCTCCATGTTCCCTCATGGTTCAGTCAATGCTTTCTATAACAAATAAATCATTTTGAAAATATATACCCAAGAGGACTTGCAATTGCAATGAAGAAAAAGCAGCTAAACACATGCTACTGATTTTTTACAAAACTGATATGGATTTACATCAGCTTTATAGAAATACAACATTAGTACCTACCAAAAATTGAAACATAATGAACAACCACCTTCCCTGTAAGATGTTATATTTATATAGTAGTTGTCATTGTCATTAAGATGGTCACAGATATACTTAAAGAATTCTACAAAATGTAAGAAGCAACGGAAATATGACAGGTAGATTTGAGTACAACATTAAATACTTGTTCTTTAGTATTAAAGCTAAATTGAGAATTTGATTGGAAAACCTGATTTTACTCCGAGCATTCAGCGAGAGTGAACTGGCCTAAGCAAAGTGATCAATCTGATTTAGCAAGCTCGGCTCGGCAGTTGAAATAACAATGAAGGCTATTTACCTTTGTTTGAGATCAACGGTAACGTGTTTGTAGGTTTTGCAATATCCTCGCACCTGTAATTTGTCCTTTTTAAACAATTGTTCTTTAGCCATGGAAGGTCTGCGGTTGCGAAACAGACTTTTCAAAAGGCGCCGACTTTTTTAAAATGCCCATGCATTGATCAAAGTGAGGCAACGTTCTTTTGTGAAATGAAAGCTTATACAATCGCCTCGTTTCAATGCAGCAAAACCTCCTGCTATTGGATAATTAAAAATGCAGAAATTTATCTCATTAAATATTTGTAGAAGAATAAACAAATGTGCACATGAATTTCATTGAGGGTATTATTGTACGAAGACATATATATTAGACATATATATTTTAAAGGTATAGAGCACTGTGCAAGAAATGCGCTGTTGTCAGTTGTGTACATAGAAAGGAGAAGAATCAGATTGCCGGTTACATTAGTTAAAAGCCCGAACACCACGTCAAGGAGTAACCTTTGTTCGAGATTTCCTTTTTCATGAAAAGTGCAAGTTCAATTTGGATTATGTAAGAGTAATCTTTAAAGGGTGGGCTTTATCTGCGAGGTTAAGTATTTCATGTTGTAATGGGTGGTAAATAATCTTATTCACAAATTCATAATTTTTTAAGCAACTATTGCTAACGGAGAACTTGCAGTTTTCATGGAGGAAGGAAAACCATGTTGTCATAGGCAAGATCGGAAAACATGGCAAAGCATAACTCCTGATTTTCAGGCTCTACACAGGAATGACGATGTGCCGATTGCGGAAAGTGGTTGCAACCGCTACTGAACATCTTTTCATTGATGTTTTCAGTTTGCTCACGGCAGATACTGCTTGGCTGGAATGAGACATTCAAACCAGTGCTCGGCTTTTTACGGCTTTGCTGGTAGCTGGTTAGTTGTGTTTTACACAACTGGACACCACACACTTGTATGTGTGTGATGCGATCTGCCTTGAAACACAACAGTCACACCCTTAGTGGTTGTATTTTGTGTAGGTTGGTAGCCTGGTGTACAAATGAAAAGCACCATGGTTTATAGGAGAGGAGGAGAGACTTAAAGGACTTCTTGGAAGACAATGTTCTTTGTCTGCCTGTGTGCATTCTCAGGAAGGAAGACTTTGATGCCAGCAAATGACGTAGCCCTGGACATGGCAACATATAATTGACCATGTGTGAAAACGGGCTGTGGCAAATACAGACCAACATACCTGAGAGATTGTCCTTGTGCCTTATTGATTGTTAGGCAGTATGCAAGTCTGACTGGAAATTGTCGTCGTTTCATTCTGAACGGCATTTCCGTGTCCTGAGTGGAGACTGTGATCTTAGGAATCATGACCCTTTGTCCTCTGTGCTCCTTTGTAATGATCTCTGCTGTGATCACGTGATGTCGGAGATGCCGAACTATGAGTCTTGTACCGTTGCAAAGACCTTTCTTTGGATTGAGATTCCGCAGAAGGATGATCGTTGCACCAACCTAATGCAATGAATATTATTGTGATTAATGACGGCTTTTTTATGGTCCACTACCTTTGCACATAGTAATTTAATGTTAATAGGATGAAAGGTTGTATTCTTCCTACCTTGAGTTTAAGTCTGTGCAACGGCATTCCATTCGGAGTGAGTTGGTTAAGAAATTCAATGGGGTAGGCCTCTTCTTCATCGGGATCGTCTGTGACAACACTGTCTGTGCTGTAATAAGTTCTTTCGGCTGTCTGAAGTCTGTCTAGAATTATGTGGTTGACTTGATGTGATAAGTCATTCTTTGGAGTCAGACAACAGCGTTCAGACATTGTTACAGGATCCATCATTAGGTGTGAATCTGGTGTGTTTGGCCTTGGGAAAATGAAGTTGAGCATGTCTTCTTGAGATGAAGTGCATATCTCTTGTGGCAGAATGACATTGTCCAGTGCATCGTGTGCTTCTTGCTTGTTGCCAAGTCTGAGGAGCCATTCTGAGAATTCACGGTATGAATCATCTTGAACGGCTCTCATGTTGGTGTGTAAACGATGCTGCTGAAACTTTGTCCATAGATCAATGATCTGGTGTGATTTTAGAGTCTCTGCTACAATTCTTTCCCTTCCTGCTTTCGTGACGACAGGTAGAACTTGTCTGAAGTCACCACCAAGTAGCATGAACTTGCCCCCAAATGGTCTGTCGACATGTGTAATGTCTCGAAGCAGTCGGTCGACTGCTTGTAATGCAAGTGCGGGAATCATGGAAGCTTCATCCCATATGAATAGGGTAGTTTCACGCAATACCTGTGCTCTCCTGCTCTGTCTCTTAACATTACACGTTGATTCAGCTTGAAGTGGGATAGGAATTTGAAAGGTAGAGTGTGAAGTTCTACCATTAATGAGCAGTGTTGCAGCAATTCCTGACCACGCCATGCACTGAACTTTATGTCCATTGGCTTGGAGATTGTGAACCAACGTGTTGTAAAGGAAAGTTTTCCCGGTTCCAGCCGGCCCGTCAACAAAGTGACAGTTCTGTTCGGATTGCGCGTTGATAGCATCAGTGATTGCCGTGTATATGGCTTGCTGTTCAGGGTTCAATGCGGCCAGCATTCGTTCTCCTTCCTCTCTGGCATTGCCAACATCGATGTGATCTTCCTCTGTAATAATAAGTGAAATATATTGCAATAAAATTGGAAAGAAAGCCAGCAGAAACAATGTCCAAAAATACGTAAATGCCCTTATCTAGACGATCTTAGGATAAATTATTATTCTTACTAATACAGTACATAGTTGAAAATAACACATATAGTACCTTGTTCAGGAATGACATAGTCGGCTGGAAGTTGAGGAAGGTGAGCATAATTAGTGATCGATTGACCATGTACTTTCAAATTTTCGTCAATGTCATGTAGACATTGATACATATGTCGGTCTTCAAAAGCTATGGCCATATCTGGATGATTGAGTTGATCACGTCGTACAAAGTCTTCACTCAATGCTTCTTTGAACCTGTTGAAGAGTGCTGCGATATCTGAAGGTGTCTGAAAAAGAAGTAATGTTGCAAACAACTGTCTGAGTTGTATTGGCATGTTGAAAATGACTGCCTCCTCCAAACAGCGTATGATTTCAGCATCATCTTCCAACAGACCTAGAGCTAAAGCAGCGTCTTTGAAGGAATTGCATAGGTTTCCTTCTATCGTGCGAAGATCTTCAAACGACGTGGCACCTCGTTTATGGAGAAGCAATAGTCTCAGTGCGAATCTTTGCTCACATGGTCGTGGGTGAACTTGATATATTCTGCCTATGACAGGCAGTGTTCTCCGCTGTCTTGCTTTCCATGTTTTGGTGCGCTCGTTGAAAACATAGTGTTCAGGAATTTCGTGATACAGATATTGGCGTGCAGCCGGGTCTTGTGCATTCAATTCAAACCAAGACGTCAGTGTGGTTTTTTCATTGATGTTTTGTAATTGCTCAACCCGACCATTATCCTGAAAGTATACGGTCTGCTGATCAGGTAGATGAACATGCAGACGTTTGATAGTGTGACTTTTCTCGTGCATGGAAAATTGAAATATCCTGTGAACAGCTTCATGTGGTCCAATATACCGAGCGTTGATGTATTGGCGTACTTCATCGTGCTCAATATCTTGAGGTACTTGTTGCTGTTGTCCTTGAAGAATTTCAACGTGTGCCATGTCTTGCCCTTTATGGATATACTTGAAAATATATTTGACGGACTTGACAGTGCTGCATATTTCGAGATTAATGTGACACTGATACTTGAGTAGAAGGTGGCGATTATGTGGCACAACCCATGTATCATCTAGAAGTCGATCTTCCAGATTGACTGGGTGACGACAGCGTCGTCTGTAGAGTGGATAACCATTCGCATTGACTTGTGTTTCGGCAGTGCGATCTTTCGGAAATCGTTTCTTGCATTTGTTATTCTCCATGCAAACACATCCGGGGTTTATATCACCACATGGACCATGTGTCATGTGCTTCAATACTAACCTGTGATATTTTGCATCCTGTGGGTCCGGAATTTCAGCTGATATGAGTCGATCTACCTGTAGGTTTCGAAGAAAAATAGCATATGTAAGTTTTACAGTTTAAAATGGATTGTGTTTATACTAAGCAATACACTGATAATTATATTCCTAATTCTATATATAAATTATTGTTGTAGATGTTACCTCTTCGGGTGTTCGTGGTCTATCAGCCTCAGACAGGAACAGAATCATGTGAGCATGTGGTAGTCCTCTCTTTTGAAATTCAATGACATATACATGTGCAATGGTATGTCCTAGAATGTGCTTGTGAAGGATATCTTCCAGTAGTTCTTGTAGTTTGAGTTGAAATACTCGTGTGACGATGTCAGGTCGGTCATTCGCCTTCTGGTGTGGTAGAATGTTTTCTGAAATCTCCTTCCATTTGGGATTGGCGGTCATGGTTAGGAAGATGTCAGGCTTGCCATACTTTCTGACGATAGTCATTGCATCTTGAAAGTTCTGGTACATATTTCGTTGACTGCCCAAAAAAGATGAGGGAAGTATGACAACACGACCAACATCAATATGAAGGGGTTCGTTGGGATTGTTTGCCCTGGCCATTTGATTTTCGATTTCAGCCCTTCTGTTCAGGTGATCCATCAGGCCTCGATAACTGTCAGCACGTATTTGCCGTTGATTTTGCAAAATCCAGTTGAGCTTGTTTCCTTCTATTTTGGTGTATGCATCCACCAGATATTGCTGAAAGAGAAGTGTTGCCCTGTGAATGGTAGACAGTTGATTTCTGACCTGTATTCGGTACGAATAATATTCGGCGATTGTGAGTCGGATACGGTGGTTACGATCAGGATTTTCCTGGTCTTGTCCTCGACGTGTAGGTAGACGTTGAAGGTCCAAGCTGTATCCAGGATCACCCTGAAAGAACAACAATGGATAGGTTAGAGGATCCGCAACAGGAGCTAAAGCATTAATCTTCATAAGATTACCACGCCTTGTTCGAATTTGAAGCTCTCTATTCTCGGGATTAGGAGCACCGCCATTGCGTGTAGTGTAGACTGCTGCAATTTCTCTGGCAGTGGGATTATCATATCTTCGATCTTGTTCTGGGCGACCGGTAATAATCATCTTGAACGTGGGAATTGGCTGATCATTGGCAATAGCTTGCTGCCTTTGCTCTTCCAGTACTTCTCCCATTGTTTTAAAATGTTGAGCAAATCGATTTACTGCCATCAATTCGTTTTGCAGCAGTGCCACCATGTCTAAGTCCAAGTTTTGTTCTCTGGCTGTGTTCTGGCGCTCTTGCAGTGCTTGTTGGGTGTCCATAATGTATAATTCTGCATATTTTCGGGTTCTGTCGGTTTCAGTTACCCCTGTTGAATTGAAAGAAACACTCTAAATTGTACTTCGTTATATCAACTGTAATTTTCAATGCAGCAAGTGCTTTGTTATAAAAGTATCATAAAGCGCCTTGATTTTCGATTGGACAACTCTTGATATTCAGGCAAGCATACAGAGAGCTTATTCATTGTATGTTGGGTGGGAAAAACATGAGGGTTCTGTCAACATCCGTTTCATCACGTGAAGCTATTATATGAAAATGTAGCATAACATTATATAAGATAAGAGACGGACGTTATATTTACCTGTCATATGGTATGCACTTCCATGTATGGTGATGACTGGTGGTCCTGCATTAGCGTGTCTTACAACGTTAGCTGTCCAGGATGCCATCGCCATTAGTGAATTGTATCTACGGAAATTTTTGAGAAAATATTTAGATTCCTCAGTAGTTCCAGTGTATAAATGCATCACATTTGCTGGGGGTGGTTGAATGGGATCGAGAGTTATTAATCCTCCCATACAACATTTGTTGTATTGCTTTTTTGAGTTGAGTTCCTCTCGGAAGTACTTCGCTTCACAGTGAATACATGTTCTGGTCATTTTCCCAAGATGATGAGGCATTGGGGAGAATTGAGGAATTTCAAGAATAGGTCGATTTACTTCCCTTTCTTGATGTTCGATGGGTTGGGGGACATCATCTTGGTGTTGTGGTGGGATTTCGTCTTGCATTTCAACTTCTTGTGGTTGTACCGCTATTTCATTTTCTTCATTCTCATTTTGAACGTTGGCTTGCAACTGCATAGCAGCTGGCAATATTTGTGGATCCTGAAATGCAATGCAATGTAAGCCAATATAATTCAATCATGTGTTTTGAAATGCATAAAACTGAAACTTGTGAAGATTTGTCTATTTAGAGAGCAAAATAATTTCCTGACATGGTCCTATGGAGAATGACTGGTGTATTTTAAACCAATTGTGATGGTAGTCTGTTTTACCTGATTATCATATGGAATTGGAATGTGTTGTTCCACGTTGATTTCATCAGGTTGTGCTGGCCTTTCAATTTCATTATTTTGATTTTCAATATGTGTTTGGGGTTGCATCTGCATTGGCCGTATCTGTTGATAATGAAAATGAAATGAAATTAGATACATTAAGTTATTAGTTATTGGAAATTGAAATGTCATTACTGTGTGATTATGTAAATTGATAAAAATTCATATGGAAACGTATGATACATTTGTAAAATAGCCAAATTACATGAGGCATTTGGGTTATGGAAAATGGACTTCCTTAACTGTAGTTACCTTGTGTTAAGAATTTTATTTTACCTCATTGTCATTTTGAGCTTGATTTACATTAAGCATCTCCACATCTGCCGTTTGTATTGCTGCTTGACCTTCATGATTACGATTCAGAAGGGGTTGTTGCAACTGCATAACCATCTGCGGTACCTGCAGATAGAAAAATATTGATAATTTGGTTGATAAAATAACTGGTTTAATTTTGATAGTTTTTAATTACAAAAAGCTGTATAATATATGGTTGAACTGATTTGAAAAGTTTACCACAAATTCTAGGGTTGTGTGTACCTGAAGTTGAGGAGCCAGTGCTGCAGGATATTGCAAGCAATTGTTTATTAGTTGTGGTACTGCTATAAGTCCATAGTTGGGAAGCATCACAGGTAGTTGCCATGGCACATGCAATGCCTGCATCTGTGGATAATGAAGTGGGAGTGGTTGATATTCTGGGGCTGGTTGCTGAGGGTATTCTTGCTGCAACTGGTGAAGATCATTGACTGCTTCCTGTACCATATTATTAGGTGGTAAATCAACAGGATAAGGTTGTTGGTTATTCTCACGACGGCGGCGAGCTGCATCCCGCATTTGATTGCGACGACTGGTGCCAGTAATGCCCTTTCTGGCTTTTTTTGGCATTTTGCAAGATGTGATATAAAAAAAGAAAAAAATGTGTTTTATATGCAACCCAATTTAAGTGAAAATGTTAAAATTTGAAATAAGAGTGATTATTGTGAGCAACTGGATGGGTTTGTTGTTTTGTGGTGAGCTGCAAGATAAAATAAATAATTTAAAATATAATTGTAAGAAATGTTTGGGATTACTCTTGACTGTTGAATTAAATTATTGGTTATTTAAAGTTTCCAAATAAAAATATTGGAGCAATTTATCTTATCACCTACCTCACTCTTTCTATTGTGTTCTTGAAGACCTAAAAGGAAAACAGTTGTGATAATGTATAAATTGGAAAAGTTAATCATCCATTTCATTTTCGCAAAGAAAAATTCATAAACCTACATTTGATGTGTTTGTAAAGGCTAGATTTTATTTGCCTTATGCAGTAAATTTGCTTTCTATTGATAAGAAATTGTTGCAATTGTTAATACCACTTTATAGTAGCTAAGGTTCATATTGGGGATATGAATGTACATTATAGAGTGAGGTATTTAAACATTAATTAAAATAGGCTTTGTATAGGAACAATTGTTGTCACACTCACCAAATATTCAGAGGAATCAACTTTTTTGAAACCCTGTTTTTGCAAAAGAAGAAAAATATTTTGGATGAATTGATTATCTTGTAAACATGTAAAGTTGTATGTTATTATGTTGATTGAGTGAAGAAATAAGAAAAAATGTCAAAGTGAAGGAGTGAAACACTTACTTTATTAAAAAACTTTACTTTATTATTTACAAATGAGTAATTGAGAATTACTTTCACCAATGACAATTACAAACCAATTGATGATACCCTGAGAAAAAGCAATGAAATGCGATGTAATGAAAGACAAAGTTGCTTTAAGGAAGATGCTGTTAAACTTTATAGCGTGTAGAGGAAAGTTTAGGAGAAGCAAATATGAACATTCCACTTACCAATTACAAAAATGCACTTTTGCTATCAATTTTTTTATCAAACGATATATATAATTGATATTATTTATTCTCTGGCGATTTATACGACAGTCAGAAATTGCACAAAAAGTTTTACATTTGCTGTATCCACCAACAAAGTAAAGACGCAATTGCTATTTTAAATTCGCGCCAATTTGAAAGAATTGTAGCCTCTAGTCGGTGCATTGTCTCGTTGTTGCTCTTTTGTGATTCTTGTATGGGATGGGAAAGGAAAGGAAGGGGTGTTCTTGTTCTTTGTGCTATAGAACTCGTTGAACGAATGTGAATATATTCCGTGGAGATCATTGCAATCAAGTATCATCTAATGATCATGTAAATTTATTTGATTGTAATGAACAACATTGATTATGTGTCAGGTGTTATATGCTGCAAAACACGCGTGTTGAAAGACAGGAAAAGCAAGAATGACAGTAGGCCATGGAAGGTTCACCAAAGTTAAGAAGGTATTACCTAATCATACTTATTGTTTGACTGGATGAATACATTGGCTTAATTTAAGTAATTCATTTGAAAATAAATTACTTACATGCATAGAGTTAAGGCGAAATTAGGAGAAGTGAGCTGAGCCAATGAGCCTTATACGATGTCTTCTTCTTGTGTTTCAGGTGCCCTCAGACATAAAGTGAATTCTTGTGGTGTGTTGCCATTCCTTGTGAACATTATTGTAGTCAGGTGAGTTCATGTTAAGTATATAAAGATTTGTTCAAAAAATAGACAGTGTCTGCTGCTTTGCAATGATATCTTTGCATGAATGAAACAATTTACAAACAAAAACATTTACTTACTATACATACAACAAATATATCATTAAACAACACTGACAAATAAATAAATACAATAACATAAAGGAAATTGATAAAAAGGAAAAAGCATGTGGGTGCATAATATCACAGTATAGGCCAAAATAGTGTTTGTAGTTTGTATTCATTTTCAATTTAGACTGCAGCACGGGAAGAATTTGTCAAAAGAAAGGCATAATTTTATTTGTGTCTGTGATATTATGCAGAGAAGACAACAAAGGTTAAGGCTATTTTTTTTCTGAAATCTTAGCCATATCCATCATTGTCTTTTGTAGATCACGTGTGGGCATGTTAGTCCACATGAAAGGTGATCTGCTTGATCCTGGCTTAAAAGTAACTTTTTTTTTCTTATTGTGTTTTTTTTCTAATTAGATTAATTTTCATCCTGTCTGTTGACCTGCAAAGAAAATATTTGTTTTTAAAACAATGCTTGGTTGTGTCATAGAGGATTCCATGCAATGTTGAGAAGAATTGGTGAAAGACAGTAGATAATAATGGGTATGTTGGAAGTAACTTACTTCAGCTTCTCCTTTTCAATTCGGTTTCCTTGCATTGTTACAAAGTTGAACTTGGTGTGTTTTTCAAATTTAAAGTTGGCAGAACATTCTTTTTTTAGTTTGGCAATATTTTCAAATGGGAACATCTGAAAGGATGGAAGTGGTGAAGAGAGAAGTCAAGTCAAGGTTGCTTTGAACAATGTAAAAAGTAAAGTAATGGCATTGAGACTTGTATAGTGTAATTAAGTAAGTGTTGATAATAACCTTTATTTCTCCTTGGAAAGATATTGTGATGTTGTGTTGTTGAGGCTGCATAGGAGTGTCATCTTCACGAAGAAGTTCCTCATCAGTTTGATTGGAGGCCATTGTAAAGAATCTATGAATGAATATGTGGTATAAATTTCATGTTGGTAATAAAATTGCAAGAGGTTAATGAAGGAGAGAAAATATATCTGTTAAAGTGTTAATTGACTGCTCTATTCTTGCAAGAGGACAATTAAAGACCATTGTGTGAGAAATAAAGTTTGTGAAATATACTTACATAAGGTGTGCAAAAAAAGTGTGAATGTTGAGTTGCTTTGAAGAGAAAAAATTGCATAAGAAAAATGAAAATTGAGACAAAAATGTTATAGGCAGTTGTTTATTGTGTTCACAGCAGAATATTCCTGACAAAGGAGAAGTAAGGGCAGTTGGAGGAGAAACAATGTTTGCAAAATGCTTACCAAGGTGTATGTAGAGAAAAGTTGAATGTTGAATTGCCTGCAAGAGAGAAATTGCATTAAAAAGGTTAAAAATGAGACAAAAATGTTATTTAAAGTTAGTTAGTGTGTTAGTATGTGTCTTGTGCTTATTTGTGTCATGTGTGAATGTTTTAAAATATATATTTAGTTCATAATTGTAGAAATGAAATTTTGCGTATACTTACGTTGAAAAATTTTGGTGCTGCAGTGGGGTTGAAAAAAATTTTTTTCGTGTTTACGGACGGTCTTGGCGCAAGAGAAATTTTAAAATTTCCCGCCCTAATTTGATAGGTGGGAGATGAGTAGCCTCTATTCGGCGCCGCCGCGCCTCGGTGATGATGTAATGGACAGTGGTAGTTCAACACAACAACAGCAACAACATGTACCTCGCACCCTTTGAAAGAAGAGAAAAATGGCGTTTTTGTTCTTTGGGTCGGGAGAAGTGTGGTCGTGGAAGGGAAGTTGTAAGTATAAGCAGAAATAATTTCTTGAATTTTATGCATATAATCTAGAAATAGGTCATTTCTCACTGACGGGTTGTGCGCATTATGTTAGCTGTTATGAATGATAATCTATTCGAGGAATGCAACAACAACAACAGGACGCAAGGGAAAGGAAGGGGTGTTCTTGTTCTTTGTGCTATAGAACTCGTTGAACGAATGTGAATATATTCCGTGGAGATCATTGCAATCAAGTATCATCTAATGATCATGTAAATTTATTTGATTGTAATGAACAACATTGATTATGTGTCAGGTGTTATATGCTGCAAAACACGCGTGTTGAAAGACAGGAAAAGCAAGAATGACAGTAGGCCATGGAAGGTTCACCAAAGTTAAGAAGGTATTACCTAATCATACTTATTGTTTGACTGGATGAATACATTGGCTTAATTTAAGTAATTCATTTGAAAATAAATTACTTACATGCATAGAGTTAAGGCGAAATTAGGAGAAGTGAGCTGAGCCAATGAGCCTTATACGATGTCTTCTTCTTGTGTTTCAGGTGCCCTCAGACATAAAGTGAATTCTTGTGGTGTGTTGCCATTCCTTGTGAACATTATTGTAGTCAGGTGAGTTCATGTTAAGTATATAAAGATTTGTTCAAAAAAATAGACAGTGTCTGCTGCTTTGCAATGATATCTTTGAATGAAACAATTTACAAACAAAAACATTTACTTACTATACATACAACAAATATATCATTAAACAACACTGACAAATAAATAAATACAATAACATAAAGGAAATTGATAAAAAGGAAAAAGCATGTGGGTGCATAATATCACAGTATAGGCCAAAATAGTGTTTGTAGTTTGTATTCATTTTCAATTTAGACTGCAGCACGGGAAGAATTTGTCAAAAGAAAGGCATAATTTTACTTGTGTCTGTGATATTATGCAGAGAAGACAACAAAGGTTAAGGCTATTTTTTTTCTGAAATCTTAGCCATATCCATCATTGTCTTTTGTAGATCACGTGTGGGCATGTTAGTCCACATGAAAGGTGATCTGCTTGATCCTGGCTTAAAAGTAAACTTTTTTTTCTTATTTTGTGTTTTTTTTCTAATTAGATTAATATTTTCATCCTGTCTGTTGACCTGCAAAGAAAATATTTGTTTTTAAAACAATGCTTGGTTGTGTCATAGAGGATTCCATGCAATGTTGAGAAGAATTGGTGAAAGACAGTAGATAATAATGGGTATGTTGGAAGTAACTTACTTCAGCTTCTCCTTTTCAAATTCGGTTCCTTGCATTGTTACAAAGTTGAACTTGGTGTGTTTTTCAAATTTAAAGTTGGCAGCAAACATTCTTTTTTTAGTTTGGCAATATTTTCAAATGGGAACATCTGAAAGGATGGGAGTGGTGAAGAGAGAAGTCAAGTCAAGGTTGCTTTGAACATGTAAAAAGTAAAGTAATGGCATTGAGACTTGTATAGTGTAATTAAGTAAGTGTTGATAATAACCTTATATTTCTCCTTGGAAAGATATTGTGATGTTGTGTTGTTGAGGCTGCATAGGAGTGTCATCTTCACGAAGAAGTTCCTCATCAGTTGATTGGAGGCCATTGTAAAGAATCTATGAATGAATATGTGGTATAAATTTTCATGTTGTAATAAAATTGCAAGAGGTTAATGAAGGAGAGAAAATATATCTGTTAAGTGTTAATTGACTGCTCTATTCTTGCAAGAGGACAATTAAAGACCATTGTGTGAGAAATAAAGTTTGTGAAATATACTTACATAAGGTGTGCAAAAAAAGTGTGAATGTGAGTTGCTTTGAAGAGAAAAAAATTGCATAAGAAAAATGAAAATTGAGACAAAAATGTTATAGGCAGTTGTTTATTGTGTTCACAGCAGAATATTCCTGACAAAGGAGAAGTAAGGGCAGTTGGAGGAGAAACAATGTTTGCAAAATGCTTACCAAGTGTATGTAGAGAAAAGTTGAATGTTGAATTGCCTGCAAGAGAAAGAAATTGCATTAAAAAGGTTAAAAATGAGACAAAAATGTTATTTAAATTAGTTGCAGTGTTAGTATGTGTCTTGTGCTTATTTGTGTCATGTGTGAATGTTTTTAAAAATATATTAGTTCATAATTGTAGAAATGAAATTTTGCGTATACTTACGTTGAAAATTTTGGTGCTGCAGTGGGGTTGAAAAAAATTTTTTTCGTGTTACGGACGGTCTTGGCGCAAGAGGAAATTTTAAAATTTCCCGCCCCTAATTTGATAGGTGGGAGATGAGTAGCCTCTATTCGGCGCCGCCGCGCCTCGGTG
>RQOL01000392.1:57991-138289 GCA_013076295.1 Sanderia malayensis | reverse complement strand
TGAGAAATATTTAGATTCCTCAGTATTCCAGTGTATAAATGCATCACATTTGCTGGGGGTGGTTGAATGGGATCGAGAGTTATTAATCCTCCCATACAACATTTGTTGTATTGCTTTTTTGAGTTGAGTTCCTCTCGGAAGTACTTCGCTTCACAGTGAATACATGTTCTCGTCATTTTCCCAAGATGATGAGGCATTGGGGAGAATTGAGGAATTTCAAGAATAGGTCGATTTACTTCCCTTTCTTGATGTTCGATGGGTTGGGGGACATCATCTTGGTGTTGTGGTGGGATTTCGTCTTGCATTTCAACTTCTTGTGGTTGTACCGCTATTTCATTTCTTCATTCTCATTTTGAACGTTGGCTTGCAACTGCATAGCAGCTGGCAATATTTGTGGATCCTGAAATGCAATGCAATGTAAGCCAATATAATTCAATCATGTGTTTTGAAATGCATAAAACTGAAACTGTGAAGATTTGTCTATTTAGAGAGCAAAATAATTTCCTGACATGGTCCTATGGAGAATGACTGGTGTATTTTAAACCAATTGTGATGGTAGTCTGTTTTACCTGATTATCATATGGAATTGGAATGTGTTGTTCCACGTTGATTTCATCAGGTTGTGCTAGCCTTTCAATTTCATTATTTTGATTTTCAATATGTGTTTGGGGTTGCATCTGCATTGGCCGTATCTGTTGATAATGAAAATGAAATGAAATTAGATACATTAAGTTATTAGTTATTGGAAATTGAAATGTCATTACTGTGTGATTATGTAAATTGATAAAAATTCATATGGAACGTATGATACATTGTAAAATAGCCAAATTACATGAGGCATTTGGGTTATGGAAAATGGACTTCCTTAACTGTAGTTACCTTGTGTTAAGAATTTTATTTTACCTCATTGTCATTTTGAGCTTGATTTACATTAAGCATCTCCACATCTGCCGTTTGTATTGCTGCTTGACCTTCATGATTACGATTCAGAAGGGGTTGTTGCAACTGCATAACCATCTGCGGTACCTGCAGATAGAAAAATATGGTTGATAAAATATAATTTGGTTGATAAAATAACTGGTTTAATTTTGATTGTTTTTAATTACAAAAAGCTGTATAATATATGGTTGAACTGATTTGAAAAGTTTACCACAAATTCTAGGTTGTGTGTACCTGAAGTTGAGGAGCCAGTGCTGCAGGATATTGCAAGCACTTGTTTATTAGTTGTGGTACTGCTATAAGTCCATAGTTGGGAAGCATCACAGGTAGTTGCCATGGCACATGCAATGCCTGCATCTGTGGATAATGAAGTGGGAGTGGTTGATATTCTGGGGCTGGTTGCTGAGGGTATTCTTGCTGCAACTGGTGAAGATCATTGACTGCTTCCTGTACCATATTATTAGGTGGTAAATCAACAGGATAAGGTTGTTGGTTATTCTCACGACGGCGGCGAGCTGCATCCCGCATTTGATTGCGACGACTGGTGCCAGTAATGCCCTTTCTGGCTTTTTTTGGCATTTTGCAAGATGTGATATAAAAAAAGAAAAAAATGTGTTTTATATGCAACCCAATTAAGTGAAAATGTTAAAATTTGAAATAAGAGTGATTTTTGTGAGCAACTGGGATGAGTTTGTTGTTTTGTGGTGAGCTGCAAGATAAAATAAATAATTTAAACATAATTGTAAGAAATGTTGGATTACTCTTGACTGTTGAATTAAATTATTGGTTATTTAAAGTTTCCAAATAAAAATATTGGAGCAATTTATCTTATCACCTACCTCACTCTTTCTATTGTGTTCTTCAAGACCTAAAAGGAAAACAGTTGTGATAATGTATAAATTGGAAAAGTTAATCATCCATTTCATTTTCGCAAAGAAAAATTCATAAACCTACATTGATGTGTTTGTAAAGGCTAGATTTTATTTGCCTTATGCAGTAAATTTGCTTTCTATTGATAAGAAATTGTTGCAATTGTTAATACCACTTTATAGTAGCTAAGGTTCATATTGGGGATATGAATGTACATTATAGAGTGAGGCATTTAAACATTAATTAAAATAGGCTTTGTATAGGAACAATTGTTGTCACACTCACCAAATATTCAGAGGAATCAACTTTTTGAAACCCTGTTTTGCAAAAGAAAAAAAATATTTGGATGAATTGATTATCTTGTAAACATGTAAAGTGTATGTTATTATGTTGATTGAGTGAAGAAATAAGAAAAAATGTCAAAGTGAAGGAGTGAAACACTTACTTTATTAAAAAACTTTACTTTATTATTTACAAATGAGTAATTGAGAATTACTTTCACCAATGACAATTACAAACCAATTGATGATACCCTGAGAAAAAGCAATGAAATGCGATGTAATGAAAGACAAAGTTGCTTTAAGGAAGACGCTGTTAAACTTTATAGCGTGTGGAGGAAAGTTTAGGAGAAGCAAATACGAACATTCCACTTACCAATTACAAAAATGCACTTTTGCTATCAATTTTTTTATCAAACGATATATATAATTGATATTATTTATTCTCTGGCGATTTATACGACAGTCAGAAATTGCACAAAAAGTTTTACATTTGCTATATCCACCAACAAAGTAAAGACGCAATTGCTATTTTAAATTCGCGCCCAATTTGAAAGAATTGTAGCCTCTAGTCGGTGCATTGTCTCGTTGTTGCTCTTTTGTGATTCTTGTATGGGATGGGAAAGGAAAGGAAGGGGTGTTCTTGTTCTTTGTGCTATAGAACTCGTTGAACGAATGTGAATATATTCCTTGGAGATCATTGCAATCAAGTATCATCTAATGATCATGTAAATTTATTTGATTGTAATGAACAACATTGATTATGTGTCAGGTGTTATATGCTGCAAAACACGCGTGTTGAAAGACAGGAAAAGCAAGAATGACAGTAGGCCATGGAAGGTTCACCAAAGTTAAGAAGGTATTACCTAATCATACTTATTGTTTGACTGGATGAATACATTGGCTTAATTTAAGTAATTCATTTGAAAATAAATTACTTACATGCATAGAGTTAAGGCGAAATTAGGAGAAGTGAGCTGAGCCAATGAGCCTTATACGATGTCTTCTTCTTGTGTTTCAGGTGCCCTCAGACATAAAGTGAATTCTTGTGGTGTGTTGCCATTCCTTGTGAACATTATTGTAGTCAGGTGAGTTCATGTTAAGTATATAAAGATTTGTTCAAAAAAATAGACAGTGTCTGCTGCTTTGCAATGATATCTTTTCATGAATGAAACAATTTACAAACAAAAACATTTACTTACTATACATACAACAAATATATCATTAAACAACACTGACAAATAAATAAATACAATAACATAAGGAAATGATAAAAAGGAAAAAGCATGTGGGTGCATAATATCACAGTATAGGCCAAAATAGTGTTTGTAGTTTGTATTCATTTTCAATTTAGACTGCAGCACGGGAAGAATTTGTCAAAAGAAAGGCATAATTTTATTTGTGTCTGTGATATTATGCAGAGAAGACAACAAAGGTTAAGGCTATTTTTTTTCTGAAATCTTAGCCATATCCATCATTGTCTTTTGTAGATCACGTGTGGGCATGTTAGTCCACATGAAAGGTGATCTGCTTGATCCTGGCTTAAAAGTAAACTTTTTTTCTTATTTTGTGTTTTTTTTCTAATTAGATTAATTTTCATCCTGTCTGTTGACCTGCAAAGAAATATTTGTTTTTAAAACAATGCTTGGTTGTGTCATAGAGGATTCCATGCAATGTTGAGAAGAATTGGTGAAAGACAGTAGATAATAATGGGTATGTTGGAAGTAACTTACTTCAGCTTCTCCTTTTCAATTCGGTTTCCTTGCATTGTTACAAAGTTGAACTTGGTGTGTTTTTCAAATTTAAAGTTGGCAGAACATTCTTTTTTAGTTTGGCAATATTTTCAAATGGGAACATCTGAAAGGATGGAAGTGGTGAAGAGAGAAGTCAAGTCAAGGTTGCTTTGAACAATGTAAAAAGTAAAGTAATGGCATTGAGACTTGTATAGTGTAATTAAGTAAGTGTTGATAATAACCTTTATTTCTCCTTGGAAAGATATTGTGATGTTGTGTTGTTGAGGCTGCATAGGAGTGTCATCTTCACGAAGAAGTTCCTCATCAGTTTGATTGGAGGCCATTGTAAAGAATCTATGAATGAATATGTGGTATCAATTTCATGTTGGTAATAAAATTGCAAGAGGTTAATGAAGGAGAGAAAATATATCTGTTAAGTGTTAATTGACTGCTCTATTCTTGCAAGAGGACAATTAAAGACCATTGTGTGAGAAATAAAGTTTGTGAAATATACTTACATAAGGTGTGCAAAAAAGTGTGAATGTCGAGTTGCTTTGAAGAGAAAAATTTGCATAAGAAAAATGAAAATTGAGACAAAAATGTTATAGGCAGTTGTTTATTGTGTTCACAGCAGAATATTCCTGACAAAGGAGAAGTAAGGGCAGTTGGAGGAGAAAAAATGTTTGTAAAATGCTTACCAAGGTGTATGTAGAGAAAAGTTGAATGTTGAATTGCCTGCAAGAGAGAAATTGCATTAAAAAGGTTAAAAATGAGACAAAAATGTTATTTAAAGTTAGTTGCAGTGTTAGTATGTGTCTTGTGCTTATTTGTGTCATGTGTGAATGTTTTAAAATATATATTTAGTTCATAATTGTAGAAATGAAATTTTGCGTATACTTACGTTGAAAAATTTTGGTGCTGCAGTGGGGTTGAAAAAAATTTTTTTCGTGTTTACGGACGGTCTTGGCGCAAGAGAAATTTTAAAATTTCCCGCCCTAATTTGATAGGTGGGAGATGAGTAGCCTCTATTCGGCGCCGCCGCGCCTCGTTGTTGTTTCGTATATGATTGTTGTTGCAATACTGTTGGCATGCAAATTCGATTCTTTGCGACGAAGGGATGATTCTTTTCGTAATCAATTGTTCGAACAGGAACGGTTAGAAGATTCACTTGTGATGATGCCTTGCTCCAGGCCAGGCGAATATTCAAATTTTCAAAAGACCAAGGTTAGTTTTTTCATATTGATGTATCATTATTTTTATTAGTCGTTAACGTTAACCTTAACCTTAAAAAAATGTCTTTGAAAGATTATTCATTTGATGAGGAAAATTAGTAAGGAGAACTTGTGAGTATAAAAAGAAGTGATTGATTTGGTGAATTTAATGTATAATATGTGGAAAAATAGATAATTTTTCACAAACTGGTTGTGCGGATTTTGTTAGCTGTTGTTATGAATGTCATGATCTGTAGGCTAAGGCCATGGAAAGTTGAGGAAAGGTACGAAGGTAAACATACTGCCTGTTTGACTGGGTGCATACATGGTGTAGGGGTAATTAATAATTTGGAGTTAAAATGAATTACTTGTATTTACAGACTTAAATCCAGATGAAAAAACTGAGATTTGCCAACACATGCTATAAAGTAAATTATATGATGTCTTCTTGTGTTTACGGTGCTCAAACATGAAGTGAATGCTTGTTGTGTGGGAACATTCCTTGTGAATATTATTATAATCAGGTGAGTTCATGTTATTATTTGTTAAGGTTGATATGAAGATTATTTGCTCACAAAGAAGGATAGTGTCTGCTTTGCAGTCATCTTTTTTGAAGATTTACAAAAGTTATAAATAGAAGTATTACATATAAACATTAACATTACTATACATAAGGATATACATAAATATATACATCAACATAAATACATAGATATATACATAAATATACTATACATAAATATATACATAAATATATACCCTATATACTATATATAAAAATACTATACATAATATACATACATACCTACATACGTACATACATACATACATACATACATACATACATACCCTACATACATACCCTACATACATACCCTACATACATACCCTACATACATACCCTACATACATACCCTACATACATACCCTACATACATACCCTACATACATACCCTACAATACATACCCTACAATACGTACTACGACGCAACATTTGCAAAGAAAGTAAAGGTGGGAGGTCGAATCTTCCCCCTGCCAAGCGACCGCCCCGCGCCCACGCTGCCCCCCTGAAAGCCGAAGGTTGATAGCTTCAGTGTGAAGTTTGAAAAAAAAAGTTGCCTTCAAAAATTTAATCAATGTTGGAAAATTTAAACTCAATCTCTAATAAAAAATATATCAAACTGTAGGTATGGAAACAGCGAATTTGATAAATATATTCACATTTCTTAAGAGTGTTGTTTTGAATTTTAAGAGAGTATTTAGTGCAGCCCAACACAAAAGCTGTGGAAAAATTTATTCATCAGCCAACTTTAAGAACACAAAAATTCCCCTAACTTGGTCAAATTTTGTCCATTTGAACTCAAATTACACCAGCATGAAGCTAATACCTTGGCGAATAAGTATCGAAAGTACTTGGGTGCATATGAAAAGCTTTTCGCAATTTTAGTTGTACATTTTTGAAGTCCAAGACATCATTTTCTTAGCCCTGAAATCAAACCCGTGTAAAAAATAGCATTGAAAACATGAGTCACCAACTTTGAAATTAAATTAACGTGGCCAATTTTTTTCCTACAGAACCCACGAAAATATCAAACTGAAGCCAATAGCCTGTAGAACATTTATCGAAAGTATTTGGGTGAAAAAAAACAAAGTTTTGGCAGGTTAAAATTTAATTTTCGCGAATGCAAAACACACGCGTGTGGCATGAAAAGTTCGTGTTTTCCAGCGAAACCCAAACTCGGGCAAAACTGTCCAAAAACAGAGGAAAATCAACAAAACAAAAAAAACAAAGCCATATAACTTTAGTTCTTGTGTAAATAGACAGTTATCGAAAGTTTAAATGGAGAAAATCGACCCAGAACGACCCGAGAAAATCAAAATTGTTTTCGTGTTTTGGTTGGGCCCTGGAGCCGAAAGAAAAACGTGAGGTTAAACAAAACAAAACTCGTGCTATTTTAAGCTGAAAACAATCAAATAAAGGAAATACCATGAAATAATTGTCCACCAATTGTCTCCACAGGTCTTTACAACAATTGACAGGTCTTTACAATTGATTTACGGCACGTATTAACGCTTAAACCCGAGCAACTTGCCGCCCGTTCAACTACGAATACACCTGTTTCTCCCTGCTCGTTTTGCATCTCATTAACTCCATCCGGGGAACTTTCTAGAAAGTCGGAACACAAAATGGGGCATAACTCCGGAACCGCTGGGGTTAGAAATAAGCCAAATAGTACACTGTCATCAGCACAATGCAGCGATCATTTCTATACCGATTTGCACCCTTATTTGCACCCCAAAAAAAAGCCTTTATGGATACAACGAAATTCCTTTGATCCCATTGTTTTTTCAAACGTCGATTGTTCCGGAGACAATGACCCATTGTTTGGTCCCTGCGGGTCACGTGTGGAACAATCTTATTATATAAGAGACTAGCCGGGGGCCCGGTCGCTACGCTCCCTGCCCGGAGCCAATACATACCCTACAATACATACACATACATACATACATACATACATACCCAACAATACATACATACATACATACATACATGAGCCGGGTTCGGTCGCTTCGCTCCCTCCCCGGAACCCGTCAAGTAAAGAAAGCTTAATCTGGTTGGCGCGCTTCGCGCGCTGCATTCGCTACCGCTCATTCCCATACATACATACATACATACATACATACATACATACATACATACCCTACAATACATACCCTACGATACATACCCTACAATACATACCCTACATAACATACCCTACAATACATACCCTACAATACATACCCTACAATACATACCCTACAATACATACCCTACAATACATACCCTACAATACATACCCTACAATACATACCCTACAATACATACCCTACAATACATACCCTACAATACATACCCTACAATACATAGCTTACATAACATACCCTACAATACATACCCTACAATACATACCCTACGATACATAGCCTACAATACATACCCTACAATACATACCCTACAATACATACCCTACAATACATACCCTACAATACATACCCTACAATACATACCCTACTATACAAACCCTACTATACATACCCTAAAATACATACCCTACAATACATACCCTACAATACATACCCTACAATACATACCCTACAATACCTACCTGACAATACATACCCTACAATACATACCCTACGATACATACCTTACAATACATACCCTACATAAATTAACCTACTATGCATACCCTACAATACATACCCTACAAAACATACCCTACAATACAAACCCTACAATACAAACCCTACAATACATACCCTGCAATACATACCCTACAATACATACCCTACAATACATACCCTACATAACATACCCTACCATACATACCTTACAATACATACCCTACAATACATACCCTACGATACATACCTTACAATACATACCCTACTATAAGTACCTTAAAACACATACCCCACAATACATAGCCTACAATACATACCCTACAATACATAACCTACAATACATACCCTACAACACATACCCTACAATACATACCCTACAATACATACCCTACATAACATACCCTACAATACATACCCTACGATACATACCCTACGATACATACCTTACAATACATATCTTACAATACAAACCCTACAATACATACCTTACAATACATACCCTACAATACATACCCTACAATACATACCTTACAATACATACCGAATAATAGCGAATCCGATAAATATATTCACATTTCTTAACAGTGTTGTTTTGAATTTTAAAAGAGCATTTAGTGCAGCCCAACACAAAAGCCGTGAAAAAATTTATTCATCAGCCAACTTTAAGAACACAAAAATTCCCCTAACTTGGTCAAAATTTGTCCATTTGAACTCAAATTACACCAGCATGAAGCTAATACCTTGGCGAATAAGTATCGAAAGTACTTGGGTGCATATGAAAAGCTTTTCGCAATTTTAGTTGTAAATTTTTGAAGTCCAAGACATGATTTTGTTGATCAAAAATAGCCCTGAAATCAAACCCGTGAAAAAATAGCATTGCAAACATGAGTCACCAACTTTCAAATTAAATTAGCGTGGCCAATTTTTGTCCTACACACCCCACGAAATTATCAACATGAAGCTAATAGCTTGGCGAACATTTATCGAAAGTATTTGGGTGAAAAAAACAAAGTTTTGGCAGGTTAAAATTTAATTTTCGCGAATGCAAAACACACGCGTGTTGCGTGAAGATTTCGTGTTTTCCAGCAAAACCAAATCCCGGCTAAAACTGTCCAAAAGCAGAGGAAAATCAACAAAACAAAAAAAAACAAAGCCAGATAACTTTAGTTATCGTGTAAATAAACAGTTATCGAAAGTTTAAATGGAGGAAATCGGCCCAGAACGACCCGAGAAAATCAAAATTGTCTTCTTGTTTTGGTTAGGCCCTCAAGCCGAAAGAAAATCGTGAGGTTAAACAAAACAAAACTCGTGCTACTTTCAGCCAAAAACAATGAAATAAAAGAAATACCTTGAAATAATTGTCCACACATTGTCTCCACAGGTCCTGAGAACAATTGACATGTCTTTACAATTAATTTCCGGCACGTATTCACGTTTAAATCCGAGCAACTTGCCGCCCGTTCAACTAAAAAATCACGTGCTTCTCCCTGCTCGTTTTGCATCTCATTAACTCGGTCCTCGGAACTTTCTAGAAGGTCGGAACACAAAATGGGCCATAACTCCCGAACCGCTTGGAGTAGAAATTAGCGGAAAGCTTTACTGTCATCAGCACAATGCAGCGATCATTTCTATACCAATTTGCACCCTTATTGACCCCCAGGAAAAAAGCCTTTTTGATTACAACGAATTTCCTTTGATCCCATTGTTTGGTAGAACGTCAATTGTTCAAAAGACAATTGTCATTGTTCAAGAAACAATAGGTCATTGTTCAGAGTCGGCCGGTCACGTGTGATCACATTTTGTTATATAGAGACTAGCCGGGGGCCCGGTCGCTACGCTCCCTTCCCGGAGCCCCCCAAGCAACAAAAGTTTAATGTGGTTGGCGCGCTTCGCGCGCTGCATTCGCTCCCGCTCATGCCCATACATACATACATACATACATACATACATACATACATACATACATACATGGGCCGGGTTCGGTCGCTTCGCTCCCTCCCCGGAGCCCGTCAGGTAGACAAAGCTTAGTCTGGTTGGCGCGCTTCGCGCGCTGCATTCGCTCCCGCTCATGCCCATACATACATACATACATACATACATACATACCTACATACATACATACCTACATACCTATATACATACATACATACATACATACATACATACATACATACATACATGGGCCGGGTTCGGTCGCTTCGCTCCCTCCCCGGAGCCAATCAAGTAGACAAAGCTTAATCTGGTTGGCGCGCTTCGCGCGCTTCATTCGCTTCCGCTCATGCCGATACATACATACATACCCTACAATAAATACCCTACAATACATACCCTACAATACATACCCTACGATACATACCCTACAATACATACCCTACAATACATACCATACAACACAAAGCTTACAATACATACCCTACAATAAATACCCTACAATACATACCCTACAATAAATACCCTACAATAAATACCCTACAATAAATACCCTACAATACATACCCTACAACACATACCCTATAATACATACCCTACAATACATACCGTACAATAAATACCTTACAATACATACCCTACAATAAATACCCTACGATATATACCCTACAATACATACCCTACAACACATACCCTACAATACATACCCTACAATACATACCCTACAATACATACCCTACATAACATACCCTACTATACATACCCTACATTAAATACCTTACAATGAATACCCTACAATACATACCCTACAATAAATACCCTACAATAAATAACCTACAATAAATACCCTACAATACATACCCTACAACACATACCCTACAATACATACACTACAATACATACCCTACAATACATACCCTACAATACATACTTTACAATACATACCCTATCATAAATACCCTACAATACATACCCTACAATACATACCCTACATAACATACCCTACAATACATACCCTAAAATACATACCCTAAAATACATACCCTAAAATACATACCCTAAAATACATATCCTAAAATACATACCCTACAATACATACCCTACAATGCATACTCTACCATACTTCCCCTCTGGCAAGCAACCACAAAGCGCCCACCCTGCCGCCCCCCTAAAAGCCGTTTCTTCTGAAAGTGAAAAAATGAATTCTTCAAGGTACTTTAAAACACTAAAACTTTCAAATTAAATTAACGTGGCGAATTTTCGTGCTACAGAACCCACGAAATTATCAAAATGAAGCTAATAGCTTGGCGAACATTTATCGAAAGTATTTCGGTGAAAAAAACAAAATTTTGGCAGGTTAAAAATTAATTTTCGCAAATGCAAAACACACGCTTGTTGCTTGAAAATTTCGTGCTTTTCAGCAAAATGCAAACTCGGCTAAAACTGTCCAAAAACATTAGAAAATCAGGAAAACAAAAAGAACAACCCCAGATAACTTTAGTTATCGTGTAAATAAACAGTTATCGAAAGTTTAAATGGAGAAAATCGGCCCAGAGCGACCCAAGAAAATCAAAATTGTCCTCGTGTTTTTGTTAGGCCCTCGTCTCAACACAAAAAACGTGAGTTTAAACAAAACAAATCTCGTGCTATTTAAAGCAAAAAACAATTGAATAAAGGAAATACCTTGAAATTATTGTCCACACATTGTCTCCACAGGTCTTGACAACAATTGACACGTCTTTACAATTGATTTCCGGCAGGTATTCACGTTTAAACCCGAGCAACTTGCCGCCCGTTCAACTAAAAAAGCACGTGCTTCTCCTTGCTCGTTTTGCATCTCATTAACTCCTTCCTCGGAACTTTCTAGAAAGTCGGAACACAAAATGAGCCATAACTCCCGAACCGTTTGGAGTAGAAATTAGCCACATACTTTACTGTGATCAGCGCAATGCAGCGATCATTTTGATACCAATTTGCACCCTTATTGACCCCCAAAAAAAAAGCCTTTTTGATCACAACGAAATTCCTTTGATCCCATTGTTTGGTCGAACGTCGATTGTTCAAAAGACAATGGGCATTGTTCACAGTCGGCGGGTCACGTGTGACCGTAGAATAGTATATAAGAGACTAGCCGGGGGCCCGGTCGCTACGCTCCCTCCCCGAAGCCCCCGAATCAACAAAGCTTAATGTGGTTGGCGCGCGTCGCGCGCTGCATTCGCTCCCGCTCATGCCCATAGATACATACATACATACATACATACCTACATACATACATACATACATACATACATACCTACATACCTACATACCTACATACATACATACATACATACATACATAGATACATACATACATACATACATGAGCCGGGTTCGGTCGCTTCGCTCCCTCCCCGGAGCCCGTCAAGTAAACAAAGCTTAATCTGGTTGGCGCGCTTCGCGCGCTGCATTCGCTCCCGCTCATGCCCATACATACATACATACATACATACATACATACATACATACATACATACATACATACATACATACACACATACATACATACATACATACATACATACATACATACATACATACATACATGGGCCGGGTTCGGTCGCTTCGCTCCCTCCCCGGAGCCCATCAAGTAAACAAAGCTTGATCTGGTTGGCGCGCTTCGCGCGCTGCATTCGCTGCCGCTCATGCCCATACATACATACATACATACATACCCTAAAATACACACCCTACAATACATACCCTACAATACATACCCTACAATACATACCCTACAATGCATACCCTACGATACATACCCTACAATACATACCCTACAATACACACCCTACAATACATACCCTACAATACATACCCTACAATACATACCCTACAATACATACCCTACGATACATACCCTACAATTCATACCCTACAATACATACCCTACAATACATACCCTACAATACATACCCTACAATACATACCCTATGATACATAGCCTACAATACATAGCCTACAATACATAGCCTACAATACATACCCTACAATACATACCCTACAATACATACCCAACAATACATACCCTACAATACATACCCTACAATACATACCCTACAATACATACCCTACAATACATACCCTACGATACATAGCCTACATAACATACCCTACAATACATACCCTACAATACATACCCTACGATACATAGCCTACAATACATACCCTACAATACATACCCTACAATACATACCCTACAATACATACCCTACAATACATAGCCTACAATACATACCCTACAATACATACCCTACAATACATAGCCTACAATACATACCCTACAATACATACCCTACAATACATACCCTACAATACATACCCTACATAACATACCCTACAATACATACCTTACAATAAATACCCTACAATACATACCCTACAATACATACCCTACAATCTATACCCTACATAACATACCCTACTATACATACCCTACATAACATACCCTACTATACATACCCTACAATACATACCCTACATAACATACCCTACTATACATACCCTACTATAAATACCTTAAAATACATACCCTACAATACATACCCTACAATACAAACCCTACAATACATACCCTACAATACATACCCTACAATCTATACCCTACATAACATACCCTACTATACATACCCTACTATAAATACCTTAAAATACATACCCTACAATACATACCCTACAATACAAACCCTACAATACATACCCTACAATACATACCCTACCATACTTCCCCCTGGCAAGCGACCACCCAGCGCCCACCCTGCCGCCCCCCTAAAAGCCGTTTCTTCTGAAAGTGAAAAAATGAATTCATCAAGGTACTTTAAAAACACCAAAACTTTCAAATTAAATTAACGTGGCCAATTTTTGTCCTACAGAACCCACGAAAATATCAAAATGAAGCTAATGGCTTGGCGAACATTTATCGAAAGTATTTGGGTGAAAAAAACAAAGTTTTGGCAGCTTAAAATTTAATTTTCGCGAATGCAAAACACACGCGTGTGGCATGAAAATTTCGTGTTTTCCAGGAAAACCCAAACTCGGCCAAAACTGTCCAAAAACATTAGAAAATCATCAAAACAAAAAAAACAAAGCCATATAACTTTAGTTCTTGTGTAAATAAACAGTTATCGAAAGTTTAAATGGAGAAAATCGGCCCAGAACGACCCGAGAAAATCAAAATTGTCTTCGTGTTTTGGTTAGGCCCTCGAGCCGAAAGAAAAAAGTGAGTTGAAAAAAACAAAACTCGTGCTATTCAAAGCCAAAAACAATTGAATAAAGGAAATACCTTGAAATAATTGTTCACCAAATGTCTCCACAGGTCTTGACAACAATTGACACGTCTTTACAATTGATTTCCGGCACGTATTCACGTTTAAACCCGAGCAACTTGCCGCCCGTTCAACAAAAAAAACACGTGCTTCTCCCTGCTCGTTTTGCATCTCATTAACTCCGTCCTCGGAACTTTCTAGAAAGTCGGAACACAAAATGGGCCATAACTCCCGAACCGCTGGGGTTAGAAATTAGCGGAAAGCTTTAGTTTCATCAGCACAATGCAGCGATCATTTCCATACCAATTTGCACCCTTATTGACCCCCAGGAAAAAAGCCTTTGAGTGGCAACGCCCGCTCCTTTGATCCCATTGTTCGGTCGAACGTCGATTGTTCACCAAACAATAGCCCATTGTTGAGCGCCTCCCGGTCACGTGTCGACGTAGATTATATAATAGAGACTAGCCGGGGCCCGTTTGCTACGCTCCCTCCCCGGAGCCAATACATACCCTACAATACATACACATACATACATACATACATACATACCCAACAATACATACATACATACATACATACATGAGCCGGGTTCGGTCGCTTCGCTCCCTCCCCGGAACCCGTCAAGTAAAGAAAGCTTAATCTGGTTGGCGCGCTTCGCGCTCTGCATTCGCTACCGCTCATGCCCATACATACATACATACATACATACATACATACATACATACCCTACAATACATACCCTACAATACATACCCTACAATACATACCCTACATAACATACCCTACAATACATACCCTACGATACATACCCTACAATACATACCCTACAATACATACCCTACAATAAATACCCTACAATACATACCCTACAATACATACCCTACAATACATACCCTACAATACATACCCTACAATACATAGCCTACAATACATACCCTACAATACATAGCCTACAATACATACCCTACAATACATACCCTACAATACATACCCTACAATACATACCCTACAATACATACCCTACATAACATACCCTACAATACATACCTTACAATAAATACCCTACAATACATACCCTACAATACATACCCTACAATCTATACCCTACATAACATACCCTACTATACATACCCTACATAACATACCCTACTATACATACCCTACAATACATACCCTACATAACATACCCTACTATACATACCCTACTATAAATACCTTAAAATACATACCCTACAATACATACCCTACAATACAAACCCTACAATACATACCCTACAATACATACCCTACAATCTATACCCTACATAACATACCCTACTATACATACCCTACTATAAATACCTTAAAATACATACCCTACAATACATACCCTACAATACAAACCCTACAATACATACCCTACAATACATACCCTACCATACTTCCCCTGGCAAGCGACCACCCAGCGCCCACCCTGCCGCCCCCCTAAAAGCCGTTTCTTCTGAAAGTGAAAAAATGAATTCATCAAGGTACTTTAAAAACACCAAAACTTTCAAATTAAATTAACGTGGCCAATTTTTGTCCTACAGAACCCACGAAAATATCAAAATGAAGCTAATAGCTTGGCGAACATTTATCGAAAGTATTTGGGTGAAAAAAACAAAGTTTTGGCAGCTTAAAATTTAATTTTCGCGAATGCAAAACACACGCGTGTGGCATGAAAATTTCGTGTTTTCCAGGAAAACCCAAACTCGGCCAAAATTGTCCAAAAACATTAGAAAATCATCAAAACAAAAAAAACAAAGCCATATAACTTTAGTTCTTGTGTAAATAAACAGTTATCGAAAGTTTAAATGGAGAAAATCGGCCCAGAACGACCCGAGAAAATCAAAATTGTCTTCGTGTTTTGGTTAGGCCCTCGAGCCGAAAGAAAAAAGTGAGTTGAAAAAAACAAAACTCGTGCTATTCAAAGCCAAAAACAATTGAATAAAGGAAATACCTTGAAATAATTGTTCACCAAATGTCTCCACAGGTCTTGACAACAATTGACACGTCTTTACAATTGATTTCCGGCACGTATTCACGTTTAAACCCGAGCAACTTGCCGCCCGTTCAACAAAAAAAACACGTGCTTCTCCCTGCTCGTTTTGCATCTCATTAACTCCGTCCTCGGAACTTTCTAGAAAGTCGGAACACAAAATGGGCCATAACTCCCGAACCGCTGGGGTTAGAAATTAGCGGAAAGCTTTAGTTTCATCAGCACAATGCAGCGATCATTTCCAGACCAATTTGCACCCTTATTGACCCCCAGGAAAAAAGCCTTTGAGTGGCAACGCCCGCTCCTTTGATCCCATTGTTCGGTCGAACGTCGATTGTTCACCAAACAATAGCCCATTGTTGAGCGCCTCCCGGTCACGTGTCGACGTAGATTATATAATAGAGACTAGCCGGGGGCCCGTTTGCTACGCTCCCTCCCCGGAGCCAATACATACCCTACAATACATACACATACATACATACATACATACATACCCAACAATACATACATACATACATACATACATGAGCCGGGTTCGGTCGCTTCGCTCCCTCCCCGGAACCCGTCAAGTAAAGAAAGCTTAATCTGGTTGGCGCGCTTCGCGCGCTGCATTCGCTACCGCTCATGCCCATACATACATACATACATACATACATACATACATACATACCCTACAATACATACCCTACAATACATACCCTACAATACATACCCTACATAACATACCCTACAATACATACCCTACGATACATACCCTACAATACATACCCTACAATACATACCCTACAATAAATACCCTACAATACATACCCTACAATACATACCCTACAATACATACCCTACAATACATACCCTACATAACATACCCTACAAAACATACCCTACAATACATACCCTACAATACATACCCTACAATACATACCCTACAATACATACCCTACAATACATACCCTACATAACATACCCTACAATACATACCCTACGATACATACCCTACAATACATACCCTACAATACATACCCTACTATAAATACCTTAAAATACATACCCTACAATACATAGCCTACAATACAAACCCTACAATACATACCCTACAATACATACCTTACATAACATACCCTACAATAGAAACCCTACCATACTTCCCCCTGGCAAGCGACCACCCAGCGCCCACCCTGCCGCCCCCCTAAAAGCCGTTTCTTCTGAAAGTGAAAAAATGAATTCATCAAGGTACTTTAAAAACAATAAAACTTTCAAATTAAATTAACGTGGCCAATTTTTGTCCTACAGAACCCACGAAAATATCAACATGAAGCTAATAGCTTGGCGAACATTTATCGAAAGTATTTGGGTGAAAAAAACAAAGTTTTGGCAGGTTAAAAATTAATTTTCGCAAATGCAAAACACACGCGTGTTGCTTGAAAATTTCGTGTTTCCCAGCAAAACCCAAACTCGGCTAAAAATGTCCAAAAACAGAGGAAAATCAACAAAACAAAAAAAACAAAGCCATATAACTTTAGTTATCGTGTAAATAAACAGTTATCGAAAGCTTAAATGGACAAAATCGGCCCAGAACGGCCCGAGAAAATCAAAATTTTCTTCGTGTTTTGGTTAGGCCCTCGAGCCGAAAGAAAAACGCGAGTTGAAAAAAACAAAACTCGTGCTATTTAAAGCCAAAAACAATTGAATAAAGGAAATACCTTGAAATAATTGTCCACAAATTGCCTCCACAGGTCTTGACAACAATTGACAGGTCTTTACAATTGATTTCCGGCACGTATTCACGTTTAAACCCGAGCAACTTGCCGCCCGTTTCACCACGAAAACACCTGCTTCTCCCTGCTCGTTTTGCATCTCATTAACTCGGTCCTGGGAACTTTCTAGAAAGTCGGAACACAAAATGGGCCATAACTCCCGAACCGCTGGGGCTAGAAATTAGCCAAACAGTACAAAATGATCAGCAGAATGCAGCGATCATTTTGATACCAATTTGCACCCTTATTGACCACCCACAAAAAAGCCTTTGTGTTCACAACGAAATTCCTTTGATCCCATTGTTCGGTGGAACGTCGATTGTTCACCAAACAATAGCCCATTGTTCAGCGCCTCCGGGTCACGTGTCGGCGTAGATTATATAATAGAGACTAGCCGGGGGCCCGGTCGCTTCGCTCCCTCCCCGGAGCCCCCCAAGCAACAAAAGCTTAATGTGGTTGGCGCGCTTCGCGCGCTGCATTCGCTCCCGCTCATGCCCATACATACATACATACCTACATACATACATACATACTACATACATACATACATACATACATACATACATACATACATACATACATACATACATACATACATACATACATACATACATACATACAAACATACATGAGCCGGGTTCGGTCGCTTCGCTCCCTCCCCGGAGCCCATCACATAAACAAAGCTTAATCTGGTTGGCGCGCTTCGCGCGCTGCATTCGCTGCCGCTCATGCCCATACATACATACATACATACATACATACCCTACAATACATACCCTACGATACATCCCCTACGATACATACCCTACAATACATACCCTACATAACATACCCTACAATACATACCCTACAATACATACCCTACAATACATACCCTACAATGCATACCTTACAATACATACCCTACAATACATACCCTACAATACATACCCTACAATACATACCCTACAATACATACCCTACAATACATACCCTACAATACATACCCTACAATACATACCTTACAATACATACCTTACAATACATACCTTACAATACATACCTTACGATACATACCCCACGATACATACCCTACAATACATACCTTACAAATACATACCCTAAAATACATACCTACAATACAAACAAAATACCTACAATACATACCTTACAATACATACCCTACAATACATACCCTACAATACATACTCTACAATACATACCCTACAATACATACCCTACAATACATACCTTACATACATACCCTACAATACATACCCTACAATACATACCCCTACAATACATAACTTACAATACATACCTTACAACACATACCTTACGATACATACCCTACAAGACATACCCTACAATAAATACCCTACAATACATACCTTACAATACATACCCTACAATACATACCCTATAATACATACCCTACAATAAATACCCTACAATACATACCCTACAATACATACCCTACAATACATACCCTACATACATACCCTACAATACATACCCTACATAACATACCCTACAATACACACGACGCCACATTTCTAAAGAAAGTAAAGGTGGGAGGTCAAATCTTCCCCCCTGCCAAGCGACCGCCCCGCGCCCACACCGCCCCCCTGAAAGCCGCTTCCGAAATTTGATAGCTTCAGTGTGAAGTTTGAAAAAAAGTTGCCTTCAAAAATTTAATCAATCTTGGAAAATTTAAACTCAATCTGTAATAAAAAGTATATCAAACTGTAGCTAAGGAAACAGCGAATCCGATAAATATATTCACATTTCTCAACAGTGTTGTTTTTAATTTTAAGAGAGTATTTAGTGCAGCCCAACACAAAAGCCGTGGAAAAATTTATTCATCAGCCAACTTTAAAAACACAAAAATTCCCCTAACTTGGTCAAAATTTGTCCATTTTAACTCAAATTACACCAGCATGAAGCTAATACCTTGGCGAATAAGTATCGAAAGTACTTGGGTGCATATGAAAAGCTTTTCGCAATTTTAGTTGTAAATTTTTGAAGTCCAAGACATGATTTTCTTCATCAAAAAATAGGCTTGAAATCAAAGCCCTGCAAAAAATGGTAATTTAAACACGATTCACCAACTTTCAAATTAAATTAACGTGGCCAATTGTTGTCCTACAGAACCCACGAAAATATCAAAATGAAGCTCATAGCTTGACGAACATTTATCGAAAGTATTTGGGTGAAAAAAAGAAAGTTTTGGCAGGCTAAAAATTAATTTTCGCAAATGCAAAACACACGCGTGTTGCTTGAAAATTTCGTGTTTTCAAGCAAAATCCAAACTCGGCTAAAACTGTCCAAAAACAGAGGAAAATCAACAAAACAAAAAAAACGAAGCCATATAACTTTAGTTCTTGTGTAAGTAAACAGTTATCGAAAGTTTAAATGGAGAAAATCGGCCCAGAACGACCCGAGAAAATGAAAATTGTCTACGTGTTTTGGTTAGGCCCTCGAGCCGAAATAAAAACGTGAGGTTAAACAAAACAAAACTCGTGCTATTTAAAGCAAAAAACAATTGAATAAAGGAAATACCTTGAAATAATTGTCCACACATTGTCTCCACATGTCTTGACAACAATTGACACGTCTTTACAATTGATTTCCGGCAAGTATTCACGCTTAAACCCGAGCAACTTGCCGCCCGTTCAACTAAAAAAAACACGTGCTTCTCCCTGCTCGTTTTGCATCTCATTAACTCGGTCCTCGGAACTTTCTAGAAGGTCGGAACACAAAATGGGCATAACTCCCGAACCACTTGGAGTAGAAATTAGCCACATACTTTACTGTCATCAGCACAATGCAGCGATCATTTCTATACCCATTTCCACCCTTATTGACCCCCAGGAAAAAAGCCTTTTTGATTACAACGAAATTCCTTTGATCCCATTGTTTGGTCGAACGTCGATTGTTCAAAAGACAAGGGCGATTGTTCCGGAGACAATGGCCCATTGTGGAGCGCCGGCGGGTCACGTGTGATCACATTTTATTATATATAGACTAGCCGGGGGCCCGGTCGCTACGCTCCCTCCCCGGAGCCCCCCAAGCAACAAAGCTTAATCTGGTTGGCGCGCTTCGCGCGCTGCATTCGTTCCCGCTCATGCCCATACATACATACATACATACAAGGGCCGGGTTCGGTCGCTTCGCTCCCTCCCCGGAGCCCGTCAAGTAACCAAAGCTTAATCTGGTTGGCGCGCTTCGCGCGCTGCATTCGCTACCGCTCATGCCCATACATACAAACATACATACATACATACATACATACATACATACATACATACCTACATACATACATACATACATACATACATACATACATACATGCATACATGCATACATACATACATACATACATACATACATACATACATACATACATACATGAGCCGGGTTCGGTCGCTTCGCTCCCTCCCCGGAGCCCATCACATAAACAAAGCTTAATTTGGTGGGCGCGCTTCGCGCGCTGCCTTCGCTACGGCTCATGCCCATACATACATACATACATACATACATACATACCCTACAATACATACCCTACAATACACACCCTAAAATACATACCCTACATAACATACCCTACTATACATACCCTACAATACATACCCTACTATACATACCCTACAATACATACCCTACATACATACCCTACTATACATACCCTACAAAACATACCCTACTATACATACCCTACAATACATACCCTACCATAAATACCCTACAATACAAACCCTACAATACATACCCTACATAACATACCCTATTATACATACCCTACATAACATACCCTACTATACATACCCCACAATACATACCCTACATAACATACCCTGCAATACATACCCTACAATACATACCCTACATAACATACCCTACAATACATACCCTACAATACATACCCTACGATACATACCCTACCATACATACCCTACAATACATACCCTACCATACATACCCTACTATACATACCCTACATAACAGACCCTACAATACATACCCTACAATACCTACCCTACATAACATACCCTACAATACATACCCTACAATACATACCCTACATACATACCCTACAATACATACCCTACAATACATACCCTACAATACATACCTTACAATACATACCCTACATAACATACCCTACTATACATACTCAACAATACATACCCTACAATACATACCCTACAATACAAACCCTACAATACAAACCCTACAATACATACCCTACAATACATACCTTACAATACATACCCTACAATAAATACCCTACATAACATACCCTACAATACATACCCTACAATACATACCCTACATAACATACCCTACGATACATACCTTACAATACATACCCTACAATACTTACCGTACAATACATACCCTACAATACATACCCTACAATACACACCCTAAAATACATACCTTACAATACATACCTTACAATACATACCCTACAATACATACCCTACAATACATACCCTACAATACATACCCTACATAACATACCCTACAATACATACCCTACAATACATACCCTACAATACATACCTTACAATACATACCTTACAATACATACCTTACAATACATACCTTACAATACATACCCTACAATACACACGACGCCACATTTCTAAAGAAAATAAAGGTGGGAGGTCGAATCTTCCCCCCTGCCATGCGACCGCCCCGCGCCCACGCTGCCGCCCCCCTGAAAGCCGCTTCCAAAAGTTGATAGCTTCAGTGTGAAGTTTGAAAAAAAAAGTTGCCTTCAAAAATTTAATCAATCCTGGAAAGTTTAAACTCAATCTGTAATAAAAAATATATCAAACTGTAGCTAAGGAAACAGCAAATCCGATAAAATATTCACATTTCTTAACAGTTTTGTTTTGAATTTTAAGAGAGTATTTAGTGGAGTCCAACACAAAAGCCGTGAAAAATTTTTTTCATCAGCCAACTTTAAAAACACAAAAATGCCCCTAACTTGGTCAAACTTTGTCCATTTTAACTCAAATTACACCAACATGAAGCTGATACCTTGGCGAATAAGTATTGAAAGTAATTGGGTGCATTTGAAATGCTTTCCGCAATTTTAATTGTAAATTTTTGAAGTCCAAGACATGATTTTCTTCATCAAAAATAGCCCTGAAATCAAACCCTTGAAAAAAATAGCATTTGAAACACGATTCACCAAGTTTCAAATTAAATTAACGTGGGCAATTTTTGTCCTACAGAACCCACGAAAATATCAACATGAAGCTAATAGCTTGGTGAACATTTATCGAAAGTATTTGGGTGAAAAAAACAAAGTTTTGGCAGGTTAAAAATTAATTTTCGCAAATGCAAAACACACGCGTGTTGCTTGAAAATTTCGTGTTTCCCAGCAAAACCCAAACTCGGCTAAAAATGTCCAAAAACAGAGGAAAATCAACAAAACAAAAAAAACAAAGCCATATAACTTTAGTTATCGTGTAAATAAACAGTTATCGAAAGCTTAAATGGACAAAATCGGCCCAGAACGGCCCGAGAAAATCAAAATTTTCTTCGTGTTTTGGTTAGGCCCTCGAGCCGAAAGAAAAACGCGAGTTGAAAAAAACAAAACTCGTGCTATTTAAAGCCAAAAACAATTGAATAAAGGAAATACCTTGAAATAATTGTCCACAAATTGTCTCCACAGGTCTTGACAACAATTGACAGGTCTTTACAATTGATTTCCGGCACGTATTCACGTTTAAACCCGAGCAACTTGCCGCCCGTTTCACCACGAAAACACCTGCTTCTCCCTGCTCGTTTTGCATCTCATTAACTCGGTCCTGGGAACTTTCTAGAAAGTCGGAACACAAAATGGGCCATAACTCCCGAACCGCTGGGGCTAGAAATTAGCCAAACAGTACAAAATGATCAGCAGAATGCAGCGATCATTTTGATACCAATTTGCACCCTTATTGACCACCCACAAAAAAGCCTTTGTGTTCACAACGAAATTCCTTTGATCCCATTGTTCGGTGGAACGTCGATTGTTCACCAAACAATAGCCCATTGTTCAGCGCCTCCGGGTCACGTGTCGGCGTAGATTATATAATAGAGACTAGCCGGGGGCCCGGTCGCTTCGCTCCCTCCCCGGAGCCCCCCAAGCAACAAAAGCTTAATGTGGTTGGCGCGCTTCGCGCGCTGCATTCGCTCCCGCTCATGCCCATACATACATACATACCTACATACATACATACATACATACATACATACATACATACATACATACATACATACATACATACATACATACATACATACATACATACATACATACATACATACATACATACATACATACATACATACATACATACAAACATACATGAGCCGGGTTCGGTCGCTTCGCTCCCTCCCCGGAGCCCATCACATAAACAAAGCTTAATCTGGTTGGCGTGCTTCGCGCGCTGCATTCGCTGCCGCTCATGCCCATACATACATACATACATACATACATACCCTACAATACATACCCTACGATACATCCCCTACGATACATACCCTACAATACATACCCTACATAACATACCCTACAATACATACCCTACAATACATACCCTACAATACATACCCTACAATGCATACCTTACAATACATACCCTACAATACATACCCTACAATACATACCCTACAATACATACCCTACAATACATACCCTACAATACATACCCTACAATACATACCCTACAATACATACCTTACAATACATACCTTACAATACATACCTTACAATACATACCTTACGATACATACCCCACGATACATACCCTACAATACATACCTTACAATACATACCCTACAATACATACCTTACAATACATACCCTACAATACATACCTTACAATACATACCCTACAATACATACCCTACAATACATACTCTACAATACATACCCTACAATACATACCCTACAATACATACCTTACATACATACCCTACAATACATACCCTACAATACATACCCTACAATACATAACTTACAATACATACCTTACAACACATACCTTACGATACATACCCTACAATACATACCCTACAATAAATACCCTACAATACATACCTTACAATACATACCCTACAATACATACCCTATAATACATACCCTACAATAAATACCCTACAATACATACCCTACAATACATACCCTACAATACATACCCTACATACATACCCTACAATACATACCCTACATAACATACCCTACAATACACACGACGCCACATTTCTAAAGAAAGTAAAGGTGGGAGGTCAAATCTTCCCCCCTGCCAAGCGACCGCCCCGCGCCCACACCGCCCCCCTGAAAGCCGCTTCCGAAATTTGATAGCTTCAGTGTGAAGTTTGAAAAAAAGTTGCCTTCAAAAATTTAATCAATCTTGGAAAATTTAAACTCAATCTGTAATAAAAAATATATCAAACTGTAGCTAAGGAAACAGCGAATCCGATAAATATATTCACATTTCTCAACAGTGTTGTTTTTAATTTTAAGAGAGTATTTAGTGCAGCCCAACACAAAAGCCGTGGAAAAATTTATTCATCAGCCAACTTTAAAAACACAAAAATTCCCCTAACTTGGTCAAAATTTGTCCATTTTAACTCAAATTACACCAGCATGAAGCTAATACCTTGGCGAATAAGTATCGAAAGTACTTGGGTGCATATGAAAAGCTTTTCGCAATTTTAGTTGTAAATTTTTGAAGTCCAAGACATGATTTTCTTCATCAAAAATAGGCTTGAAATCAAAGCCCTGCAAAAAATGGTAATTTAAACACGATTCACCAACTTTCAAATTAAATTAACGTGGCCAATTGTTGTCCTACAGAACCCACGAAAATATCAAAATGAAGCTCATAGCTTGACGACCATTTATCGAAAGTATTTGGGTGAAAAAAAGAAAGTTTTGGCAGGCTAAAAATTAATTTTCGCAAATGCAAAACACACGCGTGTTGCTTGAAAATTTCGTGTTTTCAAGCAAAATCCAAACTCGGCTAAAACTGTCCAAAAACAGAGGAAAATCAACAAAACAAAAAAAACGAAGCCATATAACTTTAGTTCTTGTGTAAGTAAACAGTTATCGAAAGTTTAAATGGAGAAAATCGGCCCAGAACGACCCGAGAAAATGAAAATTGTCTTCGTGTTTTGGTTAGGCCCTCGAGCCGAAATAAAAACGTGAGGTTAAACAAAACAAAACTCGTGCTATTTAAAGCAAAAAACAATTGAATAAAGGAAATACCTTGAAATAATTGTCCACACATTGTCTCCACATGTCTTGACAACAATTGACACGTCTTTACAATTGATTTCCGGCAAGTATTCACGCTTAAACCCGAGCAACTTGCCGCCCGTTCAACTAAAAAAACACGTGCTTCTCCCTGCTCGTTTTGCATCTCATTAACTCGGTCCTCGGAACTTTCTAGAAGGTCGGAACACAAAATGGGGCATAACTCCCGAACCACTTGGAGTAGAAATTAGCCACATACTTTACTGTCATCAGCACAATGCAGCGATCATTTCTATACCCATTTCCACCCTTATTGACCCCCAGGAAAAAAGCATTTTTGATTACAACGAAATTCCTTTGATCCCATTGTTTGGTCGAACGTCGATTGTTCAAAAGACAAGGGCGATTGTTCCGGAGACAATGGCCCATTGTGGAGCGCCGGCGGGTCACGTGTGATCACATTTTATTATATATAGACTAGCCGGGGGCCCGGTCGCTACGCTCCCTCCCCGGAGCCCCCCAAGCAACAAAGCTTAATCTGGTTGGCGCGCTTCGCGCGCTGCATTCGTTCCCGCTCATGCCCATACATACATACATACATACAAGGGCCGGGTTCGGTCGCTTCGCTCCCTCCCCGGAGCCCGTCAAGTAACCAAAGCTTAATCTGGTTGGCGCGCTTCGCGCGCTGCATTCGCTACCGCTCATGCCCATACATACAAACATACATACATACATACATACATACATACATACATACATACCTACATACATACATACATACATACATACATACATACATACATGCATACATGCATACATACATACATACATACATACATACATACATACATACATACATACATGAGCCGGGTTCGGTCGCTTCGCTCCCTCCCCGGAGCCCATCACATAAACAAAGCTTAATTTGGTGGGCGCGCTTCGCGCGCTGCCTTCGCTACCGCTCATGCCCATACATACATACATACATACATACATACATACCCTACAATACATACCCTACAATACACACCCTAAAATACATACCCTACATAACATACCCTACTATACATACCCTACAATACATACCCTACTATACATACCCTACAATACATACCCTACATACATACCCTACTATACATACCCTACAATACATAACCTACTATACATACCCTACAATACATACCCTACCATAAATACCCTACAATACATACCCTACAATACATACCCTACATAACATACCCTATTATACATACCCTACATAACATACCCTACTATACATACCCCACAATACATACCCTACATAACATACCCTACAATACATACCCTACAATACATACCCTACATAACATACCCTACAATACATACCCTACAATACATACCCTACGATACATACCCTACCATACATACCCTACAATACATACCCTACCATACATACCCTACTATACATACCCTACATAACAGACCCTACAATACATACCCTACAATACCTACCCTACATAACATACCCTACAATACATACCCTACAATACATACCCTACATACATACCCTACAATACATACCCTACAATACATACCCTACAATACATACCTTACAATACATACCCTACATAACATACCCTACTATACATACTCAACAATACATACCCTACAATACATACCCTACAATACAAACCCTACAATACAAACCCTACAATACATACCCTACAATACATACCTTACAATACATACCCTACAATAAATACCCTACATAACATACCCTACAATACATACCCTACAATACATACCCTACATAACATACCCTACGATACATACCTTACAATACATACCCTACAATACATACCGTACAATACATACCCTACAATACATACCCTACAATACACACCCTAAAATACATAACTTACAATACATACCTTACAATACATACCCTACAATACATACCCTACAATACATACCCTACAATACATACCCTACATAACATACCCTACAATACATACCCTACAATACATACCCTACAATACATACCTTACAATACATACCTTACAATACATACCTTACAATACATACCCTACAATACACACGACGCCACATTTCTAAAGAAAATAAAGGTGGGAGGTCGAATCTTCCCCCCTGCCATGCGACCGCCCCGCGCCCACGCTGCCGCCCCCCTGAAAGCCGCTTCCAAAAGTTGATAGCTTCAGTGTGAAGTTTGAAAAAAAAAGTTGCCTTCAAAAATTTAATCAATCCTGGAAAGTTTAAACTCAATCTGTAATAAAAAATATATCAAACTGTAGCTAAGGAAACAGCAAATCCGATAAAAATATTCACATTTCTTAACAGTTTTGTTTTGAATTTTAAGAGAGTATTTAGTGGAGTCCAACACAAAAGCCGTGAAAAATTTTTTTCATCAGCCAACTTTAAAAACACAAAAATGCCCCTAACTTGGTCAAACTTTGTCCATTTTAACTCAAATTACACCAACATGAAGCTGATACCTTGGCGAATAAGTATTGAAAGTAGTTGGGTGCATTTGAAATGCTTTCCGCAATTTTAATTGTAAATTTTTGAAGTCCAAGACATGATTTTCTTCATCAAAAATAGCCCTGAAATCAAACCCTTGAAAAAAATAGCATTTGAAACACGATTCACCAAGTTTCAAATTAAATTAACGTGGGCAATTTTTGTCCTACAGAACCCACGAAAATATCAACATGAAGCTAATAGCTTGGCGAACATTTATCGAAAGTATTTGGGTGAAAAAAACAAAGTTTTGGCAGGTTCAAAATTAATTTTCGCAAATGCAAAACACACGCGTGTTGCTTGAAAATTTCGTGTTTCCCAGCAAAACCCAAACTCGGCTAAAAATGTCCAAAAACAGAGGAAAATCAACAAAACAAAAAAAACAAAGCCATATAACTTTAGTTATCGTGTAAATAAACAGTTATCAAAAGCTTAAATGGACAAAATCGGCCCAGAACGGCCCGAGAAAATCAAAATTTTCTTCGTGTTTTGGTTAGGCCCTCGAGCCGAAAGAAAAACGCGAGTTGAAAAAAACAAAACTCGTGCTATTTAAAGCCAAAAACAATTGAATAAAGGAAATACCTTGAAATAATTGTCCACAAATTGTCTCCACAGGTCTTGACAACAATTGACAGGTCTTTACAATTGATTTCCGGCACGTATTCACGTTTAAACCCGAGCAACTTGCCGCCCGTTTCACCACGAAAACACCTGCTTCTCCCTGCTCGTTTTGCATCTCATTAACTCGGTCCTGGGAACTTTCTAGAAAGTCGGAACACAAAATGGGCCATAACTCCCGAACCGCTGGGGCTAGAAATTAGCCAAACAGTACAAAATGATCAGCAGAATGCAGCGATCATTTTGATACCAATTTGCACCCTTATTGACCACCCACAAAAAAGCCTTTGTGTTCACAACGAAATTCCTTTGATCCCATTGTTCGGTGGAACGTCGATTGTTCACCAAACAATAGCCCATTGTTCAGCGCCTCCGGGTCACGTGTCGACGTAGATTATATAATAGAGACTAGCCGGGGGCGCTCGCTACGCTCGCTTCCCGGAGTCCCTCAAGTAAACAAAGTTTAATGTGGTTGGCGCACTTCGTGCGCTGCATTCCCTGACGCTCATGCCCTTTCCCACCCCACGTACAGTGGTTTGGCTCGCCCTCGCCGCCCTGTCTATCTATTGTCATGATTGTAGTGTTTAACATGCACGGAAATTAGTTTTAGCGGTCAGCCTCGTTTTCATCATCTAAGCCTCGTACTGATGGTACAGTAGATAAGATGCAAGATAAAAGTTTGTTTTGTTTTAGGGACGACAACAATTAGCCTGCTATTAGTTGAGTGCATGGATTGACACTTGGATGTGGTCTTTTGTCAACCTAATATAGGATAGGTATAAACAGTAAAGGACCATTGATGATGAATGTCCAGAATTTAAATTAATTTTGACTTACACTGATGACACTGATGCATTGATTTTTGATAAAGCAATAAGTATGTAGCCTCCAATACTTGCATTGGTACAATGATGTACATCAGTAGATCTACAAAGTGAAAGAGACAAATTATATTTTATTTAATATGTTGGTTTATTACTATCAAGGCTAAAAAATAATTGGATTTGGATTTGGAGAATCTGTGGAGTTTAATTTTCCTTTGATGTTGATTTAATGTATATCATTATGAAAAGAAATAAAGAAATTAATATTGATCAGTATGACATAACATTACAGTATGACATTACAGACAAAAGAGATCATTTAATGCAATTTCCATGAAAAAGCTTTATTAAATTAAATGAAGTACAACAATTTCTACGGCTGGGATTGGTTTTACATTAGTTTCAGTCATATAGAACATAAGGATAAGCACGGGACACCGTGGATAACGAATGCAAAAGTACTTCATAATCATCATTAATGGGATGGGAATTGCATGGTGAAAGGAGTTTCATAGGAGTATTGGGCTTGGTTGGTAAGGCAAAGAAGGCAGCCACAAAGTGAAAAGAATCATCAACGAAAAAATTATAACAACATTAAAGTCACTGAAACATGTGGGTACAGCATTAAACACTCTTTCCGAAATCATTAAATATAAAGAGCCATGAAACAAAAGCGCAGTTGTCAATTTTGGCCTGAGGAAACTATATGTTTGAGTGAAATACAATTGGCCTAAGCAACTATGGGAACTTGAATGGGGTGAAATTAAAAATAAAGTCTACTTACTCCTGAGCTGCGGCAAAATGAATGTTTCTCTCAGCTTTACTTTCTCTTATTTCACCATCAAGTTTCATTGCAATCCAAGATTTGGGAAACGAATATTCGGACAGCACGACCACAACCAGCATGAGAAATTGCTACGTTGACGAAACATAGCATAAATCAAAATCACACAACAAATTCTATTGTTATGCCGTCCCGTTTTGACGTAATTATTTGATTGAGCTGGATTGGCTTACAATCAACCCAACCCAAGAGAACTCAACTCAAGTGAACAAAGAACATGTGGTGGCAAGGCAATGCGTCCTTCCTTTCATCTTTTCTGTTCTGTGGTGATGGTAAGTAGGTTTTCCAGATCGTATTATATCATTGCGATCTTTCAGGTTACATCTTTAAAATAATCTATAGTGTTTCTGTGAAGGTTTTGATTCATTTTTCTAGCGTATAAGACTTTAGCAAATATAGTATTTGACCACGAATCCCTTGAGAATAGGCCACATTTGAGAAAAACGGATGATACATTGTTCGCATTGGAAAATGAGATACGATTGTGTGCTACTTACGTTTTATTACATGTATTATTCGTGAATTTTAGGTACTCTCTGTGCTACGTATGGGATTTGTGTGGTGCGATGTCAATGCAGGCAATTTTTGACTGTTCTTCAGGTAAGTATATTGAATTATATGAGATCATTATGCATCCCAAAGGCCACATCTTGTTCATTTTTAAAGACGGGTTTTTGAAATACATTTCTTGTAAATTTTTAGGGTTTGTGTCACAGCATGTCCAAGAAGAGTGTTGGTGATAAATATTTGTTGGCGGAATGCACCGTTTTTCAAAGGTAATAGTCTTGTTATTATTTTTGCAATGTTATTATTATTAATTGTTATTCTAATTTATCGTTGTACAAAATTTAACAATTTAACAAAACAAACAAATAACAGGGAAAGAAAACGAACAAAAGACAAACATGAACACAATTACAGTTACAATTACTTTTTCTGAATGTTTGTGCCCCTTACTAAAGACAAAATTTCTTTTGTGGGCACATCTGCCCACATGCACCTCGTGTGCTCTTCTTCTTTATTTTTTTGTTGTTGTTTTTTATATTTTTTGAATCTTTTTTTTTCTATAATTTTTATTTTTATTTCTTCAGATTTCCTGTAGAGAAAAAGACATTGTTACAGAAGGAGTTGAAAGTAAGCAATATGTTATACACACAGATGAGATGGAAATATTGCATTGCAACTTACGCTATTTCATCCTTTGTTAAATGCCCATCCAGGGTGCTAACAAAATGAAATTTGGTGCCTCTTTTAATGGCACTGAACTTCAAGGCACATTGCCTTTTTAGTGAGCCAATGTCAGTGAAATTGATTAGCTAGGATTAATATGAGAACAATATATTAAAAACAGTGACTCACATAGGATACATTTGTGTTTCCTTGTAAAGCAGTTTGATAATCTATGCATAACATTTGTTTAGATTTATCAATATATGGATTAAAGTATTTTTCAATGCTACCTTAGTTTCTTGTCCACAATAAACCACTGTGGGTTCCTTTGGAACAGTGTTGGCAACTTCAAGCTCAACTGCTTCACCATCCTCTGTCTGAACTGTTTCAGCACCCTCAGGCATGGCAACTTCATTTTCAGTATCCATCTTAAAACTATATATAAATATATTGTCATTGTCATTCAATGAAAGGTGAGTTAATAGGGTATCGGTCGTTTGAATTTGCCTATACAGTTCTGTTGATGTTACAATAATATATACTTTTAATGTATTAATATGACACAGTTTTATTTTCTGCAGATAATGAATAATAATTATCTTTCTTACAATGAAGAGGAGAGACTAAAGGCAGGCAGAAAACGCAGAACTGAATACATGAACTTACGGTAGCAGTGGTGACAAAATTTATCTATTTCAAGTGAACCTGTTAAGGATAAAATTGTTATTGTGATAATATCCACTGCAATAGCAATTGTGACATAAAAATATAGCAGTTTGAGCTTTTTTAAAGCTGTTTAGTTATAAATAGCCTGTATTTTCATGTGAAAGTAAAAGCAACGTTAAAAATACATGTACTTACGTAATTGTTGTTTTTCTTGTGTTGGGTTGAAAAAAATTTTTACGCACGCTATGTCCTCTATGACGCAAGAAAAATTTTAAATTTCGCGCCGCTATTGTTGTTGCTAGGACGCCGAAATTCCCGTGTAAATCTGATGATAATAGTATTAGCTCCTGCAGGACATTACGTGGTGCTGCATTGATTTTATTGTGACTGTAGTTTTAAAGAGCAACAAAACTTGGAATTATGCGATAACTATTAGAATTACAAATTACAATTGCGATGAGAATACACGTTTTTTTATAAGGAACCTAGCTGAGGGCCTAGTTGTTTAAGTTTGTTATTTTGAGATCCTTTGACCACTTGTACTTGTAAAAGGTCTTTAATTTTAAGTTTGGCATTTGGTGGACATAATTAGTAGAGACGCAAGAAAAGCATTCAAATTCATCGTTTTGCTGTGTGAAAGGATAAGAGGCTAACACATGAAGAAGCTTCAAATAATGTAAAAGTACTGAAAATCAATGGAACCGGCTTCTCAATTTTGAATAGTGCGGAAATATTAATATACTAAAAATTAAAAGATGCCTTAGTGATTTGGTCTGTAGTAGTAAACGTTCCTTAAGTTTTCTACCTTATACATGTAGGTTCCTTATAGAAAAGCTTGTTACTTCAAGTTGCTATTATGTTATAATTGTTCTGAGGATTCAATAAGTTTCTGTGCTTGCATGTTAATTGTATGGGAAAGCTCTTTATGATATAAGACACATTGTAAGATGGTAGTACAGTTCATGTAATACAGTGTCTACATACTGAAAACATAAGCAAGTGTCAATGATATATACAATTAGAATGTTGTTGATAAAAAAAACAGAAATACTTTGTCAAGGACTTTTCTACAGTGAATGAAAGAGGAGACACCATACACTATGAGGTTCTGGTTAAAAAGATATCTACAATGGGAAACTTATCATGCAAGACTTTCAATATTCAAGTAAGATAACAAAGACATATTTATGCAGATATAGATTATTAAAATGCATTAATAATGTTTGCTTTTGTGGTAAGAGCCATCTTAGCTTGTTTTGTCCAGTGTATTGGAGGATTCTATCAGTTATTGATACAATGTATGCTTCCCACTAAATGTGAAAATCTTGTGGTGTAATGGTTGTGAAATCATTGCCGTCTGTGACTGGCACACTGAGTTTATGACGACACATCTGCCTGATAAGGAACATGATTAAGTGACAATGTGGAAGAATTAAGTACCTACAGGTTTAGAATACTGTAAGTGATTCGTTAAGAAAACATTTAATGGTAGTCAATGTAGAAATATTATTCAGCCTTTATTTATTCAGTCTGCTTTTCAAGCACGGTGCATTCATTGATTCATATGGAACAGAGAGCATCATACCTTGAATATTATACCTGACTTGGGAAATAATTTGAAGAGAACACTTTGAACCATTCATTGAATTTTCCATTGCCTTTGACTAAATGAATGTGTACAAAAAATAGGGAAAAAGCATTAATGAGTGTGGTAGACAAAGAGATATGCAATGCATGTGCAATGAGGAAGGTTGTAAGTAAGTAAAGTGTCCAACTTGACTTTCACTGGTTTCCTTCATGTACATCACGACAATTAAACATTAAACATCTTGGATAAACACAAAGTTGAGAGCAGGTTCATGGGGATATCAGTGGGCTTTGCTTGTAAAACAAAGAAGGCAGCCACAAAGTCAATAAATTGGTTAGGAACTATATTCACGGAAATAAAAACCCCAGGAAGATATTGGTAAAGCAATGCACACTTCTTCTTCTCAAAACAAGTAGTGAAAAAACATTGGAAAATTTCCAGAATTTTGGCCTAACAAAGTATATGTAAACCGTGAGTAAAGTAGAAAAATGGCCTGAGTTCCATTCAACATATCAAATTGATAGCAGCATAGTTGTCTCCTCTGAGTCAATAGGGGTATACATGAGCTTTATTTTCTCTCATTTCAGTATGAAATTCGCTTATATCTAAATATCCATTGTTTGATTGTCCAAAATGAAAATGAACCTGACTTACCTTTGGTGAAGAGCAAGGTAGTTGTTTCCTTTGATCCAGGAAGGCTTTATGAGGTATAATTTCATTGAGTTGAGCAACAAAATCCGACTCGATGCCATTTGTTGGCAGACAGGCAACAATAGTGCGATGATGAGACATAACATAGATGAAAATCATACATAGACAGCACAAAGGCGTTTGAAATGGGAGACAGAAGTCTCACCTCGTTTCAATGATCTTAGCAGAAATGCATCTAATTAAAAACGAAGTCGATAAATTTTGTTATGATATTACTGAATTGAGATTTACATGGGTCAAATACAGAAATATATGAATAGTGAAACTGTAAGGATAGATAAAATTACAGTCCTGGCAATCTTCTATTGAAAACGTAAATCGCTAATTTAAAAACCTTATTATTAATGCGGAAGATCTGAAAGATATACAATAGAGTACAAAAAACATGTTTTGAAAGGACGTGAATAGATATTGGTATTGTATGTGAAGTACGAATGCGAAGGGTTGAGTCATGATATAGTCTACTATTAAAATTGGTGAATGGTCAATATCCATAAAAATTGATACATACAATCCGTAGTTCAGGTTGCAAAATTGATTGGTTAAGCGACGTCTTTAGCAAAACGACAGTACCTCAATTTGGATTCTTCAATAGCACTTCACTTTCAGCAAGCATACATCTCTGCCACGGCGTGAATGTATTCTTTCAATAACCGCGTTCGTTTGTTTTGAGGATTACGTTTGTACATAGCAAAAAAAGAATAAGATTGCCGGTTACATTAGTTAAAAGCTCGAACACCAGCGTCAAGGAGTAACCTTTGTTCGAGTTTTCCTTGTTGGTGAAAAGTGCAATTGAAACTTGGAAATATATAACAGTAAACACAAAGGGGCCTCTATAGATTTTAGATCAAGTGTTCATGTATTAAAAGGAGAGGGGGGGGATGTTATTGATAGTGCGATGTTTTGCAAAAAGTAACTATCCTTAAGGGACAACTTGCAGTTTTCACAGAGTAAGGAAATCCACTTTCCCATAGGCAATATCGGAGAAAATGGCAACGCATAACTCTTAATAATCGGGCGCTACGCAGGATTCAGGACTGTGCCGACTGCTGTGTGTGGTGCGAATCTGGTGTGTTTGGCCAGATTCACACCTAATGGTGCGAATCATTAGGTGTGAATCTGGTGTGTTCGGCCTGGGAAAAATAAAGTTCAGCATGTCTTCTTTAGACGAAGTGCATATCTGTTGTGGAGAATTACGTTGTCCAGTGCATCGTGTGGTTCTTGCTTGTTGCCAAGTCTGAGAAGCCATTGTGAGAATTCACGGTATGAATCATCTTGAACGGCTCTCATGTTGGTGTGTAAACGATGCTGCTGAAACCTTGTCCATAGATCAATGATCTGGTGTGATTTTAGAGTCTCTGCTACAATTCTTTCCCTTCCTGCTTTCGTGACGACAGGTAGAACCTGTCTGAAGTCACCACCAAGTAGCATGAACTTGCCACCAAATGGTCTGTCGACATGTGTAATGTCTCGAAGCAGTCGGTTGACTGCTTGTAATGCAGGTGCGGGAATCATGGAAGCTTCATCCCATATGAAGAGGGTAGTTTCGCGCAATACCTGTGCTCTCCTGCTCTGTCTCTTGACATTACACGTTGATTCAGCTTGAAGTGGTATAGGAATTTGAAAGGTAGAATGTGAAGTTCTACCATTGATTAGCAGTGTTGCAGCAATTCCTGACCACGCCATGCACTTAACTTTATGTCCATTGGCTTGCAGATTGTGAACCAACGTGTTGTAAAGGAAAGTTTTCCCGGTTCCAGCCGGCCCGTCAACAAAGTGACAGTTCTGTTCGGATTGCGCGTTGATAGCATCAGTGATTCCCGTGTATATGGCTCGCTGTTCAGGGTTCAATGCGGCCAGCATTCGTTTTCCTTCCTCTCTGGCATTGCCAACATCGATGTCATCTTCTTCTGTAATAAAAAGTGAAATATTTTGCAATAACATTGGAAAGAAAGCTAGGAAAATCATTGTGCAAAAATACGTAAATGCCCTTGTCTGCACGATGTTAGGATACATTATTATATTCTTACTAATACAGTACATATTTGAAAATAACACATTAGTACTCGTTCAGGAATGACATAGTCGGCTGGAAGTTGAGGAAGGTCAGCATAATTAGTGATCGATTGACCATGTACTTTCAAATTTTCGTCAATGTCGTGTAGACATTGATACATGTGTCGGTCTTCAAAAGCTATGGCCATATCTGGATGATTGACTTGATCACGTCGTACAAAGTCTTCACTTAATGCTTCTTTGAACATGTTGAAGAGTGCTGCGATATCAGAAGGTGTTTGAAAAAGGAGTAATGTTGCGAACAACTGTCTCAGTTGTACTGGCATGTTGAAAATGACTGCCTCCTCCAAACAGCGTATGATTTCAGCATCATCTTCCAACAGACCTAGAGCTAAAGCAGCGTCTTTTAAGGAATTGCATAGGTTTCCTTCTATCGTACGAAGATCTTCAAACGACGTGGCACCTTGTTTATGGAGAAGCAATAGTCTTAGTGCGAATCTTTGCTCACATGGTCGTGGGTGAACTTGATATATTCTGCCTATAACAGGCATTGTTCTCCGCTGTCTTGCTTTCCATGTTTTGGTGCGCTCATTGAAAACATAGTGTTCAGGAATCTCGTGATAGAGATATTGGCGTGCAGCCGGGTCTTGTGCATTCAATTCAAACCAAGACGTCAGTGTGGTTTTTTCATTGATGTTTTGTAATTGGCCGACCCTTCCATTATCCTGAAAGTATACGGTCTGCTGATCAGGTAGATGAACATGCAGACGTTTGATAGTGTGACTTTTCTCGTGCATGGAAAATTGGAATATTCTGTGAACAGCTTCGTGTGGTCCAATATACCGAGCGTTGATGTATTGGCGTACTTCATCGTGCTCATATCTTGAGGTACTTGTTGCTGCTGTCCTTCAAGAATTTCCACGTGTGCCATGTCTTGTCCTTTATGAATATATTTGAAAATATATTTCACGGACTTCACAGTGCTACATATTTCGAGATTAATGTGACACTGATACTTGAGTAGAAGATGGCGATTATGTGGCACAACCCATGTATCATCTAGAAGTCGATCTTCTAGATTGACTGGGTGACGACAGCGTCCTCTGTAGAGTGGATAACCATTCGCATTGACTTGTGTTTCGGCAGTGCGATCTTTCGGAAATCGTTTCTTGCATTTGTTATTCTCCATGCAAACACATCCGGGGTTTATATCACCGCATGGTCCATGTATCATGTGCTTCAGTACCAAGTTGTGATATCTTGCATCCTGTGGGTCCGGAATTTCAGCTGATATGAGTCGATCTACCTGTAGGTTTTGAAGAAAAATATCACATGTATGTTCTACACATGAAAATGCATTGTGTTTTTACTAAGCAATACAACTCATGATTATATATGGTACTCTATATATAAATTATTGTTGTAGATGTTACCTCTTCGGGTGTTCGTGGTCTATCAGCCTCAGACAGGAACAGAATCATGTGAGCGTGTGGTAGTCCTCTCTTCTGAAATTCGATGACATATACATGTGCAATAGTGTGTCCCAGAATGTGCTTGTGAAGGATATCTTCCAGTAGTTCTTGTAGTTTGAGCTGAAATACTCGTGTGACGATGTCAGGCCGGTCATTCGCCTTCTGGTGTGGTAGAATATTTTCTGAAATCTCCTTCCATCTGGGGTTGGCCGTCATGGTTAGGAAGATGTCAGGCTTGCCATACATTCTGACGATAGTCATCGCATCTTGAAAGTTCTGGTACATATTTCGTTGACTGCCTGAAAAAGATGAGGGAAGTATGACAACACGACCGACATCAATATGAAGGGGTTCGTTGGGATTGTTTGCCCTGGCCATTTGATTTTCGATTTCAGCCCTTCTGTTCAGGTGATCCATCAGGCCTCGATAACTGTCAGCACGTAATTGTCGTTGATTGTGCAAAATCCAGTTGAGCTTGTTTCCTTCTATTTTGGTGTATGCGTCAACTAAATATTGTTGAAAGAGAAGTGTTGCCCTGTGGATGGTAGACAGTTGATTTCTGACTTGTATTCGGTACGAATAATATTCGGCGATTGTGAGTCTAATACGGTGGTTACGATTAGCATTTTGCTGGCCTTGTCCTTCACGTGTAGGTAGACGTTGAAGGTCTAAGCTGTATCCACGATCACCCTGAAAGAACAACAATGGATAGGTTAGAGGATCCGCAACAGGAGCTAAGGCATTAATCTTCATAAGATTACCACGCCTTGTTCGAATTTGAAGCTCTCTCTCCTCTGGATTAGGAGCACCGCAATTGCGTGTAGTGTAGACTGCTGCAATTTCTTTGGCAGTAGGATTGTCATATCTTCGATCTTGTTCTGGGCGACCGGTAATAATCATCTTGAATGTGGGGATAGGCTGATCATTGGCAATGCCTTGCTGCCTTTGCTCTTCCAGTACTTCTCCCATTGTTTTAAAATGTTGAGCAAACCGATTTACTGCCATCAATTCGTTTTGCAGCAGTGCTACCATGTCTAAGTCCAAGTTTTGTTGTCTGGCTGTGTTCTGACGTTCTTGCAGTGCTTGTTGGGTGTCCATAATATATAATTCTGCATATTTTCTGGACCTGTCGGTTTCAGTTACCCCTGTTGAATGCAAGGAAACATTATAAATTGTAGTTCGTTATATCAACTGTAATTTTCAATGCAGCAAGTGCTTTGTTATGAAAGCATCATAAAGCGCCTTGATTTTCGATTGGACAACTCTTCATATTCAGGCAAGCATAGAGAGCTTATCCATTGCATGTTGGGTCGGAAAAGAATTGAGTACTCTGTCAACATCCGTTTCATTAAATGAAGGTATTATATGGAAATATAGCATATTATAAGAGACGTTATATTTACCTGTCATATGGTATGCTCTTCCATGTATGGTGATGACTGGTGGTCCTGCATTAGCGTGTCTTACAACGTTAGCTGTCCAGGATGCCATGGCCATTAGTGAATTGTATCTACGAAAATATTTGAGAAAATGTTTAGATTCCTCAGTAGTTCCAGTGTACAAATGCATCACATTTGCCGGGGGTGGTTGAATGGGATCGAGAGTTATTAATCCTCCCAAGCAACATTTGTTGTATTGCCTTCTTGAGTTAAGTTCCTCTCGGAAGTATTTTGCTTCACAGTGAATACATGTTCTGGTCATTTTCCCAAGATGATGAGGCATTGGGGAGAATTGAGGAATTTCAACAATAGGTTGATTTACTTCCCTTGCTTGTTGTTCGATGGGTTGAGGGACATCATCTTGGTGTTGTGGTGGGATTTCGTCTTGCATTTCAACTTCTTGTGGTTGTACCGCTATTTCATTCTCTTCATTGTCATTTTGAACGTTGGCTTGCAATTGCATAGCAGCAGGCAATACTTGTGGATCCTGGAATGGAATGTAATGTAAGTTAATATTAATCAATCATGTGTTTTGAAATGCATAAAACTGAAACTTGTGAAGATATGAGCGAAATAATTTCCTGACATGGTCCTATGGAGAATGACTGGTGTATTTTAAGCCATTTCTGGTGGTAGTGTGTTTTACCTGATTATCATGTGGAATTGGAATGTGTTGTTCCACATTGATTTCATGAGGTTGTGCCGGCCTTTCAATTTCATTATTTTGATTTTCAATATGTGTTTGGGGTTGCATCTCCATCGGCCTTATCTGTTGTTAATGAAAATTAAATGAAATTAGTTACATTAAGTAATTAGTTATTGGAAATTTAAACGTCATTACTGTGTGATTATGTAAATTGATAAAAATTCATATGAAAATGTATGATACATGTGTAAAACAGGGAAATTACATGAGGCATTTGGGTTATGGAAAATGGAATTGCCTAACTGTAGTTAGCTTGTGTTAAGAATTTTAATTTACCTCATTCTCATTTTGAGCTTGATTTACATTAAGCATCTCCACATCTGCCATTTGTATTGCTGCTTGACCTTCATGATTACGATTCAGAAGGGGTTGTTGCAACTGCATAACCATCGGCGGTACCTGCAGATGGAAAAATATTGATAATTTGGTTGATATAATAACTGATTTAGTTTTGATATTTTTTAATCACAAAAAGCTGTATAATATAGAGTTATCTTATTTTGAAAATATTAGCAGAAATTATTGAGTTTGTACCTGAAGTTGAGGGGCCAGTGGTGCCGGATATTGTAAGCCATTGTTTATTGGTTGTGGTTCTGCTATAAGTCCATAGTGGGGAAGCATTGCAGATAGTTGCCATGGCACATACAATGCCTGCATTTGTGGATAATGAAGTGGGAGTGGTTGATATTCTGGGGCTGGTTGCTGAGGGTGTTCTTGCTGCAACTGGTGAAGATCATTCACTGCTCCCTGTATCATATTATCAGGTGGTAAATCATCAGGATGAGGCTGTTGGTTATTCTCACGACCTCGGCGAGTTGCGTCCCGTACTTGATTCCTACGTTTATTGCCGGTGATGCTTTTTCTGGCTTTTTTTGGCATTTTGCGAGATGTGATATAAAAAAAGAAAAAAATGTGTTTATATGCAACCCAATTTAGGTGAAAATGTTAAAATTTGAAATAAGAGTGACTTTTGTGAGCAACTGGATGGGGTTGTTGTTTTGTGGTGAGCTGCAAGATAAAATAAATAATTTAAAACATAATTGTAAGGAATGTTTGGGATTACTCTTGATTGTTGAATTAAATTATTGGTTATTTAAAGTTTCCAAATAAAAATATTTGAGCACTTTCTCTTATGACCTACATCACTCTTTCTATTGTGTTCTTTAACAACTAAAAGGAAAGCAGTTTTGATAATGTATAAATTGGAGAAGTTAATGATCCTTTTCATTTTTCGAAAGAAAAATCTATAAATCACATTTGATGTTTTTGTATTATAAGGCTCGATTTTATTTGCATTATGCAGTAAATTTGCTTTCTATTGATAATAAATTGTTGCAATTGTTAATACCACTTGAAATATAGTAGCTAAGCTTCTGATTTGGGATAAGAATGTACATTACAGGGGGAGGCATTTAAACATTAATTAAAATAGGCTTTGTATAGGAACAATTGTTGTCACACTTACCAAATATTCTGAGGAATGAACTTGTTTGAAAACCTGTTTTTACAAAAGAAGAAAGATGTTTTGGATGAATTGATTATCTTGTAAACAGAAAGTTGGCATTGATACTAAGGAATGTTTAACATTATCAACTTGTATATTATTATGTTGATTGAGTTGAGTGAAGAAATGAGAATAAAATGTCATGCTGAAGTGAAGGAGTGAAATACTTACTTTATAAAAAAACTTTACTTTGCTTTACTTTGCTAATAACAAAACTGGCTGGACATTAACCCAGAAGCCAGATGACAGAAACGCTAAAAAAGACAGTGCATTGCGATGCAATGAAAGATAACGTTGCTTTAAAGAAGACGCTGTCCGTTTAAATAAGGATTGTTTAGAAAAAGTAAATTTCAACATTCAACTCACCAATAAAAAAGTAAAACAATCTTTCTAACAATGTTTTCTCGATATATATATATTATTATTATTTTCTGGCAATTTTTAACAGCGTTAGATATTGTACGAAATACATTTGCTGTAGGAAGAAAGTAAACACGCAATTGCTATTTTAAATTCGCGCCAATTTGAAAGTTTTGTGGCCTCTATTCGGCGGCGCGCCTCGTTGTAGTTATTCTTATTCTCATGATGATCCATTCGATTCGACAGAAAGGCAGTTGAAGACAACAACAGCAAGAGCATGTGTGGTTGTGGAGGGGAACCTCTAACTATAAGAAGAAATAACTTGGTAGACTTTATTATCCATGATATCTAGAAATACATCATTTCTCGGACACATGGAGAATGAAGTACATTGATTTTTGGTGATCTGTTATATCTTCAGAAATATTGCTGCTGGTAAAAATACCAATAATATGGGTAGGCCATGGAAGGTTGACAAAAGGTAAGAAGGTTTAATACGTTTTTTGACTGGGTGAATACATGAAATGGAGGTAATTAATTAATGATTTGCAGTTACAATAAATTACTTACATTTACAAACTTGCAGGCCACATGAAAAGAACCAAGATGAGCCTATGAGGCAACATGCTATAAAGTATATTACATAATTTCTTCTTGTTTTTCAGGTGCCCAGACATAAAGTGAATGTTTGTGGTCATTCCTTGTGAACATTATTATAGTCAGGTGAATTCATTTTAAGATTGTTAATGGAAGATCATTTGTTGAAAAAGAAAGACAGTGTCTGTTTTGCAGTGATCTTTTTTGAAGATTTACAAAAGCTAGAAATTGGAAGCATTACATATTAACATTAACATACTTACTATAGATACTTTACATAAATATATACATCAATACATACCCTCTATACTATATATAAATACTATACATAATATACATACCCTACATACATACCCTGCATACATACATACATACATACATACATACATACATACATACATACCCTACATACATACATACATACATACATACATACATACATACATACATACATACCCTACATACATACATACATACATACATACATACATACATACATACATACATACATACATACATACATACATACATACATACATACATACATACATACATACATACATACATACATACATACATACATACATACATACATACATACATACATACATACATACATACATGAGCCGGGTTCGGTCGCTTCGCTCCCTCCCCGGAGGTCATCAAGTAAACAAAGCTTAATCTGGTTGGCGCGCTTCGCGCGCTGCATTCGCTACCGCTCATGCCCATACATACATACATACATACATACATACCCTACAATACATACCCTACAATACATACCCTACAATACATACCCTACAATACATACCCTACAATACATACCCTACAAATACATACCCTACAATACAAAATCCTACAATACATAATCCTACAATACATACCCTACAATACATACCCTACAATACATACCCTACAATACATACCCTACAATACATACCTTACCATACATACCCTACAATGCATACCCTACAATACATAATCGTACAATACATACCCTACCATACATACCCTACAATACATACCCTACAATACATACCTTACAATACATACCCTACAATACATAATCCTACAATACATACCTTACCATACAATACATACCCTACAATACATAACCTACAATACATACCCTACAATACATAATCCCACAATACATAATCCTACAATACATACCCTACAATACATATCCTACAATACATACCCTACAATACATACCCTACAATACATACCTTACCATACATACCCTACAATACATACCCTACAATACATAATCGTACAATACATACCCTACCATACATACCCTACAATACATACCCTACAATACATACCTTACAATACATACCCTACAATACATAATCCTACAATACATACCTTACCATACAATACATACCCTACAATACATACCCTACAATACATACCCTACAATGAATACCTATAGTAGGCTTTTCGCAAATTTGTTTGGGTATTTTTGGAGTTCAAGACATGATTTTCTTCATCAAAAATAGCCATGAAATCAAACCCCTGCAAAAAATAGCATTTCAAACACGATTCGCCAACTTTCAAATTAAATTAACGTGGCCAATTTTTGTCCTACACACCCCACGAAAAAATCAACATGAAGCTATTAGCTTGGCGAACATTTATCGAAAGTATTTGGGTGAAAAAAACAAAGTTTTGGCAGCTTAAAATTTAATTTTCGCGAATGCAAAACACACGCGTGTGGCATGAAAAATTCGTGTTTTCCAGCAAAACACAAACTCGGCCAAAACTGTCCAAAAACAGAGGAAAATCAACAAAACAAAAAAAACGAAGCCATAAAACTTTAGTTTTTTTGTTAATAAACAGTTATAGAAAATTTAAATGGAGAAAATCGGCCCAGAACGACCCGAGAAAATCAAAATTGTCTTCGTGTTTTGGTTAGGCCCTCGAGCCGAAAGAAAAACGTGAGGCTAAACAAAACAAAACTCGTGCTATTTAAAGCCAAAAACAATTGAATAAAGGAAATACCTTGAAATAATTGTCCACCAATTGTCTCCACAGGTCTTGACAACAATTGACACGTCTTTACAATTGATTTCCGGCACGTATTCACGTTTAAATCCGAGCAACTTGCCGCCCGTTTCACCACGAAAACACCTGCTTCTCCCTGCTCGTTTTGCATCTCATTAACTCGGTCCTGGGAACTTTCTAGAAAGTCGGAACACAAAATGGGCCATAACTCCCCAACCGCTGGGGCAAGAAATTAGCCAAATAGTACAAAATGATCAGCAGAATGCAGCGATCATTTTGATACTAATTTGCACCCTTATTGACGACCCACAAAAAAGCCTTTGTGTTCACAACGAAATTCCTTTGATCCCATTGTTCGGTCGAACGTCGATTGTTCAAAAGACAATGGGCATTGTTCACAGTCGGCCGGTCACGTGTCGACGTAGATTATATAATAGAGACTAGCCGAGGGCCCGGTCGCTACGCTCCCTCCCCGGAGTCCATCAAGCTCAAAAAGCTTAATGTGGTTGGCGCGCTTCGCGCGCTGCATTCGCTCCCGCTCATGCCCATACATACATACATACATACATACATACATACATACATACATACATACATACATACATACATACCTACATACATACATACCTACATACCTACATACATACCTACATACATACATACATACATACACACATACATACATACATACATACATACATACATACATACATACATACATACATACATACATACATACATACATACATACATACATACATACATACATACATACATACATACATGAGCCGGGTTCGGTTGCTTCACTCCCTCCCCGGAGCCCGTCAAGTAAAGAAAGCTTAATCTGGTGGGCGCGCCACGCGCGCTGCATTCGCTACCGCTCATGCCCATACATACATACATACATACATACATACATACATACCCTACAATACATACCCTACAATACATACCCTACAATACATACCCTACATAACATACCCTACAATACATACCCTACAATACATACCCTACAATACATACCCTACAATACATACCCTACAATACATAACCTACAATACATACCCTACAATACATACCCTACATAACATACCCTACAATACATACCCTACAATACATACCCTACAATACATACCCTACAATACATACCCTACGATACATACCCTACAAAACATACCCTACATAACATACCCTACAATACATACCCTACAATACATACACTACAATACATACCCTCCAATATAAACCCTACATAACATATTCTACAATACATACCCTACAATACATACCCTACAATACATACCCTACAATACATACCCTACAATACATACCCTACAATACATACCCTACAATACATACCCTACAATACATACCCTACAATACATACCCTACAATACATACCCTACAATACAAACCCTAGAATACAAACCCTACAATACATACCCTACAATACATACCCTACAAAACATACCCTACAACAAATACCCTACAATACATACCCTACATAACATACCCTACTATACATACCCTACATAACATACCCTACTATACATACCCTACAATACATACCCTACAATACGTACTGCAACGCAACATTTCTAAAGAAAGTAAAGGTGGGAGTCGAATCTTCCCCCTGCAATCGACCGCCCGCGCCCACCCTGCCGCCCCCTGAAAGCCGAAGGTTGATAGCTTCAGTGTGAAGTTTGAAAAAAAAAGTTGCCTTCAAAAATTTAATCAATCCTGGAAAATTTAAACTCAATCTGTAATAAAAAATATATCAAACTGTAGCTAAGAAACAGCGAATCCGATAAAATATTCAATTTCTTAACAGTGTTGTTTTGAATTTTAAGAGAGTATTTAGTGCAGCCCAACACAAAAGCCGTGAAAAAATTTATTCATCAGCCAACTTTAAAAACACAAAAATTCCCCTAACTTGGTCAAAATTTGTCCATTTGAACTCAAATTACACCAGCATGAAGCTAATACCTTGGCGAATAAGTATCGAAAGTACTTGGGTGCATATGAAAGCTTTTCGCAATTTTAGTTGTAATTTTTGAAGTCCAAGACATGATTTTCTTCATCAAAAATAGCCGTGAAATCAAACCCTGCAAAAAATAGCATTTAAAACACGATTCACCAACTTTCAAATTAATTAACGTGGCCAATTTTGTCCTACAGAACCCACGAAAATATCAAAATGAAGCTAATAGCTTGGCGAACATTTATCGAAAGTATTTGGGTGAAAAAACAAAGTTTTGGCAGGTTAAAATTAATTTCGCAAATGCAAAACACACGCGTGTTGCTTGAAAATTTCGTGTTTTCCAGCAAAACCCAAACTCGGCTAAAACTGTCCAAAAACAGAGGAAAATCACAAAACAAAAAAACAACCCAGATAACTTTAGTTCTGTGTAAATAAACAGTTATCGAAAGTTTAAATGGAGAAAATCGGCCCAGAACGACCCGAGAAAATCAAAATTGTCTTCGTGTTTTGGTTAGGCCCTCGGCCAAACAAAAACGTGAGGTAAACAAAACAAAACTCGTGCTATTTAAGCCAAAAACAATTGAATAAAGGAAATACCTTGAAATAATTGTCCACAATTGTCTCCACAGGTCTTGACAACAATTGACAGTCTTTACAATTGATTTCCGCACGTATTCACGTTTAAACCCGAGCAACTTGCCGCCCGTTCAACTAAAAAACACGTGCTTCTCCCTGCTCGTTTTGCATCTCATTAACTCCGTCCTGGAACTTTCTAGAAAGTCGGAACACAAAATGGGCATAACTCCCGAACCGTTGGAGTAGAAATTAGCCACATACTTTACTGTGATCAGCACAATGCAGCGATCATTTTATACCAATTTGCACCCTTATTGACCCCAAAAAAAGCCTTTATGATACAACGAAATTCCTTTGATCCCATTGTTTTTCGAACGTCGATTGTTCAAAGACAATGGCATTGTTACAGTCGGCGGTCACGTGTGACAATTTATTATATAGACTAGCCGGGGGCGCTCGCATACGCTCGCTTCCCGGAGCCCCCAAGCAACAAAAGTTTAATGTGGTTGGCGCACTTCGTGCGCTGCATTCGCTAACGCTCATGCCCTTTGCCACCCCACGTACAGTGGTTTGGCTCTCCCTCGCTCCCCTGTCTATCTATTGTCACGATTGTAGTGTTTAACATGCATGGAAATTAGTTTTAGCGATCAGCCTCGTTTTCATTTGAAAATCCTCGTTTTCATCAGTTAAGCCTCGTACTGATGGTATAATAGATAAGATGCAAGATGAAAGTTTGTTATGTTGTAGGGACAACAACAATTAGCCTGCTATTAGTTGAGTGCATGTATGGACACTTGGCTGTGGTACTTTGTCAACCTAATACAAACAGTAAAGGAACATCTATGATTAGCATCCAGAATTGAAATTAATGTTGACTTACAGAGGTATGGTTTTGTTTCCATGATAAGATGATATTGATGCATTGGACTTTGACAAATCAATAGGTATGAAGTCTCCAATACTTGCATTTGTATAATGATGTACATCAGTAGATCTACAAAGTGAAAGAGACAAATTATATTCTATGTAGTATGTTGGTATAATACTATCAAGGTTAATAAGGAATTAGATTTGGATAAAATAGCCCTTGTGAGCTGAATATGTTGTTATTGAAAAATTGCTCTTTCATAATTAGCGACTTTGTTTAAGTGGAATAACAATTGGGACTTTCTTCACTGTATTGTAACGTAGAATTAAGTATATATTAAAAGCCCTCATAGCAAAAAGTAAGTTTGACTCAAGTAACAATAGTTTCCTTTCCTTCACATGATTAAGAGGGTCCATTTAATGTGGATGAATAAATATAAATGAGGAATTTGAAAAAGGCTGCTTTACACCATGTGCTGTTTGCTGGTTTGGTTATTATAGGATAGCAATCAGCACTTGGTAAACAATAGGATACAATAGGAAGGTGGGGAAATTTATGGATCTGCCTGAATATAGGTCACAGAGAGGATCACATCTAAAAAGGAAGTTCAGAAATAATCTTAAATAAAGAGAGAATCTGTGGAGTTTAATTTTCCTTTGATGTTGATTCAATGTATCTGAATATAAAAACAAATAAAGAAATCAATATTATTGAGTATGACATTACAGACAAAACAGATCATTTAATGCAATTGCCATGAAAAAGCTTTATTAAATGAAATGAAGTACAACGATTTCTACGGCTGGGATTGGTTTTACATTAGTTTGAATCATATAGAACATAAGGATAAGCACCTGTTACCGTGGATAACCAAAGCAAAAGTACTTCATAATCATCATCAATGGGATGGGAATTGCATGGTGAAAGGAGTTTCATAGGAGTATTGGGCTTGGCTGTTGGTAAGGCAAAGAAGGCAGCCACAAAGTGAAGAGAATCGTCAACGAAAAAATTATAACAAAATTAAAGCCACTGAAACATGTGGGTACAGCATTAAACACTCTTTCCGAAATCATTAAATATAAAGAGCCATGAAACATAAGCGGAGTTGTCAATTTTGGCCTGACTGAAGAAACTATATGTTAACAATGAGTGAAATACAATTGGCCTAAGCAACTATATGGGAACTTGAATGGGGTGAAACTAAAAATAAAGTTTACTTACTCCTGAGCTGCGGCAAAATGAATGTTTTTCTCAGCTTTACTTTCTCTTATTTCAGCATCAAGTTCCATTGCAATCCAAGATTTGGGAAACGAATATTCGGACAGCACAACCACAACCAGCATGAGAAATTGCTACGTTGACGAAACATAGCATAAATCAAAATCACACAACAAATTCTATTGTTATGCCGTCTCGTTTTGACGTAGTTATTTGATTGAGCTGGATTGGCTAACAATCAACCCAACCCAAGAGAACTCAACTCAACTGAACAAAGAACATGTGGCAAGGCAATGCGTCCTTCCTTTCATCTTTTCTGTTCTGTGTGAGTGGGTCACTGGAGATGGTAAGTAGGTTTTCCAGATCGTATTGTATCATTGCGATCTTTCAGGTTACATCTTTAAAATAATCTATAGCGTTTCTGTGAAGGTTTTGATTCATTTTTCTAGCGTATATAAGACTTTAGCAAATATAGTATTTGACCACGAATCCCTTGAGAATAGGCCACATTTGAGAAAAACGAATGATACATTGTTCGCATTGGAAAATGAGATACGATTCTGTGCTACTTACGTTTTATTACATGTATTATTCGTGAATTTTAGGTACTATCTGTGCTACGTATGGGATTTGTGTGGTGCGATGTCAATGCAGGCAATTTTTGACTGTTCTTCAGGTAAGTATATTGAATTATATGAGATCATTATGCATCCCAAAGGCCACATCTAGTTCATTTATAAAGACGGGTTTTTGAAATACATTTCTTGTAAATTTTTAGGGTTTGTGTCACAGCATGTCCAAGAAGAGTGTTGGTGGTAAATATTTGTTGGCGGAATGCATCGTTTTTCAAAGGTAATAGTCTTGTTATTATTTTTGCAATGTTATTATTATTAATTATTATTCTAATTTATCGTTGTACACAATTTAACAAAACAAACAAATAACAGGGAAAGAAAACGAACAAAAGACAAACATGAACACAATTACAGTTACAATTACTTTTTGTGAATGTTTGTGCCCCTCACCAACGACAATATTTCTTGTGTTGGCACATCTGCCCACATGCACCTGGTGTGTGCTTGTATTTCTTTTTCTTTTCTTTTTTTTTGTGATTTTTTGTGTTTTTTGAAGCTTGTTTTTGTAATGATTTTTATATTTATTTGATCAGATGTCCTGTAGAGAAGAACACATTGGTACAGAAGGAGTTAAAAGTAAGCAATATGTTATACACACAGATGAATGGGAATTTTGCATTGCAACTTACGCTATTTCATCCTTTGTCAAATATATATTAATTTATTAATATATCAATATATCACTACTCTCTTCATATGGGATGAAGCTTCCATTATTATTATATATTGTATTATTTATTGGTATGTTTCACAGATGAGATGGGAATTTTGCATTGCAACTTACGCTATTTCTTCCTTCGTTAGATGCCTGCCTTCAGTGCTTACAAAGTGAAATTTTGTGTTTCTTTTGATGGCATTGAATTTGAAGGCGCATTGCCTTTTTAGTGATGCAATATCACTAAAGTCGATTAGCTAGGATTAATATGACAACAATATATTAAAAAGAGTGACTTGCATAGGATACAATTGTTTTCCTTGTAAAGCAATTTCATAATCTATGCATAATATTTATTTAGATTTATCAATATATGGATGAAAGTATTTTTCAATGTTACCTTGGTTTCTTCGCCACAATAAACCACTGTTGGTTCCTTTCCAACAGTGTTGGCAACTTCAGGCTGCACCGTTTCAGCATCCTCACTGTCAAGGACTTCAGCGTCCTCAGTCTGAACTGCTTCAGCATTGTCAGTCATGACAACTTCATTTTCAGTATCCATGTTGAAACTATATATAAATAAATTGTCATTGTCATTCAATGAAAGGTGAGTTAATAGGGTATCGGTTGTTTGAATTTGTCTGTACAGTTCTGTTGATGTTACAATAATATTTAATAATAATAATAATAATTATTATCTTTCTTACAATGAAGGGAAGAGACTAAAGACAGGCAGAAAACACAGAAATAAATTCATGAACTTACAGTATCAGCAAAAACTATCTATTTCAAGTGAACCTGTAAAGGATAAAATTGTTATTGTGATAATATCCACTGCACTGGCAATTGTGACATAAAATATAGCACTTTGAGCTTTTTTAAAGCTGTTTAGTTATAAATAGCCTGTATTTTTATGTGAAAGGAAAAGCAACATTAAAAATACATGTACTTACGTAAATTGTTGTTTTTGTTGTTGTGAGTTTAAAAAATTTTTTACGCACGCTAAGTCCTGTATGACGCAAGAGAAATTTTAAATTTCGCGCCGCTATTGTTGTTGCTAGGACGCCGAAATTCCCGTGAAATTCTGATGATAATAGTATTCGCTCCAGGACATTACGTGGTGCTGCATTGATTGCATTGTGATTGTAGATTTCAAGGGCAACAAAGCTTGGAATTATGCGATAACTATTAGAATTACTATTGCGATGAGAATACATATAAGGAACCTAGCTGAGGGCCTAGTTGTTTAAGTTCGTTATTTTGAGATCTCTTTGACCACTCAGGTAGTTGTAAAAGTTTTTTAATTAAGAGGTTAACACATGAAGAAGCTTCATATAATGTAAAAGTACTGAAAATCAATGGAACGGGCTTCCTAATTTTAAATAGTGCGGAAATATTAATATACTAAAAATTAAAAGATGCATTAGTGATTTGGCCTGTAGTAGTAAATGTTCCTTAAGTTTTCTACCTTATACATGTAGGTTCCTTATAAAAAAGCTTGTCACTTCAAGTTGCCATTATGTTGTAATTGTTGTGAGGATTCAATAAGTTTCTGTGCTTGCATGTTAATTGTATGGGAAAGCTGTTTATGATATAAGACACATTGTAAGATGGTAGTACAGTTCATGTAATACAGTGTCTACATACTGAAAACGTAAGCAAGTGTCAATGATATATACAATTGGAATGTTGTTGATTAAAAAAAAACAGAAATACTTTGTGAAGCACTTCCACAGTGAATGAATGAGGAGACATCATACACTATGAGGTTCTGGTTAAAAAGATATTTACAATGGGAAACTTATCATGCAAGACTCTCAATATTCAAGTAAGATAACAAAGACATATTTATGCAGATATAGATTATTAAAATGCATTAATACTGTTTGCTTGTGTGGTAACAGCCATCTTAGCTTGTTTTGTCCAGTGTAATGGAGGTTTCTATCAGTGATTGATACAATGTATGCTTCCCACTAAATTTGAAAATATTGTGCTGTAATGGTTGTGAAATCATTGCCGTCTGTTCCTGGCACACTGAGTTTATGACAACACATCTGCCTGATAAGGAACATCATTAAGTGACAATGAGGAAGAATTAAGTACCTGTAGGTTTAGAATACTGTAAGTGATTTGTTAAGAAAACATTTAGTGGTAGTCAATGTAGAAATATTATTGAGCCCTTATTTATTGAGTCTGCTTTTTAAGCAAGGTGCATTAATTGATTCATATGGAACAGAGAGTATCATACCTTGAATATTATACCTGACTTGGGAAGTAATCTGAAGAGAAGACTTTGAACCATTGATTGAATTTTCCATTGCCTTTGACTAAATGAATCTGTATAAAAATAGGAAAAGAGTATAATGAGTGTGGTAGACAAAAGAGATATGCAATGCATGTGCAATGAGGAAGGTTGTAAGTAAATAAAGTGTGGAATTTTCCCAGGGCTTGAACTTGACTTTCACTGGTTTCCTTCATGTACATTACAACAATTAAACATTTTGGATAAACAGAAATTGAAAGCAGGTTCATGTTGGGATATCAATGGGCTTTGCTTGTAAAACAAAGAAGGCAGCCATAAAGTGAATAAATTGGTCAGAAACTATATTCACGAAAATAAAGACCCCAGGAAGATATTGGTAGAGCAATGCACACTTCTTCTGAAAACAAAGTAGTGAAAAAACATTGGAAAATTTTTAGTATTCTGGCCTAACAAAGTATATGTAAACCGTGAGTAAAGTAGAAATGGCCTAAGCTAAGCAATTTCCATACAACATATCAAATTAAAAGGGATGAAAATGAAAATATACATTGTTGACCTCTGATTCATAGCAGCCTAGTTGTCTGCTTTAAGTCAGTAAGGGTATAGATGAGCTTTATTTTCTCTTATTTCAGTATATGAAATTCGCTTATATCTAAATATCCATTGTTTGATTGTCCAAAATGAAAATGAACCTGACTTACCTTTGGTGAACAGCAAGGTAGTTGTTTCCTTTGAGCCAGGAAGGCTTTATGAGGTATAATTTCATTGAGTTCAGCAACAAAATCTGACTCGATGCCATTTGTTGGCAGACAGAAACTTTGACCCGACAGGCAACAATAGTGCGATGATGAGACATAACATAGATGAAAATCATACATAGACAGCACAAAGGCGTTTGAAATGGGAGACAGAAGTCTCGCCTCGTTTCAATGATATTAGGAGAAATGCATCTAATTAAAAACGAAGTCGATAAATTTTGTTATGATATTACTGAATGGAGATTTACATGGGTCAAATACACAAATATATGAATATTGAAACTGTAACGATGGATAAAATGACAGTCCTGGCAATCTTGTATTGAAAACGTAAATCGCTAATTAAAAACCTTAGTATTATTAATGCGGAAGATCTGAAAGATATACAATACAGTACAAAAAACATGTTTTGAAAGGACGTGGATAGATATTTGTATTGTATGCGAAGTACGAATGTAAAAGGTTGAGTCATGGTATAGTCTACTATTAAAATTGGTGATTGTCAATATCCATAAAAATTGATACATACAATCCGTAGTTCAAGTTGCAAAATTGATTGGTTAAGCGACGTCTTTAGGAAAATGACAGTACCTCAATTTGGATTCTTCAATAGCACTTCACTCTCAGCAAGCATACATCTCTGCCACGGCGTGAATGTATTCTTTCAATAACCGCGGTCGTTTGTTTTGAGGATTACGTTTGTACATAGCAAAAAAAAGAATAAGATTGCCGGTTACATTAGTTAAAAGCTCGAACACCAGCGTCAAGGAGTAACCTTTGTTCGAGTTTTCCTTGTTGGTGAAAAGTGCAATTGAAATTTGGAAGTATATAACAGTAAACACTAAAGGGGCCTCTATAGCTTAAGACTAAGTTTTCATGTATTAAAAGGAGAGGGGGGGATCTTATTGATAATGCGATGCTTTACAAAAAGTAACTATCCTTAAGGGAGAATTTGCAGTTTTCACAGAGTAAGGAAATCCACTTTCCCATAGGCAATATCGGAGAAAATGGCAACGCATAACTCTTAATAATCGGGCGCTACGCAGGATTCAGGACTGTGCCGACTGCTGTGTGTGGTGCAGTCACCCCTGGACATGTGGATGGTGTAATGTCCAGTTGGTCTCCGCAGATCAGTGTTATCTAGAATGAATTCACTCTAGAAGGGTGCCGGTAACGGCTGTACATCACACTTATGTGCGACGTGATCTGCGTTGACACACAATACCCGTACCCTTGAATGTGTGTATGTGCGTTTTGGTAGGCAGCCCTCTGTAGAGCAACTGTGCAGATGGTCGCTCTAGGATGAAGCCTTTACAGGACTTCTTGGAAAACAATGTTCTTTGTTTTCCTGTGTGTTTCCTCTGGGAGGAATACTTTGAGCCCGTTAAATGATGTTGCTCTGGACATGGCCACATATAATTGACCATGTGTGAACACGGGCTCAGGTAAATACAAACCAACATACCTCAGGGATTGCCCCTGTGCCTTGTTGATTGTCAAGCAGTATGCAAGTCTGACTGGAAACTGTCGGCGTTTCATTTTGAACGGCATTTCCGTGTCCTGAGTGGAGACTGTGATCTTGGGAATCATGACCCGTTGTCCTCTGTGCTCCTTGGTAATGATCTCTGCTGTGATCACGTGACGTCGCAGATGCCGAACTATGAGTCTTGTTCCGTTGCAAAGACCTTTCTTTGGATTGAGATTCCGCAGAAGAATGATCGTTGCACCAACCTAATGCAATGAATATTATTGTGATTAATGACGCTTTTTTATGGTGCACTACCTTTGCACATAATAATTTAATGTTAATAGGATGAAAGATTGTACTCTTCCTACCTTGAGTTTAAGTCTGTGCAACGGCATTCCATTCGGAGTGAGTTGGTTGAGAAATTCAATGGGGTAGGCCTCTTCCTCATCTGGATCGTCTGTGACAACACTGTCTGTGCTGTAATAAGTTCTTTCGGCTGTTTGAAGTCTGTCCAGAATTAAGTCGTTCACTTGATGTGATAAGTCATTCTTCGGAGTCAGGCAACAGCGTTCAGACATTGTTACAGGATCCATCATTAGGTGTGAATCTGGTGTGTTCGGCCTGGGAAAAATGAAGTTCAGCATGTCTTCTTTAGACGAAGTGCATATCTGTTGTGGCAGAATTACGTTGTCCAGTGCATCGTGTGCTTCTTGCTTGTTGCCAAGTCTGAGAAGCCATTCTGAGAATTCACGGTATGAATCATCTTGAACGGCTCTCATGTTGGTGTGTAAACGATGCTGCTGAAACTTTGTCCATAGATCAATGATCTGGTGTGATTTTAGAGTCTCTGCTACAATTCTTTCCCTTCCTGCTTTCGTGACGACAGGTAGAACCTGTCTGAAGTCACCACCAAGTAGCATGAACTTGCCACCAAATGGTCTGTCGACATGTGTAATGTCTCGAAGCAGTCGGTCGACTGCTTGTAATGCAAGTGCGGGAATCATGGAAGCTTCATCCCATATGAATAGGGTAGTTTCGCGCAATACCTGTGCTCTCCTGCTCTGTCTCTTGACATTACACGTTGATTCAGCTTGAAGTGGTATAGGAATTTGAAAGGTAGAATGTGAAGTTCTACCATTTATGAGCAGTGTTGCAGCAATTCCTGACCACGCCATGCACTGAACTTTATGTCCATTGGCTTGCAGATTGTGAACCAACGTGTTGTAAAGGAAAGTTTTCCCGGTTCCAGCCGGCCCGTCAACAAAGTGACAGTTCTGTTCGGATTGCGCGTTGATAGCATCAGTGATTCCCGTGTATATGGCTCGCTGTTCAGGGTTCAATGCGGCCAGCATTCGTTCTCCTTCCTCTCTGGCATTGCCAACATCCATGTCATCTTCCTCTGTAATAATAAGTGAAATATATTGCAATAAAATTGGAAAGAAAGCTAGGAGAATCATGTGCAAAAATACGTAAATGCCCTTGTCTGCACGATTTAGGATACATTATTATATTCTTACTAATACAGTACATATTTGAAAATAACACATTAGTACCTCGTTCAGGAATGACATAGTCGGCTGGAAGTTGAGGAAGGTCAGCATAATTAGTGATCGATTGACCATGTACTTTCAAATTTTCGTCAATGTCATGTAGACATTGATACATGTGTCGGTCTTCAAAAGCTATGGCCATATCTGGATGATTGACTTGATCACGTCGTACAAAGTCTTCACTTAATGCTTCTTTGAACATGTTGAAGAGTGCTGCGATATCAGAAGGTGTTTGAAAAAGGAGTAATGTTGCAAACAACTGTCTCAGTTGTACTGGCATGTTGAAAATAACTGCCTCCTCCAAACAGCGTATGATTTCAGCATCATCTTCCAACAGACCTAGAGCTAAAGCAGCGTCTTTGAAGGAATTGCATAGGTTTCCTTCTATCGTACGAAGATCTTCAAACGACGTGGCACCTCGTTTATGGAGAAGCAATAGTCTCAGTGCGAACCTTTGCTCACATGGTCGTGGGTGAACTTGATATATTCTGCCTATGACAGGCAGTGTTCTCCGCTGTCTTGCTTTCCATGTTTTGGTGCGCTCGTTGAAAACATAGTGTTCAGGAATCTCGTGATAGAGATATTGGCGTGCAGCCGGGTCTTGTGCATTCAATTCAAACCAAGACGTCAGTGTGGTTTTTTCATTGATGTTTTGTAATTGTTCGACCCGCCATTATCCTGAAAGTATACGGTCTGCTGATCAGGTAGATGAACATGCAGACGTTTGATAGTGTGACTTTTCTCGTGCATGGAAATTGGAATATTCTGTGAACAGCTTCGTGAGGTCCAATATACCGGGCGTTGATGTATTGGCGTACTTCATCGTGCTCAATATCTTGAGGTACTTGTTGCTGCTGTCCTTGAAGAATTTCCACGTGTGCCATATCTTGTCCTTTATGAATATATTTGAAAATATATTTCACGGACTTCACAGTGCTACATATTTCGAGATTAATGTGACACTGATACTTGAGTAGAAGATGGCGATTATGTGGCACAACCCATGTATCATCTAGAAGTCGATCTTCCAGATTGACTGGGTGACGACAGCGTCGTCTGTAGAGTGGATAACCATTCGCATTGACTTGTGTTTCGGCAGTGCGATCTTTCGGAAATCGTTTTTGCATTTGTTATTCTCCATGCAAACACATCCGGGGTTTATATCACCGCATGGTCCATGCGTCATGTGCTTAGTACAATTGTGATATCTTGCATCCTGTGGGTCCGGAATTTCAGCTGATATGAGTCGATCTACCTGTAGGTTTCGAGAAAAATATCACATGTAAGTTCTACACATCAAAATGCACTGTGTTTTTACTAAGCAATACAACTGATGATAATATTTCATACTCAATAATAAATGTATAATAAATCTAATCTAATGCATATAAATCTTTACTCTATAATAGATTATTGCTACAGATGTTACCTCTTCAGGTGTTCGTGGTCTATCACCTCGGAGAGGAACAGAATCATGTGAGCGTGTGGTAGTCCTCTCTTCTGAAATTCGATGACATATACATGTGCAATAGTGTGTCCGAGAATGTGCTTGTGAAGGACATCTTCCAGTAGTTCTTGTAGTTTCTGTTGAAATACTCATGTGACGATGTCAGGCCGGTCATTCGACTTCTGGTGTGGTAGAATGTTTTCTGAAATCTCCTTCCACTTGCGGATTGGCGGTCATGGTTAGGAAGATGTCAGGCTTGCCATACTTTCTTACGATGGTCATTGCATCTTGAAAGTTCTGGTACATATTTCGTTGACTGCCTGAAAAAGATGAGGGAAGTATGACAACACGACCGACATCAATATGAAGGGGTTCGTTGGGATTGTTTGCCCTAGCCATTTGATTTTCGATTTCAGCCCTTCTGTTCAGGTGATCCATCAGGCCTCGATAACTGTCAGCACGTAATTGCCGTTGATTGTGCAAAATCCAGTTGAGCTTGTTTCCTTCTATTTTGGTGTATGCATCCACCAAATATTGTTGAAAGAGAAGTGTTGCCCTGTGGATGGTGGACAGTTGATTTCTGACTTGTATTCGGTACGAATAATATTCGGCGATTGTAAGTTTGGTACGGTGGTTACGATTAGCATTTTGCTGGCCTTGTCCTTCACGTGTAGGTAGACGTTGAAGGTCCACGCTGTATCCACGATCACCCTGAAAGAACAACAATGGATAGGTTAGAGGATCCGCAACAGGATCTATGGCATTAATCTTCATAAGATTACCACGCCTTGTTCGAATTTGAAGCTCTCTGTCCTCTGGATTAGGAGCACCGCCATTGCGTGTAGTGTAGACTGCTGCAATTTCTCTGGCAGTAGGATTGTCATATCTTCGATCTTGTTCTGGGTGACCGGTAATAATCATCTTGAACGTGGGAATAGGCTGATCATTGGCAATGGCTTGCTGCCTTTGCTCTTCCAGTACCTCTCCCATTGTTTTAAAATGTTGAGCAAATCGATTTACTGCCATCAATTCGTTTTGCAGCAGCGCCACCATGTCTAAGTCCAAGTTTTGTTCTCTGGGTGTATTCTGGCGTTCTTGCAGTGCTTGTTGGGTGTCCATAATGTATAATTCTGCATATTTTCGGGACCTGTCGGTTTCAGTTACCCCTGTTGAATTCAAATAAACATTGTAAATTGTACTTCGTTATATCGACTGTAATTTTCAATGCAGCAAGTGTTTTGTTATGTAAGCATCAAAAAGCGCCTTGATTTTCTTATTTTTTGTGATCTGTTATATGTTCAGAAATATTGCTGTTGGTAACTCTTAATATCAAGGCAAGGATAGTAAAGAGCTAATCCATTGTAGATTGGGCGGGAAAGGACTTGAGCGTTCTGTCAACATCCGTTTCATCACGTGAAGCTATTATATGAAAATGTAGCATAATATAAGAGGTAAGAGGCGGACGTTCTATCTACCTGTCATATGGTATGCGTTTCCATGGATGGTGATGACTGGTGGTCCTGCATTAGCCTGTCTTACAACGTTAGCTGTCCAGGATGCCATCGCCATTAGCGAATTGTATCTACGGAAATTTTTGAGAAAATATTTAGATTCCTCAGTAGTTCCAGTGTATAAATGCATCACATTTGCCGGGGGTGGTTGAATGGGATCGAGAGTTATTAATCCTCCCATACAACATTTGTTGTATTGCTTTTTTGAGTTGAGTTCCTCTCGGAAGTACTTCGCTTCACAGTGAATACATGTTCTGGTCATTTTCCCAAGATGATGAGGCATTGGGGAGAATTGAGGAATTTCAAGAATAGGTTGATTTACTTCCCTTTCTTGAGGTTCGATGGGTTGGGGACATCATCTTGGTGTTGTGGTTGGATTTCGTCATGCATTTCAACTTCTTGTGGTTGTACCGCTATTTGATTCTCTTCATTCTCATTTTCAAGGTTGGGTTGCAATTCCATAGCAGCAGGCAATATTTGTGGATCCTGAAATGCAATGCAATCTAAGTTAATATAATTCAATCATGTGTTTTGAAATGCATAAAACTGAAACTTGTGAAGATATGTCTATTTAGAGAGTAAAATAATTTCCTGACATGGTACTATGGAGATTGACTGGTGTATTTTAAGCCAATTGTGATGGTAGTCTGTTTTACCTGATTATCATGTGGAATTGGAATGTGTTGTTCCACGTTGATTTCATCAGGTTGTGCTGGCCTTTCAATTTCATTATTTTCATTTTCAATATGTGTTTGGGGTTGCATCTGCATTGGCCGCATCTGTTGATAATGAAAATTAAATTAAATTAGTTATTTTAGTCATTAGTTAATAGAAATTTTAATGTCATTACTGTGTGACTATGTAAATTGATATAAATTTACAGGGGAACTTATAATTTTACATGTCTCAAGCAGGGAAATTGCATGAGGGATTTGGGTTATGGAAAATGGAGTTGCCTAACTGTAGTTAGCTTTTGTTAACAATTTTGTTTTACCTCATTGTAATTTTGAGCTTGATTTACATTAAGCATCTCCACATCTGCCGTTTGTATTGCTGCTGGACCTTCATGATTACGATTCAGAAGGGGTGGTTGCAACTGCATAACCATCTGCGGTACCTGCAGATGGAAAAGTATTGATAATTTGGTTGATATAATAACTGATTTAATTTTGATAGTTTTTAATTACAAAAAGCTGTATAATATATGGTTGACGTGATTGGAAAAGTTTAGCAGAAGTTATTGAGTTGTGTACCTGAAGTTGAGGGGCCAGTGCTGCAGGATATTGTAAGCCAATGTTTATTGGTTGCGGTACTGCTATAAGTCCATAGTGGGGAAGCATCGCAGGTAGTTGCCATGGCACATAGAGTGCTTGCATCTGTGGATAATGAACTGGGAGTGGTTGATATTCTGGGGCTGGTTGCTGAGGGTATTCTTGCTGCAACTGGTGAAGATCATTCACTGCTCCCTGTACCGTATTATCGGGTGGTAAATCAGCAGGATGAGGCTGTTGGTTATTCTCACGACTTCGGCGATTTGCTTTCCTTACTTGATCGCAGCGCCTTGAGCCGGTGATGCTTTTTCTGGCTTTTTTGGCATTTTGCGAGAGATGATATAAAAAAAAGAAAAAAATGTGTTTTATATGCAACCCAATTTAAGTGAAAATGTTAATATTTGAAATAAGAGTGATTTTTGTGAGCAAGTGGATGGGTTTTGTTGTTTTTTGGTGAGCTGCAAGATAAAATAAATAATTTCAAGCATAATTGTAAGAAATGTTTGAAAGTACTGTTGATCGTGGAATTAAATTATTGGTTATTTAAAGTTCCCAAATAAAAATATTGGAGCACTTTATCTTATGACCTACATCACTCTTTCTATTGTGTTCTTCAAGAACTAAAAGGAAAACAGTTGCGATAATGTATAAATTGGAAAAGTTAATCACCCATTTGATGTGTTTGTGAAGGCTAGATTTTATTTGCATTATGCAGTTAATTTGCTTTTTATTGATAAGAAATTGTTGTGATTGTTCAGCTAAGTAGTTAAGCTTCAGATTTGGGAGATCAATGTACATTACAGGGTGAGGCATTTAAACATTTAAAAAGAAAGTTGCCATTAATACAAATGAATGTTTAACATGTTTAACTTGTATATTATTGTGTTGATTGAAATAAGAATAAAATGTCATGCTGAAGTGAAGGAGTGAAATACTTACTTTATAAAAAAACTTCACTTTGCTTTACTTTACTTTACAACAAAACTGGCTGTATGTTAACCCAGAAGCCAGATGACAGAAACGCTAAAAACCAGATGACAGAAACGGTAAAAAAGACAGTGCATTGCGATGCAATGAAAGACAACCTGGCCTTAAAGAAGACGCTGTTGGTGTAAATATGGATTGTTTAGGAAAGGTAAATTTCAACATTCAACTTACCAATAACAAAGTAAAACAATCTTTGTAAGATTTTTTCTCAATATATAGATAATTATTATTTTCTTCCAATTTCTAACAACGTTAGATGTTGAACAAAAATTTTACATTTGATGTAGCAAGAAAGTAAACACGCAATTGCTATTTTAAATTCGCGCCAATGTGAAAGTTTTGTGGCCTCTATTCGGCGGCGTGCCTCGTTGTTGTTATTATTATTATTATGATGATTCATTCATTCTGTTTTGTCGATCTCTAAGTATAAGAAGAAATAATTTGGTAGACTTTATTATGCAAGATATCTAGAAATAGATCATTTCTCACCATGGCATTGTGGGGATTTTGATGGTGAAGGTTGTTGAACACAACAACAGGAAAAACATGTTCCACCACGGACACATGGAGAATGAAGTGCATTGATTTTATTTTTGGAGATCTGTTATATCTTCAGAAATATTGCTGTTGGTAAAAATACCAATAATAAGAGTAGGCCATGGAAGGTTGACCAAAGGTAAGAAGGTTTTATACGTTGTTTGAGTGGGTGAATACATGAGGTGGAAGTAATTAATGATTTGCAGTTACAATAAATGACTTACATTTATAGACTTGAGGCCACATGAAAAGAACTGAGATGAGCCAACATGCTATAAAGTAGATTACATGATTTCTTGTTTTTTTTCAGGAGCCCAGACATAAAGTGAATGTTTGTGGTCATTCCTTATTATAGTTAGGTGAGTTCATTTTAAGATTTGTTAATTGAAGATCATTTGTTCAAAAAGAAGGACAGTGTCTGTTTTCCAGTGTTTTTTTTAATGAATTACAAAAGTTAGAAATAGAAGCACTGCATATTAATATTAACATACTTACTATAGATACTATACATAAATATATACATAAATACATACCCTATATACTATGTATAAAAATACTATACATAATATACATACATACCTACATACATAAATACATACATACATACATACATACATACAAACATACATACATACATACATACATACATACATACATACATACATACATACATACATACATACATACATACATACATACATACATACATACATACATACATACCCTACATACATACCCTACATACATACCCTACATACATACCCTACATACATACCCTACATACATACCCTACATACATACCCTACATACATACCCTACATACATACCCTACATACATACCCTACATACATACCCTACAATACATACCCTACAATAAATACCTTACAATAAATACCCTACAATACATACCCTACAATACATACCCTACAATACATACCCTACAATAAATATCCTACAATACATACCCTACAACACATACCCTACATAAGATACCCTACAATACATACCCTACAATACATACCCTACAATAAATACCCTACAATAAATACCCTACAATACATACCCTATAATACAATACCCTACAATACAATACCCTACAATACTATGACTGTTCTAAAACACTTGAAGGTGGGAGGTCGAATCTTCCCCCCTGGCAGCGCCCACCCTGCCCCCCCCTGAAAGCCGTTTCTGAAAGTTGATAACTTTAGTGTGAGATGAAAATGTCTTGAACTCGAATCCTCTAAGAGACACTTGCAAGCACCATCTTACACTAAATAAGCGCCTTAACCACTAGGCTACACGGTGGTGTAGCCTAGTGGTTAAGGCGCTGGGTTTGATCCTTTAGAGGTAATGCCTTCACTGGTTCAAATCCACGTATGGTCGGAACCACGAACTACAAGCCGTCAGCCAACTCAGCTGTCCATCCTTCCGAGGTCCGTAAATGAGTACCCAGAATTTCTGGGGGTAAGGGTTTATACCAACTGGACCCACATTGATAACAGCTATCATAGTTGAAGTGGCTATCCAGTATAAATATTCGTACTTACTTACTTACTTACTTTTTGAAGTTTGAAAAAAAAATAGTTGCCTTCAAAAATTTAATCAATCCTGGAAAATTTAAACTCAATGTGTAATAAAATATATATCAAACTGTAGGTAAGAAAACAGCGGATCCGATAAAAATGCTGACATTTGTTAGCTGTGTTGTTTGTAATTTTAAGCGAGCATTTGCTGCAGGCAAAGACAAAAACCGTGAAAAATTAAATTCCTCAGCCAACTTTAAAAACACAAAAATTCCCCTAACTTGGTCAAAATTTGTCCATTTTAACTCAAATTACACAAACACGAAGCTAATAGCTTGGCGAACATTTATCGAAAGTATTTGGGTGAAAAAAACAAAGTTTTGGCAGGTTAAAAATTAATTTTCGCAAATGCAAAACACACGCGTGTTGCTTGAAAATTTCGTGTTTTCCAGCAAAATCCAAACTCGGCTAAAACTGTCCAAAAACAGAGGAAAATCAACAAAACAAAAAAAACAAAGCCAGTTAACTTTAGTTCTCGTGTAAATAAACAGTTATCGAAAGTTTAAATGGACAAAATCGGCCCAGAACGACCCGAGAAAATCAAAATTGTCTTCGTGTTTTGGTTAGGCCCTCGAGCCGAAAGAAAAACGTGAGGTTAAACAAAACAAAACTCGTGCTTTTTAAAGCCAAAAACAATTGAATAAAGGAAATACCTTGAAATAATTGTCCACTAATTGTCTCCACAGGTCCTGACAACAATTGACACGTCTTTACAATTGATTTCCGGCACGTATTCGTGTTTAAACCCGAGCAACTTGCCGCCCGTTCAACCAAAAAAACACGTGCTTCTCCCTGCTCGTTTTGCATCTCATTAACTCCGTCCTCGGAACTTTCTAGAAAGTCGGAACACAAAATGGGCCATAACTCCCGAACCGCTGGGGTTAGAAATTAGCGGAAAGCTTTAGTTTCATCAGCACAATGCAGCGATCATTTCCATACCAATTTGCACCCTTATTGACCCCCAGGAAAAAAGCCTTTGAGTGGCAACTCCCGCTCCTTTGATCCCATTGTTTTTTCGAACGTCGATTGTTCAAGAAACAATAGCCCATTGTTCACAGTCGGCCGGTCACGTGATGTACAATTTTAATATATATAGACCATCCTGCAGCGGCGGACACGTTAAGCAATCCGTTCTAATTAAAGTTGATTAAGTTGCGATAAGATCACTGTTCGTCGGACACGCAAAGCAATGGAACTTTATTTGAAATAATTTAAATGCTCCATTCCCCGACCACATGGTCCATGGAAGCCGCGAGTTCCAATTTTGATTGCAAGGTTATTCCAGGTCCATGTTTTCTCTGATGATTTAACTTGAAACCATTCAAATCTTCAAAGTTGTATCCATTCCCCCATAGCAGGGTCCATGGAATCCCCGATCCCGAGTTCCATTCCAAAGTTGTTCTGGGTCCATGTTTTCTCCCATGATTTAATTTGAAATAATTCTGATCCTCATATTTCCATCCTTTTCCCCACGGAAGCCCCGAGGTCTGATTCCATCCGAAGGTTGTTCCAGGTCCATTTTTTCCACGATGCAAATGTTCGTGCACTTCTGAGCGTGCCAGAAATGTCTCGATTTAAACCGAACAGAGAGAAGCATTGCGATCGAATAGTATAGTATATCATAATTGGATCCATTTAATTCGAAATTTCGATTGGAGAATGTACAATATTAAAAATACAACTCAAATTCGTAAAAACATATTTACGACTACAGGAATCCATCCAAGCAATACAAAAGGGCATTATGAAAATTTTAGAGGGGCACCAAAGTGAAATGCTTCTGAACACGCATTCGAAAATTCGTGATATAAAAGGGTTTTAAATACAGCAGATCATGAAAGTTCTCAATCAATTCACTCACATGTGACACGCCAAATCGACGACTTTCGTGTTTTGAATTGCAGGTCAGTGAATCCATGTGAAGTGGGATTTGCCATGCTTCTCCGCACGCCCTGCTTCGATGCAATATGAAAATAGCTGTTTTCGAGTCTGGCGAGTTAGAATTTAACATCCAAATCTGCAAAAATTGAATTAGAATTTTAGTATTGATCAATCAGAGCTGTTTCAAACAAATCAGAGTCAATTTATAGAGAATATGAGTGAAATTTTGAAAATTTATTGCACGGCTGGGATGAGTTTTAAAAGCGAGTTGTTGATCACCGCATCTGAGTTGAATAAATCAGTACAACGGAGGGGAAAATATAGAAAAAATTTAGCCACTTACCCGTGGAGTTCTTTGGGAAACAGTTCTGCATGGCAAGTTTCATGTAAAATTCCAGTTGATTGCAAGGAAGGGCAGAATAGCTGTTAGACAACTGCATGTGCTTTGAATGTCTTCGTTTCAGTGAAATCACAAAATTGTCGTTTCTGAAATTCGTTCTTTAGATGGTTGCATCCAGACCTGTAATTATAAAAGCAGAAATTGACAATTCACGGTTTTAGCATTCGATTTAGCATTGAAAAGCTTTGTAAAGCAAAAAATTATTCAGGATTTTAGATCGCCTAGAAAGTTCTGTAAACAACGGATCATAATAAATCGAAAACAAAATAAGGACACAGGAGTTTAGTAGAGGCAAATGGAAACAACTTAGCAACTTACCAGTTAAATCCCGAGAAGCAATTGGTTGGAAAACTCGAGTAATACGGCAGCAAAAATAAAACGCAGCCACAGAACGAAATAATTTCATTCGGTTTGTCCCGTCCCAAATTCGAAAATGGACATCCACTGCACGCTCGCTCAAGGAAGGAAGCAACTTCCTCATCAATCAAAGGCAACAGTAACAAAAGGGGTTGTCGGATTAGTGTCAAACGCAACAGGGATTCATTGTTTCGAAAACGGTAAGCAACGCACGATCGATCTTTCCAGAAGGATGACATCATCCAGACGCAGTAATAATCAGGGGGTCGCACGGGACAACACGTTTTGTTCGACTCGATGCTTCAGTACGCGAGGAAGCTCGAGACATCTCCCCTGGCACGCAAAACAAAAGCCTCCGCACGGCAGTAGCTGACAAAGTGCACAAAGCAAACTTGAAACGAAAACAAAGGGCGGAAGAATTTTCGAGGTAGAAACTGGAAAATATCTGGAAAACGAAAGGGAATTTCGAAAAAGAAAATCCGTAATAGTAATATAGACGCGAGTGGGAACACATGTGAGTGGTTTTCGAGAAGAACAGATCGGGGAAATTTTAGGAGTAGTGACAACAAAGTCGGTCGGTTGGTGGCCTTTGACGGGGCGCTTCCGTGCCGCTCCAGTTTTATTATATAGAGACTAGCCGGGGCCCGGTCGCTTCGCTCCCTCCCCGGAGCCCCCGAAGCAACAAAAGTTTACTGTGGTTGGCTCGCTTCGCGCGCTGCATTCGCTCCCGCTCATGCCCATACATACATACATACATACATACATACATACATACATACATACATACATACATACATACATACATACATGGGCCGGGTTCGGTCGCTTCGCTCCCTCCCCGGAGCCCGTCAAGTAGACAAAGCTTAATCTGGTTGGCGCACTTCGCGCGCTGCATTCGATACCGCTCATGCCGATACATACATACATACCCTACAATACATACCCTACATAACATACCCTACAATACATACCCTACAATACATACCCTACAATACATACCTTACAATACAAACCCTACAATACATACCCTACAATACATAAGCTACAATACATACCCTACAATATATACCCTACAATACATACCCTACAATACATAACCTACAATACATACCCTACAATACATACCCTACAATACATACCCTACAATGCCTACCCTACAATACATACCCTACAATACATACCCTACAATAAATACCCTACAATAAATACTACGACGCAACATTTCTAAAGAAAGTAAAGGTGGGAGGTCGGATCCTCCCCCCTGGCAATCGACCGCCCAGCGCCCAACCTGGCGCCCCCCTGAAAGCCGAAGGTTGATAGCTTCAGTGTGAAGTTTGAAAAAAAAGTTGCCTTCAAAAATTTAATCAATCCTGGAGAATTTAAACTCAATATCTAATAAAAATTATATCAAACTGTAGCTAAGAAAACAGCGAATCCGATAAATATATTCACATTTCTTAACAGTGTTGTTTTGAATTTTAAGAGAGTATTTAGTGCAGCCCAACACAAAAGTGGTGAAAAAATTTATTCATCAGCCAACTTTAAAAACACAAAATTTCCCCTAACTTGGTCAAAATTTGTCCATTTTAACTCAAATTACACCAACAGGGAACTGATACCTTGGCGAATAAGTATCGAAAGTACTTGGGTGCATTTGAAATGCTTTTCGCAATTTTAGTTGTACATTTTTGATGTCCAAGACATGATTTTGTTGATCAAAAATAGCCCTGAAATCAAACCCGTGAAAAAAATAGCATTCACCAACTTTCAAATTAAATTAACGTGGCCAATTTTTGTCCTACACGCCCCACGAAAATATCAACATGAAGCTAATAGCTTGGCGAACATTTATCGAAAGTACTTGGGTGAAAAAAACAAAGTTTGGGCAGGTTAAAAAATAATTTTCGCAAATGCAAAACACAAACGTGTTGCGTGAAAATTTCGTATTTTCCAGCAAATCCAAAACTCGGCTAAAACTGTGCAAAAACAGACGAAAATCGACAAAACAAAAAAAACAAAGCCAGATAACTTTAGTTCGTGTGTAAATAAACAGTTATCGAAAGTTTAAATGGAGAAAATCGGCCCAGAACGACCCGAGAAAATCAAAATTGTCTTCGTGTTTTGGTTAGGCCCTCGAGCCGAAAGAAAAACGTGAGGTGAAACAAAACAAAACTCGTGCTATTTAAAGCCAATAACAATTGAATAAAGGAAATACCTTGAAATAATTGTCCACCAATTGTCTCCACAGGTCCTGACAACAATTGACACGTCTTTAGAATTGAATTCCGGCACGTATTCGTGGTTAAACCCGAGCAACTTGCCGCCCGTTCAACTAAAAAAACACGTGCTTCTCCCTGCTCGTTTTGCATCTCATTAACTCCGTCCTCGGAACTTGCTAGAAGGTCGGAACACAAAATGGGCCATAACTCCCGAACCGTTTGGAGTAGAAATTAGCCACATACTTTACTTTGATCAGCAGAATGCAGCGATCATTTTGATACCAATTTGCACCCTTATTGACGCCCAGGAAAAAAGCCTTTTTGATCACAACCAAATTCCTTTGATCCCATTGTTTGGTCGAACGTCGATTGTTCAACAAACAATAGCCCATTGTTAACAGTCGGCCGGTCACGTGTCGACGTAGATTATATAATAGAGGCCATCCTGCAGCGGCGGACACGTTAAGCAATCCGTTCTAATTAAAGTTGATTAAGTTGCGATAAGATCACTGTTCATCGGACACGCAAAGCAATGGAACTTTATTTGAAATAATTTAAATGCTCCATTCCCCGAGCACATGGTCCATGGAAGCCGTGAGTTCCAATTTTGATTCCAAGGTTGTTCCAGGTCCATGTTTTCTCTGATGATTTAACTTGAAACCATTCAAATCTTCAAAGTTGTGTCCATTCCCCCATAGCATGGTCTACGGAATCCCCGATCCCGACTTCCATTCCAAGGTTGATCTGGGTCCATGTTTTCTCCCATGATTTAATTTGAAATGATTCTGATCCTCATATTTCCATCCTTTTCCTCACGGAAGCCCCGAGGTCTGATTCCATCCCAAGGTTGTTCCAGGTCCATTTTTTCCACGATGCAAATGTTCGTGCACTTCTGAGCGTGCCAGAAATGTCTCGATTTAAACCGAACAGAGAGAAGCATTGCGATCGAATAGTATAGTATATCATAATTGGATCCATTTAATTCGAAATTTCGATTGGAGAATGTACAATATTAAAAATACAACTCAAATTCGTAAAAAAATATTTAGGACTACAGGAATCCATGCAAGCAATACAAAAGCGCATTGTGAAAATTTTAGAGGGGCACCAAAGTGAAATGCTTCTGAACACGCATTCGAAAATTCGTGATATAAAAGGGTTTCAAATACAGCAGATCATGAAAGTTTTCAATCAATTCACTCACATGTGACACGCCAAATCGACGACTTTCGTGTTTTGAATTGCAGGTCAGTGAATCCATGTGAAGTGGGATTTGCCTTGCTTCTCCGCACGCCCTGCTTCAATGCAATACGAAAATAGCTGTTTTTGAGTGTGGCCAGTTAGACTTTCACATGGGAATCTGCAAAAATCGATTTAGAATTTTAGTATTGATCCATCAGAGCTGTTTGAAACAAATCAGAGTCAATTTATAGAGAATATGATTGAGATTTCGAAAATATATTGCACGGCTGGAGAAATTTGAAAAGCGAGTTGTTGATCACGGAATCTGAGCTGAATAAAACAATACAGCTGAGGGGGAAATATAGAAAAAACTTAGCCACTCACCAGTGAAGTTCTTTGGGAAACAGTTGCAAATAGCAAGTTTCAAGTAAAATTCCAGTTGATTGCAAGGGAGGGCAGAATAGCTGTTAGACAACTGCATGTGCTTTGAATGGCTTCGTTTCAGTGAAATCACAAAATCGTCGTTTCTGAAATTCGTTCTTTAGATGGTTGCATCCAGACCTGTAATTATAAAAGCAGAAATTGACAATTCACGGTTTTAGCATTCGATTTAGCATTGAAAAGATTTGTAAAGCAAAAAATTATTCAGAATTTTAGATCGCCTAAAAAGTTCTGTAAACAACGGATCAGAATAAATCGAAAACAAAATAAAAATAATACAGGAGTTTAGTAGAGGCAAATGGAAACAACTTAGCAACTTACCAGTAAAATCCCGAGAAGCTTTTGGTTTGAAAACTCGAGTAAAACGGCAGCAAAAATAAAACGCAGCCACAGAACGAAATAATTTCATTCGGTTTGTCCCGTCCCAAATTCGAAAATGGACATCCACTGCACGCTCGCTCAAGGAAGGAAGGAACTTCCTCGTCAATCAAAGGCCAGAATAACAATAGACGCGACCGGATTAGTGTCAAACGCAACAGGGATTGATTGTTTTGAAAACGGTAAACAATGCACGATCGATCTTTCCAGAAGCATGACATCATCCAGACGCAATAATTGTCAGGGGGTCGCACGGCACAACGCGTTTTGTTCGACGCGATGCTTTAGTACGCGAGGAAGCTCGGGACACGTCCCCCTGGCACGCAAAACAAAAGCCTCGGCACTGCAGGATCTGACAAAGTGCACAAAGCAAACTTCAAACGAAAACAAAGGGCGGAAGAATTTTCGAGGTAGAAACTTGAAAATATCTGGAAAACGAAAGGGAATTTCGAAAAAGAAAATACGTAATAGTAATATAGACGTCAGTGGGAACATATCTGAGTGGTTTTCGAGAAGAACAGATCGGGGAAATTTGAGGAGTAGTGACAACAAAGTCGGTCGGTTGGTGGCCTTTGAGCGTTGTTTCCGTCACTGCTCACGTTTTATATATATGTAGAGGACTATTCTACGATACATACCCTACGATACATACTCTACAATATACACCCTACAGTACATACCCTACAATACATACCCTACAATACATACCCTACAATACATACCCTACAATAAATACCCTACAATACATACCGTACAATACATACCGTACAATACATACCCTACATAACATACCCTAAAATACACAACCTACAATACATACCCTACAACACATACCCTACATAACATACCCTACAATACACACGACACCACATTTCTAAAGAAAGTAAAGGTGGGAGGTCGAATCTTCCCCCATGCCAAGCGACCGCCCCGCGCCCACGCTGCCCCCCTGAAAGCCGCTTCCGAAAGTTGATAGCTTCAGTGTGAAGTTTGAGAAAATTAGTTCCTATCAAGAATATAATCCATCCTGGAAAATTTAAACTCAATCTGCAAAAAAATATATATCAAACTGTAGCTAAGAATACAGCGAATCCGATAAATATATTCACATTTCTTAACAGTTTTGCTTTGAATTTTAAGAGAGTATTTAGTGCAGCCCAACACAAAAGCCGTGGAAAAATTTATTCATCAGACAACTTTAAAAACACAAAAATTCCCCTAACTTGGTCAAACTTTGTCCATTTTAACTCAAATTACACCAACATGAAGCTGCTACCTTGGCGAATACGTATCCAAAGTAATTGGGTGCATTTGAAATGCTTTTCGCAATTTTAGTTGTACATTTTTGAAGTCCAAGGCATGATTTTCTTCATCAAAAATAGCCGTGAAATCAAACCCGTGAAAAAATAGCATTTAAAACACGATTCACCAACTTTGAAATTAAATGAGCGTGCCCAATTTTTGTCCTACACACCCCACGAAAATATCAACATGAAGCTAATACCTTGGCGAACATTTATCGAAAGTATTTGGGTGAAAAAAGCAAAGTTTTGGCAGGTTAAAAATTAATTTTCGCAAATGCAAAACACACGCTTGTGGCAAGAAAATTTCGTGTTTTCCAGCAAAACCCAAACTCGGCCAAAACTGTCCAAAAACAGAGGAAAATCAACAAAACAAAAAAACAAAGCCATATAACTTTAGTTCTTGTGTAAATAAACAGTTATCGAAAGTTTAAATGGAGAAAATCGGCCCAGAACGACCCGAGAAAATCAAAATTGTCTTCGTGTTTTGGATAGGCCCTCGAGCCGAAAGAAAAACGTGAGGTGAAACAAAACAAAACTCGTGCTATTTAAAGCCAAAAACAATTGAATAAAGGAAATACCTTGAAATAATTGTCCACCAATTGTCTCCACAGGTCCTGACAACAATTGACACGTCTTTACAATTGATTTCCGGCACGTATTCGTGGTTAAACCCGAGCAAGTTGCCGCCCGTTCAACTAAAAAAACACGTGCTTCTCCCTGCTCGTTTTGCATCTCATTAACTCTGTCCTCAGAACTTTCTAGAAGGTCGGAACACAAAATGGGCCATAACTCCCGAACCGTTTGGAGAAGAAATTAGCCACATACTTTACTGTCATCAGCACAATGCAGCGATCATTTCTATACCAATTTGCACCCTTATTGACCTCCAAAAAAAAGCCTTTATGGATACAACGAAATTCCTTTATCCCATTGTTCGGTCGAACGTCGATTGTTCACCAAACAATAGGTCATTGTTCACAGTGGGCCGGGTATGCATTGTAAGGTATGTAAAATACATACCCTACAATCATACCCTACAATACATACCTACATACATACCCTACAATACATACCCTACAATACATAAATACATACCTACAAAATACCTACAATACATACCCTACAATACATACCCTACAATACATACCTACAATACATACCCTAAAATACATACCATCATACCCTACAATACATACCCATACAAATACATACCCTACAAACATACCTTACAATACATACCTACATACTACCCTACAATACATACCCTACAATACATACCCTACAATACATACCCTACAATACATACCCTACCATATACAACCCTACATAACATACCCTACCACTACCCACATACATACCTACAATACATACCCTACATAACCATACCCTACAATACATACCACATATACTCTACAATACATACCTACAATACATACCCTACAATACCCTACAATACATAATAAAAAATAAAAAACTAAAAAAAACACGCTTTTTCGTTTTGATCTCATTAACTCAGTTCGAACTTTCTAGAAAGTCGAAACAATGGCATACTCAACCTTAGGTTACATATTTACTTCATAGCCATGCCGTATTTCTATACAATACCTATACCCCAAACTAATAACAAACATACAAACCTACAATACGTATACCTACAATACATACCTCATAACAAATACATACCTACAATACATACCTACAATACATACCATAAATAACATACCCTACATAACATACCCTACAATACATACCCTACAACACATACCTACAAACATACCCTACACTACATACCCTACAATACAACCTACAATACATACCTACATACATAACTACAATACATACCCTACAATACATACCCTACAATAAATACCCTACAATACATACCGTACAATACATACCGTACAATACATACCCTACATAACATACCCTAAAATACATACCCTACAATACATACCCTACAACACATACCCTACATAACATACCCTACAATACACACGACACCACATTTCTAAAGAAAGTAAAGGTGGGAGGTCGAATCTACCCCCATGCCAAGCGACCGCCCCGTGCCCACGCTGCCCCCCTGAAAGCCGCTTCCGAAAGTTGATAGCTTCAGTGTGAAGTTTGAGAAAATTAGTTCCCATCAAGAATATAATCCATCCTGGAAAGTTTAACGTCAATCTGCAAAAAAATATATATCAAACTGTAGCTAAGAATACAGCGAATCCGATAAATATATTCACATTTCTTAACAGTTTTGTTTTGAATTTTAAGAGAGTATTTAGTGCAGCCCAACACAAAAGCCGTGGAAAAATTTATTCATCAGACAACTTTAAAAACACAAAAATTCCCCTAACTTGGTCAAACTTTGTCCATTTTAACTCAAATTACACCAACATGAAGCTGCTACCTTGGCGAATACGTATCCAAAGTAATTGGGTGCATTTGAAATGCTTTTCGCAATTTTAGTTGTACATTTTTGAAGTCCAAGGCATGATTTTCTTCATCAAAAATAGCCGTGAAATCAAACCCGTGAAAAAAATAGCATTTAAAACACGATTCACCAGCTTTGAAATTAAATGAGCGTGCCCAATTTTTGTCCTACACACCCCACGAAAATATCAACATGAAGCTAATACCTTGGCGAACATTTATCGAAAGTATTTGGGTGAAAAAAGCAAAGTTTTGGCAGGTTAAAAATTAATTTTCGCAAATGCAAAACACACGCTTGTGGCAAAAAAATTTCGTGTTTTCCAGCAAAACCCAAACTCGGCCAAAACTGCCCAAAAACAGAGGAAAATCAACAAAACAAAAAAACAAAGCCAAATAACTTTAGTTCTTGTGTAAATAAACAGTTATCGAAAGTTTAAATGGAGAAAATCGGCCCAGAACGACCCGAGAAAATCAAAATTGTCTTCGTGTTTTGGATAGGCCCTCGAGCCGAAAGAAAAACGTGAGGTGAAACAAAACAAAACTCGTGCTATTTAAAGCCAAAAACAATTGAATAAAGGAAATACCTTGAAATAATTGTCCACCAATTGTCTCCACAGGTCCTGACAACAATTGACACGTCTTTACAATTGATTTCCGGCACGTATTCGTGGTTAAACCCGAGCAAGTTGCCGCCCGTTCAACTAAAAAAACACGTGCTTCTCCCTGCTCGTTTTGCATCTCATTAACTCTGCTCTCAGAACTTTCTAGAAGGTCGGAACACAAAATGGGCCATAACTCCCGAACCGTTTGGAGAAGAAATTAGCCACATACTTTACTGTCATCAGCACAATGCAGCGATCATTTTTATACCAATTTGCACCCTTATTGACCTCCAAAAAAAAAGCCTTTATGGATACAACGAAATTCCTTTGATCCCATTGTTCGGTCGAACGTCGATTGTTCACCAAACAATAGGTCATTGTTCACAGTGGGCCGGGTATGCATTGTAAGGTATGTAAAATACATACCTTACAATGCATACCCTACAATACATACCTTACAATACATACCTTACAATACATACCCCACGATACATACCCTACGATACATACCCTACGATACATACCCTACGATACATACCCTACAATACATACCTATAATACATACCCTACAATACATACCTTACAATACATACCCTACAATACATACCCTACAATACATACCCTACATTACATACCCTACGATACATACCCTACAATACATACCCTACAAATACCCTACCACATACCCTCATACATACCCTACAATAGATACCTACAATATACCACATACATACCCACGACATACCTACAATACATACCTACAATAATACCCTACCATACATACCCTACATAATACCCTACAATAGTACCCCACATACATACCCTACATAACATACCCTACAATACATACCCTACAATACATACCCTACATACATACCTTACAATACATACCTAAATAATACCCTACAATACATACCTTAAATACATACCTTACAATACATACCTACAAAACATACCCTACAATACATACCCTGCCAATACAACCCTACAACAAATACCTACAATACATACCTACAATACATACCCTACAATACATACCCTACAATACATACCTTACAATACATACCTTACAATACATACCCTACATACATTCTACAATACATACCTTACAATACATACCCACGATACATACCCTACATACATACCTACGATACATACCCTACAATACATACCCTACAATACATACCTACAATACATACCTACAATACATACCCTACAATACATACCTTACATACTACCTTACAATACATACCTACAATACATACCTACAATACATACCCTGCATACTACCCACAACAAATACCCTACAATACATACCCTACATACATACCCTACAATAGATACCCTACAATACATTACCCTACATTACATACCCTACATACATACCCTACAATACATACCCTACAATACATACCCTACAATACATACCTTACAATACATACCTACAATACATACCCTACAATACATAGACCTACAATACATACCCTACAATACATACCCTGAAATACATACCCTACAACAAATACCCTACAATACCCATTTACCCTACAATACATCATTACCCTACAATAGATACCCTTACAATACATACCTACATACATACCTACATACATACCCTACAATACATACCCTACAATACCCTACATACCCTACAATACATACCCTACAATACAATACCTTACAATACATAACCTACGATACATACCCTACAATACATACCATAATACCACATACCCTACAATACATACCTTACAATACATACCCTACAATACATACCCTACAATACATACCCTACATTACATACCCTACGATACATACCCTACAATATATACCATACAATACATACCCTACCATACATACCCTACAATACATACCCTACAATAGATACCCTACAATACATACCCTACATTACATACCCTACGATACATACCCTACAATACATACCCTACAATACATACCCTACCATACATACCCTACAATACATACCCTACAATAGATACCCTACAATACATACCCTACATTACATACCCTACATACATACCCTACAATACATACCCTACAATACATACCCTACATACATACCCTACAATACATACCCTACAATAATACCCTACAATACATACCCTACAAACATACCCTACAATACATACCCTACAATACATACCCTACAATACATACCTTACAATACATACCTACAATACATACCCTACAATACATACCTACAATACATACCTACAATACATACCTACAATACATACCCTACATACAATACATACCCCTACATACATACCCTACAATACATACCCTACAACATACCCTACAATACATACCCTACACTAAATACCCTACAATAAATACCCTACATACATACCCTACAATACATACCCTACAATACATACCCTACAATACATACCCTACAATACATACCCTACATACATACCCTACAATACATACCCTACCATACATACCCTACAATACATACCCTACATACATACCCTACAATACATACCCTACAACATACCCTACAATACATACCCTACAATACATACCCTACATAACATACCCTACAATACATACCCACAATACATACCCTACAATACATACCCTACAATACATACCCTACAATACATACCCTACAACAAATACCCTACAATACATACCCTACACAATACCCTACAATAAATACCCTACAATACATACCCTACAATACATACCCTACAATACATACCCTACAATACATACCCTACAATACATACCCTACAATACATACCCTACATACATACCCTACAATACATACCCTACCATACATACCCTACAATACATACCCTACATACATACCCTACAATACATACCTACAAACATACCCTACAATACATACCCTACAATACATACCCTACAATACATACCCACAATACATACCCTACAATACTACTCGACGCAACATTTCTAAAGAAGAAAGGTGGGAGGTCGAATCTCCCCCCTGCCATGCGACCGCCCCGCGCCCACGCTGCCCCCCTGAAAGCCGCTTCCGAAAGTTGATAACTTCAGTGTGAAGTTTGAAAAAAAAAGTTGCCTTCAAAAATTTAATCAATCCTGGAAAATTTAAACTCAATCTCTAATAAAAATTATATCAAACTGTAGCTAAGAAACAGCGAATCCGATAAAAATATTCACATTTCTTAACAGTGTTGTTTTGAATTTTAAGAGTATTTAGTGCAGCCCAAGACAAAAGCCGTGAAAAAATTTATTCATCAGCCAACTTTAAAAACACAAAAATTCCCCTAACTTGGTCAAACTTTGTCCATTTTAACTCAAATTACACCAACATGAAGCTGATACCTTGGCGAATAAGTATCGAAAGTAATTGGGTGCATTTGAAATGCTTTTCGCAATTTAGTTGGTATTTTTGAAGTCAAGACATGATTTTCTTGATCAAAAATAGCCGTGAAATCAAACCCGTGCAAAAAATAGAATTTAAACACGATTCACCAACTTTCAAATTCAATTAGCGTGGCCAATTTTTGTCCTACACACCCCACGAAAATCAACTTGAAGCTAATAGCTTGGCGAACATTTATCGAAAGTATTTGGGTGAAAAAAACAAAGTTTTGGCAGGTTAAAATTTAATTTTCGAATGCAAAACACGCGTGTTGCCTGAAAATTTCGTGTTTTCCAGCAAACCCAATCTCGGCTAAAACTGTCCAAAAACAGAGAAAATCAGAAAACAAAAAAAACAAAGCCAGATAACTTTAGTTTCGTGTAAATAAACAGTTATCGAAAGTTTAAATGGAGAAAATCGGCCCAGAACGACCCAAGAAAATCAAAATTGTCTCGTGTTTTGTTAGGCCCTCGAGCCAAAAAAAACGTGAGGTGAAACAAAACAAAACTCGTGCTATTTAAAGCCAAAAACAATTGAATAAAGGAAATACCTTGAAATAATTGTCCACCAATTGTCTCCACAGGTCTTGACAACAATTGACACGTCTTTACAATTGATTTCCGGCACGTATTCACGTTTAAACCCGAGCAACTTGCCGCCCGTTCAACTAAAAAAACACGTGCTTCTCCCTGCTCGTTTTGCATCTCATTAACTCCGTCCTCGGAACTTTCTAGAAAGTCGGAACACAAAATGGGCCATAACTCCCGAACCTGGAGTAGAAATTAGCCACATACTTTACTTTGATCAGCACATGCAGCGATCATTTTGATACCAATTTGCACCCTTATTGAGCCCCAGAAAAAAGGCCTTTATGATATCAAGGAATTTCCTTTGATCCCATTGTTCGATCGAACGTCCATTGTTCAAGAAACAATAGCCC
>RQOL01000392.1:0-57891 GCA_013076295.1 Sanderia malayensis | reverse complement strand
CACTTTCTAGAAAGTTCCGAGGACCGAGTTAATGAGATGCAAAACGAGCAGGGAGAAGCACGCGTTTTTGTGGTTGAACGGGCGGCAAGTTGCTCGGGTTTATACGTGCCGGAAAGACGTGTCAATTGTTCTCAGGACCTGTGGAGACAATGTGTGGACAATTATTTCAAGGTATTTCTTTTATTTAATTGTTTTTGGTTGAAAATTGCACGAGTTTTGATTTGTTTAACCTCACGTTTTTCTTTCGGCTCGAGGGCCTAGCCAAAACATGAAGACATTTTTGATTTTCTTGGGTCGTTCTGGGCCGATTTTCTCCATTTCAACTTTCGATAACTGTTTATTTACACGAGGACTAAAGTTATCTAGGGTTTTTTTTTTGTTTTGTTGATTTTCCTCTGTTTTTGGACAGTTTTAGCCCAAATTGGGTTTTGCTGGAAAACACGAAATTTTCACTCAACACGCGTGTGTTTTGCATTTGCAAAAATTAATTTTTAACCTGCGAAAACTTTATTTTTTCACCCAAATACTTTCGATAAATGTTCGCCAAGCTATTAGCTTCATTTTGACATTTTCGTAGGTTGTGTAGGACCAAAATTGGCCACGTTAATTTAATTTGAAACTTGGTGAATCGTGTTTGAAATGCTATTTTTTGCAAGGGTTTGATTTCACGGCTATTTTTTATGAAGAAAATCATGTCTTGGACTTCAAAAATTTACAACTAAAATTGCGAAAGCTTTTCATATGCACCCAAGTACTTTCGATATTTATTGCCAAGGATTAGCTTCATGCTGGTGTAATTTGAGTTCAAATGGACAAATTTTTGACCAAGTTAGGGGAAATTTTGTGTTCTTAAAGTTGGCTGATGAATAAATTTTTTTCACGGCTTTTGTGTTGGGCTGCACTAAATACTCTCTTAAAATTCAAAACAACACTGTTAAGAAATGTGAATATATTTTATCGGACTCGCTGTTTCCTTAGCTACAGTTTGATATATTTTTATTACAGATTGAGTTTCAATTTTCCAAGATTGATTTAATTTTTGAAGGCAACTTTTTTTTTCAAACTTCACACTGAAGCTAGCAACTATCGGAAGCGGCTTTCAGGGGCAGCGTGGGGCGCGGGGCGGTCCGCTTGCAGGGGGGAAGATTCGACCTCCCACCTCTACTTTCTTTAGAAATGTGGCGTCGTGTGTATTGTAGGGTATGTATGGTAGGGTATGTATTGTAGGTTATGTATTGTAGGGTATGTATTGTAAGGTATGTATTGTAGGGTATGTATTGTAGGGTATGTATTGTAGAGTATGTATGTAGGGTATGTATTGTAGGTATGTATTGTAGGGTATGTATCGTAGGTATGTATTGTAGGGTATGTATTGTAGGGTATGTATTGTAGGGTATGTATTGTAGGGTATGTATTGTAGGTATGTATCGTGGGTAGTTATGTAGGTATGTATTGTAGGGTATGTATTGTAGGGTTTGTATTGTAGGGTATGTATTGTAGGGTATGTGGTGTAGGGTATGTATTGTAGGGTATGTATGGTAGGGTATGTATTGTAGGGTATGTATTGTAGGGTATGTATTGTAAGGTATGTATTGTAGGGTATGTATTGTAGGGTATGTATTGTAAGGTATGTATCGTAGGGCATGTATGGTAGGGTATGTATCGTAGGGTTTGTATTGTAGGGTATGTATTGTAGGGTATGTATTGTAAGGTATGTATTGTAGGGTATGTATGTATGTATGTATGTATGTATGTATGTATGTATGTATGAGCATGAGCGGGAGCGAATGCAGCGCGCGAAGCGCGCCAACCAGATTATGCTTTGTTTACTTGATGGGCTCCGGGGAGGGAGCGAAGCGACCGAACCCGGCTCATGTATGTATGTATGTATGTATGTATGTATGTATGTATGTATGTATGTATGGGCATGAGCGGCAGCGAATGCAGCGCGCGAAGCGCGCCTACCAGATTAAGCTTTGCTTACTTGACGGGCTCCGGGGAGGGAGCGAAGCGACCGAACCCGGCCCATGTATGTATGTATGTAGGTATGTATGTATGTATGTATGTATGTATGTATGTATGTATGTATGTATGGGCATGAGCGGGAGCGAATGCAGCGCGCGAAGCGCGCCAACCACATTAAACTTTTTGTACTTGACGGGCTCCGGGAAGCGAGCGTAGCGAGTGCCCCCGGCTAGTCTCTATTATATAATCTACGTCGACACGTGACCGGCCGACTGTGAACAATGCCCATTGTCTTTTGAACAATCGACGTTCGACCGAACAATGGGATCAAAGGAATTTCGTTGTGAACACAAAGGCTTTTTTGTGGGGTGCGAATAAGGGTTCAAATTGGTATGGAAATGATCGCTGCATTGTGCTGATGAAACTAAAGCTTTCCGCTAATTTCTAGCCCCAGCGGTTCGGGAGTTATTGCCCATTTTGTGTTCCGACTTTCTAGAAAGTTCCGAAGACGAAGTTAATGAGATGCAAAACGAGCAGGGAGAAGCACGTGGTTTTTTAGTTGAGCGGGCGGCAAGTTGCTCGGGTTTAAACGTGAATACCTGCCGGAAATCAATTGTAAAGACGTGTCAATTGTTCTCAGGACCTGTGGAGACAATGTGTGGACAATTATTTCAAGGTAATTCTTTTATTTAATTGTTTTTGGCTCAAAATAGCACGAGTTTTGTTTTGTTTCAACTCACGTTTTTTTTTCGGCTCCAGGGCCTAAGCAAAACACGAAGACAATTTTGATTTTCTTGGGTCGTTCTGGACCGATTTTGTCCATTTAAACTTTCGATAACTGTTTATTTACAGGAGAACTAAAGTTATCTGGGGTTGTTTTTTTTGTTTTGTCGATTTTCCTCTGAATTTGGACAGTTTTGGCCGAGTTTGGGTTTTGCTGGGAAACACGAAATTTTCAAGCAACACGCGGGTGTTTTGCATTTGCAAAAATTAATTTTTAACCTGCCAAAACTTTGTTTTTTTCACCCAAATACTTTCGATAAATGTTCGCCAAGCTATTAGCTTCATTTTGATATTTTCGTGGGTTCTGTAGGACGAAAATTCGCCACGTTAATTTAATTTGAAAGTTTTAGTGTTTTTAAAGTACCTTGATGAACTCATTTTTTCACTTTCAGAAGAAACGGCTTTCAGGGGGGCGGCAGGGTGGGCGCTGGGTGGTCGCTTGCCAGGGGGAAGTATGGTAGGGTATGTATTGTAGGGTATGTATTGTAGGGTATTTATTGTAGGGTATTTATTGTAGGGTATTTTTTGTAGGGTATGTATTGTAGGGTATGTATTATAGGGTATGTTATGTAGGGTATGTGTTGTAGGGTATGTATTGTAGGTATTGCTTTGTATTGTAGGGTATGTATTGTAGGGTATGTATTGTAGGGTATGTATTGTAAGGTATGTATTGTAGGGTATGTATTGTAGGTTATGTATTGTAGGCTTTGTATTGTAGGGTATGTATTGTAGGGTATGTATTGTAGGGTATGTATAGTAGGGTATGTTATGTAGGGTATGTATTGTAGGGTATTTATTGTAGGGTATTTATTATAGGGTATGTATTGTAAGATATTTATTGTAGGGTATGTATTTTAGGGTATGTTATGTAGGGTATGTGTTGTAGGGTATGTATTGTAGGGTATTTATTGTAGGGTAGTTATTGTAGGGTATTTATTGTAAGGTATTTATTGTAGGGTATGTATTGTAGGGTATGTATTATAGGGTATGTTATGTAGGGTATGTGTTGTAGGGTATGTATTGTAGGGTATTTATTGTAGGGTATTTATTGTAGTGTATTTATTGTAGGGTATGTATTGTAGGGTATGTATTGTAGGTTTGTATTGTAGGGTATGTTATGTAGGGCATGTATAGTAGGGTATGTATTGTAGGGTTTGTATTGTAGGTTATGTATTGTAGGGTATGTATTGTAGGGTATGTATTGTAGGGTTTGTATTGTAGGGTATGTATTGTAGGGTATGTATTGTAGGGTATGTATTGTAGGGTATGTATTGTAGGGTATGTATGTATGTATCGGCATGAGCGGTAGCGAATGCAGCGCGCGAAGCGCGCCAACGAGATTAAGCTTTGTCTACTTGACGGGCTACGGGGAGGGAGCGAAGCGACCGAACCCGGGCCATGTATGTATGTATGTATGTATGTATGTATGTATGTATGTATGTATGTAGGTATGTATGTATGTAGGTATATATGTATGTATGTATGTATATATGTATGTATGTATGTATGTATGTATGTATGTATGTATGTATGTATGTAGGGTATGTATGTAGGGTATATATATTATGTCATATGTAAGCTTTTGTAAATCTTCAAAAAAGATCACTGCAAAACAGACACTGTCTTTCTTTTTCAACAAATGATCTTCAATTAACAATCTTAAAATGAATTCACCTGACTATAATAATGTTCACAAGGAATGACCACAAACATTCACTTTATGTCTGGGCACCTGAAAAACAAGAAGAAATTATGTAATATACTTTATAGGATGTTGCCTCATGGGCTCATCTTGGTTCTTTTCATGTGGCCTGGAAGTTTGTAAATGTAAGTAATTTATTGTAACTGCAAATCATTAATTAATTACCTCCACCTCATGTATTCACCCAGTCAAAAAACGTATTAAACCTTCTTACCTTTTGTCAACCTTCCATGGCCTACTCATATTATTGGTATTTTTACCAGCAGCAATATTTCTGAAGATATAACAGATCACCAAAAATCAATGTACTTCATTCTCCATGTGTCCGAGAAATGATGTATTTCTAGATATCATGGATAATAAAGTCTACCAAGTTATTTCTTCTTATAGTTAGAGGTTCCCCTCCACAACCACACTTCTCCCCATCGTCAACGAAGACCAAGGCTGTTTTTCTCTTCGGTGCCAAGTACATGCTCTTGCTGTTGTTGTGTTCAACTGCCTTTCTGTCGAATCGAATGGATCATCATGAGAATAAGAATAACTACAACGAGGCGCGCCGCCGAATAGAGGCCACAAAACTTTCAAATTGGCGCGAATTTAAAATAGCAATTGCGTGTTTACTTTCTTCCTACAGCAAATGTATTTCGTTCAATATCTAACGCTGTTAGAAATTGCCAGAAAATAATAATAATATCTATATATCGAGAAAACATTGTTAGAAAGATTGTTTTACTTTTTTATTGGTGAGTTGAATGTTGAAATTTACTTTTTCTAAACAATCCTTATTTAAACGGACAGCGTCTTCTTTAAAGCAACGTTGTCTTTCATTGCATCGCAATGCACTGTCTTTTTTAGCGTTTCTGTCATCTGGCTTCTGGGTTAATGTCCAGCCAGTTTTGTTATTAACAAAGTAAAGCAAAGTAAAGTTTTTTTATAAAGTAAGTATTTCACTCCTTTACTTCAGCATGACATTTTATTCTCATTTCTTCACTCAACTCAATCAACATAATAATATACAAGTTGATAATGTTAAACATTCCTTAGTATCAATGCCAACTTTCTGTTTACAAGATAATCAATTCATCCAAAACATCTTTCTTCTTTTGTAAAAACAGGTTTTCAAACAAGTTCATTCCTCAGAATATTTGGTAAGTGTGACAACAATTGTTCCTATACAAAGCCTATTTTAATTAATGTTTAAATGCCTCCCCCTGTAATGTACATTCTTATCCCAAATCAGAAGCTTAGCTACTATATTTTAAGTGGTATTAACAATTGCAACAATTTATTATCAATAGAAAGCAAATTTACTGCATAATGCAAATAAAATCTAGCCTTATAATACAAAAACATCAAATGTGATTTATAGATTTTTCTTTCGAAAAATGAAAAGGATCATTAACTTCTCCAATTTATACATTATCAAAACTGCTTTCCTTTTAGTTGTTAAAGAACACAATAGAAAGAGTGATGTAGGTCATAAGAGAAAGTGCTCAAATATTTTATTTGGAAACTTTAAATAACCAATAATTTAATTCAACAATCAAGAGTAATCCCAAACATTTCTTACAATTATGTTTTAAATTATTTATTTTATCTTGCAGCTCACCACAAAACAACAACCCCATCCAGTTGCTCACAAAAGTCACTCTTATTTCAAATTTTAACATTTTCACCTAAATTGGGTTGCATATAAACACATTTTTTTCTTTTTTTATATCACATCTCGCAAAATGCCAAAAAAAGCCAGAAAAAGCATCACCGGCAATAAACGTAGGAATCAAGTACGGGACGCAACTGGCCAAGGTCGTGAGAATAACCAACAGCCTCATCCTGATGATTTACCACCTGATAATATGATACAGGGAGCAGTGAATGATCTTCACCAGTTGCAGCAAGAACACCCTCAGCAACCAGCCCCAGAATATCAACCACTCCCACTTCATTATCCACAAATGCAGGCATTGTATGTGCCATGGCAACTACCTGCAATGCTTCCCCACTATGGACTTATAGCAGCACCACAACCAATAAACAATGGCTTACAATATCCGGCACCACTGGCCCCTCAACTTCAGGTACAAACTCAATAATTTCTGCTAATCTTTTCAAAATAAGATAACTCTATATTATACAGCTTTTTGTAATTAAAAAATATCAAAATTAAATCAGTTATTATATCAACCAAATTATCAATATTTTTCCATCTGCAGGTACCGCCGATGGTTATGCAGTTGCAACAACCCCTTCTGAATCGTAATCATGAAGGTCAAGCAGCAATACAAACGGCAGATGTGGAGATGCTTAATGTAAATCAAGCTCAAATACAGAATGAGGTAAATTAAATTTATTAACACAAACTAACTACAGTTAGGCAACTCCATTTTCCATAACCCAATCCTCATGCAATTTCCCTACTTGAACATGTATAACTTTCCATGTATATTTATATCAATTTACATAATCACACAGTAATGGCATTCAAATTTCTAATAACTAATAATCAAAATAACTAATTTCATTTCATTTTCATTATCAACAGATATAGCCAATGCAGATGCAACCCGAAACACATATTGAAAATGAATATAATGAAATTGAAAGGCCGGCACAACCTGATGAAATCAACGTGGAACAACACATTCCCATTCCACATGATAATCAGGTAAAACAGACTACCATCACAATTGGCTTAGAATACACCAGTCATTCTCTATAGCACCATGTCAGGAAATTATTTTGCTCTCTAAATAGACATATCTTCACAAGTTTCAGTTTTATGCATTTCAAAACACATGACTGAATTATATTAACTAAGATTACATTGAATTTCAGGATCCACAAGTATTGCCTGCTGCTATGCAATTGCAAGCCAACGTTCAAAATGACAATGAAGAGAATGAAATAGCGGTACAACCACAAGAAGTTGAAATGCAAGACGAAATCCCACCACAACACCAAGATGATGTCCCTCAACCCATCGAACAACAAGCAAGGGAAGTAAATCAACCTATTGTTGAAATTCCTCAATTCTCCCAATGCCTCATCATCTTGGGAAAATGACGAGGACATGTATTACTGTGAAGCAAAATACTTCCGAGAGGAACTCAACTCAAGAAGGCAATACAACAAATGTTGCTTGGGAGGATTAATAACTCTCGATCCCATTCAACCACCCCCGGCAAATGTGATGCATTTATACACTGGAACTACTGATGAATCTAAATATTTTCTCAAAAATTTCCGTAGATACAATTCACTAATGGCGATGGCATCCTGGACAGCTAATGTTGTAAGACACGCTAATGCAGGACCACCAGTCATCACCATACATGGAAGTGCATACCATATGACAGGTAAAATAATGTCCGTCTCTTATCTCTTATATATGCTACATTTTCATATAATAGCTTCACATGATGAAACGGATGTTGACAGAACACTCAATTCTTTCCGACCCAACATGCAATGGATAAGCTCTCTATGCTTGCCTGAATATGAAGAGTTGTCCAATCGAAAATCAAGGCGCTTTATGATGCTTTCATAACAAAGCATTTGCTGCATTGAAAATTACAGTTGATATAACGAAGTACAATTTGTAATGTTTCCTTGCATTCAACAGGGGTAACTGAAACTGACAGGTCCAGAAAATATGCAGAATTATATATTATGGACACCCAACAGGCACTGCAAGAACGTCAGAACACAGCCAGAGAACAAAACTTGGACTTAGACATGGTGGCGCTGCTGCAAAACGAATTAATGGCAGTAAATCGGTTTGCTCAACATTTTAAAACAATGGGAGAAGTACTGGAAGAGCAAAGGCAGCAAGCCATTGCCAATGACCAGCCTATTCCCACGTTCAAGATGATTATTACCGGTCGCCCAGAACAAGATCGAAGATATGACAATCCTACTGCCAGAGAAATTGCAGCAGTCTACACTACACGCAATGGCGGTGCTCCTAATCCCGAGAATAGAGAGCTTCAAGTTCGAACAAGGCGTGGTAATCTTATGAAGATTAATGCCTTAGCTCCTGTTGCGGATCCTCTAACCTATCCATTGTTGTTCTTTCAGGGTGATCGTGGATACAGCTTGGACCTTCAACGTCTACCTACACGTGAAGGACAAGGCCAGCAAAATGCTAATCGTAACCACCGTATTAGACTCACAATCGCCGAATATTATTCGTACCGAATACAAGTCAGAAATCAACTGTCTACCATCCACAGGGCAACACTTCTCTTTCAACAATATTTAGTGGACGCATACACCAAAATAGAAGGAAACAAGCTCAACTGGATTTTGCACAATCAACGGCAATTACGTGCTGACAGTTATCGAGGCCTAATGGATCACCTGAACAGAAGGGCTGAAATCGAAAATCAAATGGCCAGGGCAAACAATCCCAACGAACCCCTTCATATTGATGTCGGTCGTGTTGTGATACTTCCCTCATCTTTTTCAGGCAGTCAACGAAATATGTACCAGAACTTTCAAGATGCAATGACTATCGTCAGAAAGTATGGCAAGCCTGACATCTTCCTAACCATGACGGCCAATCCCAGATGGAAGGAGATTTCAGAGAACATTCTACCACACCAGAAGGCAAATGACCGGCCTGACATCGTCACACGAGTATTTCAACTCAAACTACAAGAACTACTGGAAGATATCCTTCACAAGCACATTCTGGGACACACTATTGCACATGTATATGTCATCGAATTTCAGAAGAGAGGACTACCACACGCTCACATGATTCTGTTCCTGTCTGAGGCTGATAGACCGCGAACACCCGAAGAGGTAACATCTACAACAATAATTTATATATAGAGTACGATATATAATCATCAGTTGTATTGCTTAGTAAAAACACAATGCATTTTGATGTGTAGAACTTACATGTGATATTTTTCCTCGAAACCTACAGGTAGATCGACTCATATCAGCTGAAATTCCGGACCCACAGGATGCAAGATATCACAAGTTAGTGCTGAAGCACATGACACATGGACCATGCGGTGATATAAACCCCGGATGTGTTTGCATGGAGAATAACAAATGCAAGAAACGATTTCCGAAAGATCGCACTGCCGAAACACAACTTAATGCGAATGGTTATCCACTCTACAGACGACGCTGTCGTCACCCAGTCAATCTGGAAGATCGACTTCTAGATGATACATGGGTTGTGCCACATAATCGCATCTTCTACTCAAGTATCAGTGTCACATTAATCTCGAAATATGTAGCACTGTGAAGTCCGTGAAATATATTTTCAAATATATTCATAAAGGACAAGATATGGCACACGTGGAAATTCTCGAAGGACAGCAGCAACAAGTACCTCAAGATATTGAGCACGATGAAGTACGCCAATACATCAACGCTCGGTATATTGGACCACACGAAGCTGTTCACAGAATATTCCAATTTTCCATGCACGAAAAAGTCACACTATAAAACGTCTGCATGTTCATTTACCTGATCAGCAGACCGTATACTTTCAGGATAATGGAAGGGTCGAACAATTACAAAACATCAATGAAAAAACCACCTGACGTCTTGGTTTGAATTGAATGCACAAGACCCGGCTGCACGCCAATATCTCTATCACGAGATTCCTGAACACTATGTTTTCAACGAGCGCACCAAAACAGACAGCAGAACATGTGTATAGGCAGAATATAAGTTCAAGACATGTGAGCAAAGGCACTGAGACATTGCTTCTCCATAACAGTGCACGTTTGAAGATCTCGAAAAAAAAATGCAATTTCAAAGAGGCAGTCTAGTCTGAAATCATACGCTGTTGGAGGCATCAACATGCCAGTACAACTGAGACAGTTGTTTGCAACATTACTCCTTTTTCAAACACCTTCTGACATCGCAGCACTCTTCAACATGTTCAAAGAAGCATTAAGTGAAGACTTTGTACGACGTGATCAACTCAATCATCCAGATATGGCCATAGCTTTTGAAGACCGACACATGTATCAATGTCTACATGACATTGACGAAAATTTGAAAGTACATGGTCAATCGATCACTAATTATGCTGACCTTCCTCAACTTCCAGCCGACTATGTCATTCCTGAACGAGGTACTAATGTGTTATTTTCAAATATGTACTGTATTATTAAGAATATAATAATGTATCCTAAGATCGTGCAGACAAGGCATTTACGTATTTTTGCACGATGATTCTCCTAGCTTTCTTTCCAATTTTATTGCAATATATTTCACTTATTATTACAGAGGAAGATGACATGGATGTTGGCAATGCCAGAGAGGAAGGAGAACGAATGCTGGCCGCATTGAACCCTGAACAGCGAGCCATATACACGGGAATCACTGATGCTATCAACGCGCAATCCGAACAGAACTGTCACTTTGTTGACGGACCGGCTGGAACCGGGAAAACTTTCCTTTACAACACGTTGGTTCACAATCTGCAAGCCAATGGACATAAAGTTCAGTGCATGGCGTGGTCAGGAATTGCTGCAACACTGCTCATAAATGGTAGAACTTCACATTCTACCTTTCAAATTCCTATACCACTTCAAGCTGAATCAACGTGTAATGTCAAGAGACAGAGCAGGAGAGCACAGGTATTGCGCGAAACTACTCTCTTCATATGGGATGAAGCTTCCATGATTCCCGCACTTGCATTACAAGCAGTCGACCGACTGCTTCGAGACATTACACATGTCGACAGACCATTTGGTGGCAAGTTCATGCTACTTGGTGGTGACTTCAGACAAGTTCTACCTGTCGTCACGAAAGCAGGAAGGGAAAGATTGTAGCAGAGACTCTAAAATCACACCAGATCATTGATCTATGGACAAAGTTTCAGCAGCATCGTTTACACACCAACATGAGAGCCGTTCAAGATGATTCATACCGTGAATTCTCAGAATGGCTTCTCAGACTTGGCAACAAGCAAGAAGCACACGATGCACTGGACAACGTCATTCTGCCACAACAGATATGCACTTCGTCTAAAGAAGACATGCTGAACTTCATTTTTCCCAGGCCGAACACACCAGATTCACACCTAATGATGGATCCTGTAACAATGTCTGAACGCTGTTGTCTGACTCCGAAGAATGACTTATCACATCAAGTGAACGACTTAATTCTGGACAGACTTCAAACACCGAAAGAACTTATTACAGCACAGACAGTGTTGTCACAGACGATCCAGATGAGGAAGAGGCCTACCCCATTGAATTTCTCAACCAACTCACTCCCAATGGAATGCCATTGCACAGACTTAAACTCAAGGTAGGAAGATTACAATCTTTCATCCTATTAGCATTAAATTATTATGTGCAAAGGTAGTGCACCATAAAAAAGCCGTCATTAATCACAATAATATTCATTGCATTAGGTTGGTGCAACGATCATTCTTCTGCGGAATCTCAATCCAAAGAAAGGTCTTTGCAACGGAACAAGACTCATAGTTCGGCATCTCCGACGTCACGTGATCACAGCAGAGATCATTACCAAGGAGCACAGAGGACAACGGGTCATGATTCCCAAGATCACAGTCTCCACTCAGGACACGGAAATGCCGTTCAAAATGAAACGCCGACAGTTTCCAGTCAGACTTGCATACTGCTTGACAATCAACAAGGCACAGGGGCAATCCCTGAGGTATGTTGGTTTGTACTTACCTGAGCCCGTGTTCACACATGGTCAGTTATATGTGGCCATGTCAAGAGCAACATCATTTAACGGGCTCAAAGTATTCCTCCCAGAGGAAACACACAGGAAAACAAAGAACATTGTTTTCCAAGAAGTCCTGTAAAGGCTTCATCCTAGAGCGACCATCTGCACAGTTGCTCTACAGAGGGCTGCCTACCAAAACGCACATACACACATTCAAGGGTACGGGTATTGTGTGTCAACGCAGATCACGTCGCACATAAGTGTGATGTACAGCCGTTACTGGCACCTTTCTAGAATGCACTCATTCTAGATAACACTGATCTGCGGAGACCAACTGGACATTACACCCTCCACATGTCCAGGGGTGACTGCACCACACACAGCAGTCGGCACAGTCCTGAATCCTGCGTAGCGCCCGATTATTAAGAGTTATGCGTTGCCATTTTCTCCGATATTGCCTATGGGAAAGTGGATTTCCTTACTCTGTGAAAACTGCAAGTTGTCCCTTAAGGATAGTTACTTTTTACAAAACATCGCACTATCAATAACATCTCCCCCTCTCCTTTTAATACATGAAAACTTGATCTAAAATCTATAGTTGCCCCTTTAGTGTTTACTATTATATACTTCCCAATTTCAATTGCACTTTTCACCAACAAGGAAAACTCGAACAAAGGTTACTCCTTGACGCTGGTGTTCGAGCTTTTAACTAATGTAACCGGCAATCTTATTCTTTTTTTTTACTATGTACAAACGTAATCCTCAAAACAAACGAACGCGGTTATTGAAAGAATACATTCACGCCGTGGCAGAGATGTATGCTTGCTGAGAGTGAAGTGCTATTGAAGAATCCAAATTGAGGTACTGTCATTTTGCTAAAGACGTCGCTTAACCAATCAATTTTGCAACCTGAACTACGGATTGTATGTATCAATTTTTATGGATATTGACCATTCACCAATTTTAATAGTAGACTATATCATGACTCAACCCTTCGCATTCGTACTTCGCATACAATACAAATATCTATCCACGTCCTTTCAAAACATGTTTTTTGTACTGTATTGTATATCTTTCAGATCTTCCGCATTAATAATAAGGTTTTTAAATTAGCGATTTACGTTTTCAATAGAAGATTGCCAGCAGATAAATCGTTAGAGTTTCAATATTCATATATTTGTGTATTTGTCCCATATAAATCTCCATTCAATAACATCATAACAAAATTTATCGACTTCGTTTTTAATTAGATGCATTTCTGCTAAGATCATTGAAACGAGGCGAGACTTCTGTCTCCCATTTCAAACGCCTTTGTGCTGTCTATGTATGATTTTCATCTATGTTATGTCTCATCATCGCACTATTGTTGCCTGTCGGGTCAAAGTTTCTGCCTGCCAACAAATGGCATCGAGTCGGATTTAGTTGCTGAACTCAATGAAATTATACCTCATAAAGCCTTCCTGGCTCAAAGGAAACAACTACCTTGCTCTTCACCAAAGGTAAGTCAGGTTAATTTTCATTTTGGACAATCAAACAATGGATATTTAGATATAAGGGAATTTGATACTGAAATGAGAGAAAATGAAGCTCAGGTAGAGGAGATACCCCTATTGACTTAAGGGAGACAACTAGGCTGCTGTGAATGAGGAGAGGACATTTTTATCCCTTTCCATTTGATATGTTGAGTGGAAATTGCTTAGCTTAGGCCATTTCTACTTTACTCACGGTTTACATATAGTAGTTTGTTAGGCCAGAATTCTGGAAATTCTCCAATGAAATGTGCATTGCTATATCGAAATCTTCCTGGGGCTTTTGTTTTCGTGAATATAGTTCCTAACCAATTTATTGACTTTGTGGCTTCCTTCTTTGTTTTACGAGCAAAGCTCATTGATATCCCAACATGAACCTGCTTTCATTTCTGTTTATCCAAGATGTTTAATTGTTGTAATGTGTACATGAAGGAAACCAGTGAAAGTCAAGTTCAAGCCCTGGGAAAATTCCACACTTTATTTACTTACCACCTTCCTCATTGCACGTGCATTGCATAACTGTTTTGTCGAATACACTCATTAATGCTCTTTTCCTATTTTTTGTACAGATTCATTTAGTCAAAGGCAATGGAAAATTAAATCAATGGTTCAAAATGTTCTCTTCAAATTATTTCCCAAGTCAGGTATAATATTCAAGGTATGATGCTCTCTGTTCCATATGAACAATTAATGCACCTTGCTTGAAAAGCAGACTGAATAAATAAATGCTAAATAATATTTCTACATTGACTACCACTAAATGTTTTCTTAACGAATCACTTACAGTATTCTAAACCTGTAGGTACTTAATTCTTCCTCATTGTCACTTAATGATGTTCCTTATCAGGTAGATGTGTTGTCGTAAGCTCAGTGTGCCAGGCATAGACGGCAATGATTTCACAACCATTAGAGCACAACATTTTCAAATTTAGTGGGAAGCATACATTGTATCAATCACTGATAGAATCCTCCATTACATTGGACAAAACAAGCTAAGATGGCTCTTACCACACAAGCAAACATTATTAATGCATTTTAATAATCTATATGTGCATAAATATGTCTTTGTTATCTTACTTGAATATTGAGAGTCTTGCATGATAAGTTTCCCATTGTAGATATCTTTTAACCAGAACCTCATAGTGTATGGTGTGTCCTCATTCATTCACTGTGGAAGTGCTTAACAAACTATGTTTCTGTTTTTTTTATCAACAACATTCTAATTGTATATATCATTGACACTTGCTTATGTTTTCAGTATGTAGACACTGTATTACATGAACTGTACTACCATCTTACAATGTGTCTTATATCATAAAGAGCTTTCCCATACAATTAACATGCAAGCACAGAAACTTATTGAATCCTCAGAACAATTACAACATAATAGTAACTTGAAGTAACAAGCTTTTCTATAAGGAACCTACATGTATAAGGTAGAAAACTTAAGGAACGTTTACTACTACAGACCAAATCACTAAGGCATCTTTTAATTTTTAGTATATTAATATTTCCGCACTATTCAAAATTGAGAAGCCGGTTCCATTGATTTTCAGTACTTTTACATTATTTGAAGCTTCTTCATGTGTTAACCTCTTATCCTTTCATACAGCAAAACGATGAATTTGAATGCTTTTCTTGCGTCTCTACTAATTATGTCCACCAAATGCCAAACTTAAAATTAAAGACCTTTTACAAGTACAAAGTGGTCAAAGGATCTCAAAATAACAAACTTAAACAACTAGGCCCTCAGCTAGGTTCCTTATAAAAAAAACGTGTATTCTCATCGCAATTGTAATTTGTAATTCTAATAGTTATCGCATAATTCCAAGTTTTGTTGCTCTTTAAAACTACAGTCACAATAAAATCAATGCAGCACCACGTAATGTCCTGCAGGAGCTAATACTATTATCATCAGATTTACACGGGAATTTCGGCGTCCTAGCAACAACAATAGCGGCGCGAAATTTAAAATTTTTCTTGCGTCATAGAGGACATAGCGTGCGTAAAAATTTTTTTCAACCCACCACAAGAAAAACAAAAATTACGTAAGTACATGTATTTTTAACGTTGCTTTTACTTTCACATGAAAATACAGGCTATTTATAACTAAACAGCTTTAAAAAAGCTCAAACTGCTATATTTTATGTCACAATTGCTATTGCAGTGGATATTATCACAATAACAATTTTATCCTTAACAGGTTCACTTGAAATAGATAAATTTTGTCACCACTGCTACCGTAAGTTCATGTATTCAGTTCTGCGTTTTCTGCCTGCCTTTAGTCTCTCCTCTTCATTGTAAGAAAGATAATTATTATTCATTATCTGCAGAAAATAAAACTGTGTCATATTAATACATTAAAAGTATATATTATTGTAACATCAACAGAACTGTATAGGCAAATTCAAACGACCGATACCCTATTAACTCACCTTTCATTGAATGACAATGACAATATATTTATATATAGTTTTAACATGGATACTGAAAATGAAGTTGCCATGCCTGAGGGTGCTGAAACAGTTCAGACAGAGGATGATGAAGCAGTTGAGCCTGAAGTTGCCAACACTGTTCCAAAGGAACCCACAGTGGTTTATTGTGGAGAAGAAACTAAGGTAGCATTGAAAAATACTTTAATCCATATATTGATAAATCTAAACAAATGTTATGCATAGATTATCAAACTGCTTTACAAGGAAACACAAATGTATCCTATGTGAGTCACTGTTTTTAATATATTGTTCTCATATTAATCCTAGCTAATCAATTTTACTGACATTGGCTCACTAAAAAGGCAATGTGCCTTGAAGTTCAGTGCCATTAAAAGAGGCACCAAATTTCATTTTGTTAGCACCCTGGATGGGCATTTAACAAAGGATGAAATAGCGTAAGTTGCAATGCAATATTTCCATCTCATCTGTGTGTATAACATATTGCTTACTTTCAACTCCTTCTGTAACAATGTCTTTTTCTCTACAGGAAATCTGAAGAAATAAAAATAAAAATTATAGAAAAAAAAAGATTCAAAAAATATAAAAAACAACAAAAAAAAAATAAAGAAGAAGCGCACACGAGGTGCATGTGGGCAGATGTGCCCACAAAAGAAATTTTGTCTTTGGTAAGGGGCACAAACATTCAGAAAAAGTAATTGTAACTGTAATTGTGTTCATGTTTGTCTTTTGTTCGTTTTCTTTCCCTGTTATTTGTTTGTTTTGTTAAATTGTTAAATTTTGTACAACGATAAATTAGAATAACAATTAATAATAATAACATTGCAAAAATAATAACAAGACTATTACCTTTGAAAAACGGTGCATTCCGCCAACAAATATTTATCACCAACACTCTTCTTGGACATGCTGTGACACAAACCCTAAAAATTTACAAGAAATGTATTTCAAAAACCCGTCTTTATAAATGAACAAGATGTGGCCTTTGGGATGCATAATGATCTCATATAATTCAATATACTTACCTGAAGAACAGTCAAAAATTGCCTGCATTGACATCGCACCACACAAATCCCATACGTAGCACAGAGAGTACCTAAAATTCACGAATAATACATGTAATAAAACGTAAGTAGCACAGAATCGTATCTCATTTTCCAATGCGAACAATGTATCATCCGTTTTTCTCAAATGTGGCCTATTCTCAAGGGATTCGTGGTCAAATACTATATTTGCTAAAGTCTTATACGCTAGAAAAATGAATCAAAACCTTCACAGAAACACTATAGATTATTTTAAAGATGTAACCTGAAAGATCGCAATGATATAATACGATCTGGAAAACCTACTTACCATCACCACAGAACAGAAAAGATGAAAGGAAGGACGCATTGCCTTGCCACCACATGTTCTTTGTTCACTTGAGTTGAGTTCTCTTGGGTTGGGTTGGGTTGATTGTAAGCCAATCCAGCTCAATCAAATAATTACGTCAAAACGGGACGGCATAACAATAGAATTTGTTGTGTGATTTTGATTTATGCTATGTTTCGTCAACGTAGCAATTTCTCATGCTGGTTGTGGTTGTGCTGTCCGAATATTCGTTTCCCAAATCTTGGATTGCAATGGAACTTGATGGTGAAATAAGAGAAAGTAAAGCTGAGAGAAACATTCATTTTGCCGCAGCTCAGGAGTAAGTAGACTTTATTTTTAATTTCACCCCATTCAAGTTCCCATATAGTTGCTTAGGCCAATTGTATTTCACTCAAACATATAGTTTCCTCAGGCCAAAATTGACAACTCCGCTTATGTTTCATGGCTCTTTATATTTAATGATTTCGGAAAGAGTGTTTAATGCTGTACCCACATGTTTCAGTGGCTTTAATTTTGTTATAATTTTTTCGTTGACGATTCTTTTCACTTTGTGGCTGCCTTCTTTGCCTTACCAACCAAGCCCAATACTCCTATGAAACTCCTTTCACCATGCAATTCCCATCCCATTGATGATGATTATGAAGTACTTTTGCATTCGTTATCCACGGTGTCCCGTGCTTATCCTTATGTTCTATATGATTGAAACTAATGTAAAACCAATCCCAGCCGTAGAAATCGTTGTACTTCATTTAATTTAATAAAGCTTTTTCATGGCAATTGCATTAAATGATCTGTTTTGTCTGTAATGTCATACTGTAATGTTATGTCATACTGATCAATATTAATTTCTTTATTTCTTTTCATAATGATATACATTAAATCAACATCAAAGGAAAATTAAACTCCACAGATTCTCCAAATCCAAATCCAATTATTTTTTAGCCTTGATAGTAATAAACCAACATATTAAATAAAATATAATTTGTCTCTTTCACTTTGTAGATCTACTGATGTACATCATTGTACCAATGCAAGTATTGGAGGCTACATACTTATTGCTTTATCAAAAATCAATGCATCAGTGTCATCAGTGTAAGTCAAAATTAATTTAAATTCTGGACATTCATCATCAATGGTTCTTTACTGTTTATACCTATCCTATATTAGGTTGACAAAAGACCACATCCAAGTGTCAATCCATGCACTCAACTAATAGCAGGCTAATTGTTTTCGTCCCTAAAACAAAACAAACTTTTATCTTGCATCTTATCTACTGTACCATCAGCACGAGGCTTAGATGATGAAAACGAGGCTGACCGCTAAAACTAATTTCTAACCAAAACACGAAGACAATTTTGAGTTTCTCGGGTCGTTCTGGGCCGATTTTCTCCATTTAAACTTTCGATAACTGTTTATTTACACGAGAACTAAAGTTATCTGGGGTTGTTTTTTTTGTTTTCTTGATTTTCCTCTGTTTTTGGACAGTTTTAGCCGAGATTGGGTTTTGCTGGAAAACACGAAATTTTCACGCAACACGCGTGTGTTTTGCATTTGCGAAAATTAATTTTTAACCTGCCAAAACTTCGTTTTTTTCACCCAAATACTTTCGATAAACGTTCGCCAAGCTATTAGCTTCATGTTGATATTTTCGTGGGGTGTGTAGGACAAAAATTGGCCACGTTAATTTAAATTGAAAGTTGGTGAATCGTGTTTTAAATGCTATTTTTTTCACGGGTTTGATTTCAGGGCTATTTTTGATCAACAAAATCATGTCTTGGACTTCAAAAATGTACAACTAAAATTGCGAAAAGCATTTCAAATGCACCCAATTACTTTTGATACTTATTCGCCAAGGTATCAGCTTCATGTTGGTGTAATTTGAGTTAAAATGGACAAAGTTTGACCAAGTTAGGGGAATTTTTGTGTTTTTAAAGTTGGCTGATGAATAAATTTTTTCACGGCTTTTGTCTTGGGCTGCACTAAATACTCGCTTAAAATTCAAAACAACACTGTTAAGAAATGTGAATATTTTTATCGGATTCGCTGTTTTCTTAGCTACAGTTTGATATAATTTTTATTAGAGATTGAGTTTAAATTTTCCAGGATTGATTAAAATTTTGAAGGCAACTTTTTTTTTCAAACTTCACACTGAAGGTATCAACCTTCGGCTTTCAGGGGGGCGGCAGGGTGGGCGCTGGGCGGTCGATTGCCAGGGGGGGAGATCCGACCTCCCACCTTTACTTTCTTTAGAAATGTTGCGTCGTAGTATGTATTGTAGGGTATGTATTGTAGGGTATTTATAGTAGGGTATGTATTGTATGGTATTTATTGTAGGGTATGTATTGTAGGGTATGTATTGTAGGGTATGTTATGTAGGGTATGTCTTGTAGGGTATATGTTGTAGGGTATTTATTGTAGGGTATGTATTGTAGGGTATGTATTGTAGGGTATGTATTGTAGGGTATGTATTGTAAGGTATTTATTGTAGAGTATGTATTGTAGGGTATGTATTGTAGGGTATTTATAGTAGGGTATGTATTGTAGGGTATATTATGTAGGGTATGTATTGTAGGGTATGTGTTGTAGGGTATGTATTGTAGGGTATGTATCGTAGGGTATTTATTGTAGGGTAATTATTGTAGGGTATGTATTGTAAGGTATTTATTGTAGGGTATGTATTGTAGGGTATGTATTGTAAGGTATTTATTGTAGGGTATGTATGGTAGGGTATGTATGGTAGGGTATGTATGTATGTATGTATGTATGTATGTATGTATGTATGTATGTATGTATGTATGTATGTATGGGCATGAGCGGGAGCGAATGCAGCGCGCGAAGCGCGCCAACCACATTAAACTTTTATTGCTTGGGGGGCTCCGGGGAGGGAGCGTAGCGACCGGGCCCCGGCTAGTCTATATATAATAAAATGTGATCACACGTGACCCGCCGACTCTAAACAATGGGCTATTGTTTGGTGAACAATCACCATTGTCTTTTGAACAATCGACGTTCGACCAAACAATGGGATCAAAGGAGCGGGGCTTGATATCATAAAGGCTTTTTTCCTGGGGGTCAATAAGGGTTCAAATTGGTACCAAAATGATCGCTGCATTCTGCCGATAAAAGTAAAGCAATCCGCTAATTTCTAACCCCAGCCGTTCGGGAGTTATGGCCCATTTTGTGTTCCGACCTTCTAGAAAGTTCCGAGGACGGAGTTAATGAGATGCAAAGCGAGCAGGGAGAAGCACGTGTTTCTTTAGTTGAACGGGCGGCAAGTTACTCGGGTTTAAACGTGAATACGTGCCGGAAATCAATTGTAAAGACGTGTCAATTGTTGTCAGGACCTGTGGAGACAATTGGTGGACAATTATTTCAAGGTATTTCCTTTATTTAATTGTTTTTGGTTGAAAATAGCACGAGTTTTGTTTTGTTTAACCTCACGTTTTTCTTTCGGCTCGAGGGCCTAACCAAAACACGAAGACAATTTTGATTTTCTCGGGTCGTTCTGGGCCGATTTTGTCCATTTAAACTTTCGATAACTGTTTATTTACACGAGAACTAAAGTTATCTGGCTTTGTTTTTTTTGTTTTGCTGATTTTCCTCTGTTTTTGGATAGTTTTAGCCGAGTTTGGATTTTGCTGGAAAACACGAAATTTTCAAGCAACACGTGTGTGTTTTGCATTTGCGAAAATTAATTTTTAACCTGCCAAAACTTTGTTTTTTTCACCCAAATACTTTCGATAAATGTTCGCCAAGCTATTAGCTTCATGTTGATATTTTCGTGGGGTGTGTAGGACAAAAATTGGCCACGTTAATTTAATTTGAAACTTGGTGAATCGTGTTTGAAATGCTATTTTTTGCAAGGGTTTGATTTCACGGCTATTTTTTATGAAGAAAATCATGTCTTGGACTTCAAAAATTTACAACTAAAATTGCGAAAAGCTTTTCATATGCACCCAAGTACTTTCGATATTTATTTGCCAAGGTATTAGCTTCATGCTGGTGTAATTTGAGTTCAAATGGACAAATTTTGACCAAGTTAGGGGAATTTTTGTGTTCTTAAAGTTGGGTGATGAATAAATTTTTTCACGGCTTTTGTGTTGGGCTGCACTAAATACTCTCTTAAAATTCAAAACAACACTGTTAAGAAATGTGAATATATTTATCGGATTCGCTGTTTCCTTATCTACAGTTTGATATATTTTTTATTACAGATTGAGTTTAAATTTTCCAAGATTGATTTAATTTTTGAAGGCAACTTTTTTTTTTCAAACTTCACACTGAAGCTAGCAACTATCGCAAGCGGCTTTCAGGGGGGCAGCGTGGGCGCGGGGCGGTCGCTTGGCAGGGGGGAAGATTCGACCTCCCACCTTTACTTTCTTTAGAAATGTGGCGTCGTGTGTATTGTAGGGTATGTATGGTAGGGTATGTATTGTAGGTTATGTATTGTAGGGTATGTATTGTAAGGTATGTATTGTAGGGTATGTATTGTAGGGTATGTATTGTAGAGTATGTATGTAGGGTATGTATTGTAGGGTATGTATTGTAAGGTATGTATTGTAGGGTATGTATTGTAGGGTATGTATCGTAGGGTATGTATTGTAGGGTATGTATTGTAGGGTATGTATTGTAGGGTATGTATCGTAGGGTATGTATTGTAGGGTATGTATTGTAGGGTATGTATTGTAGGGTATGTATGTAGGGTATGTATTGTAGGGTATGTATTGTAGAGTATGTATGTAGGGTATGTATTGTAGGGTATGTATTGTAAGGAATGTAGTGTAGGGCATGTATTGTAGGGTATGTATTGTAGGGTATGTATCGTAGGGTATGTATTGTAGGGTATGTATTGTAGGGTATGTATTGTAGGGTATGTATCGTAGGGTATGTATTGTAGGGTATGTATTGTAGGGTATGTATTGTAGGGTATGTATTGTAGGGTATGTATTGTAGGGTATGTATTGTAGGGTATGTATCGTGGGGTATGTTATGTAGGGTATGTATTGTAGGGTATTTATTGTAGGGTATTTATTGTAGGGTATTTATTGTAGGGTATGTATTGTAGGGTATGTATTGTAGGGTTTGTATTGTAGGGTATGTATTGTAGGGTATGTATTGTAGGGTATGTATTGTAGGGTTTGTATTGTAGGGTATGTATTGTAGGGTATGTATTGTAGGGTATGTATGTAGGGTATGTATTGTAGGGTATGTATTGTAGGGTATTTATTGTAGGGTATGTATTGTATGGTATTTATTGTAGGGTATGTATTGTAGGGTATGTTATGTAGGGTATGTATTGTAGGGTTTGTATTGTAGGGTATGTATTGTAGGGTATGTATTGTAGGGTATGTATTGTAGGGTTTGTATTGTAGGGTATGTATCGTAGGGTATGTATTGTAGGGTATGTATTGTAGGGTATGTATTGTAGGGTATGTATCGTAGGGTATGTATTGTAGGGTATGTATTGTAGGGTATGTATTGTAGGGTATGTATTGTAGGGTATGTATGTATGTATCGGCATGAGAGGCAGCGAATGCAGCGCGCGAAGCGCGCCAACCAGATTAAGCTTTGTCTACTTGACGGGCTCCGGGGAGGGAGCGAAGCGACCGAACCCGGCCCATGTATGTATGTATGTATGTATGTATGTATGTATGTATGTATGTATGTATGTATGTATGTATGTATGTATGTATGTATGTATGTATGTATGTATGTAGGTTTGTAGGTATGTATGTATGTATATATGTATGTATGTATGTATGTATGGGCATGAGCGTTAGCGAATGCAGCGCACGAAGTGCGCCAACCACATTAAACTTTTGTTGCTTGGGGGGCTCCGGGAAGCGAGCGTATGCGAGCGCCCCCGGCTAGTCTATAATATATAATCTACGTCGACACGTGACCCGCCGACTGTGAACAATGCCCATTGTCTTTTGAACAATCGACGTTCGACCAAACAATGGGATCAAAGGAATTTCGTTGTGATCAAAAAGGCTTTTTTTCTGGGGGTCAATAAGGGTGGAAATGGGTATAGAAATGATCGCTGCATTGCGCTGATCACAGTAAAGCTTTCCGCTAATTTCTACTCCTAACGGTTCGGGAGTTATGGCCCATTTTGTGTTCCAACTTTCTAGAAAGTTCCGAGGACGGAGTTAATGAGATGCAAAACGAGCAAGGAGAAGCACGTGTTATTTTCGTTGAACGGGCGGCAAGTTGCTCGGGTTTAAGCGTGAATACCTGCCGGAAATCAATTGTAAAGACGTGTCAATTGTTGTCAAGACCTGTGGAGACAATTGGTGGACAATTATTTCAAGGTATTTCCTTTATTCAATTGTTTTTGGCTTTAAATAGCACGAGTTTTGTTTTGTTTCACCTTACGTTTTTCTTTCGGCTCGAGGGCCTAACCAAAACACGAAGACAATTTTGATTTTCTCGGGTCGTTCTGGGCCGATTTTCTCCCTTTAAACTTTCGATAACTGTTTATTGACACGAGAACTAAAGTTATATGGCTTTGTTTTTTTTGTTTTCTTGATTTTCCTCCGTTTTTGGACAGTTTTAGCCGAGATTGGGTTTTGCTGGAAAACACGAAATTTTCACGCAACACGCGTGTGTTTTGCATTTGCGAAAATTAAATTTTAACCTGCCAAAACTTTGTTTTTTTCACCCAAATACTTTCGATTAATGTTCGCCAAGCTATTAGCTTCATTTTGATATTTTCGTGGGTTCTGTAGGACAAAAATTGGCCACGTTAATTCAATTTGAAAGTTGGTGAATCGTGTTTTAAATGCTATTTTTTCACGGGTTTGATTTCACGGCTATTTTTGATCAACAAAATCATGTCTTGGACTTCAAAAATGTACAACTAAAATTGGGAAAAGCATTTTAAATGCACCCAATTACTTTCGATACTTATTCGCCAAGGTATCAGCTTCATGTTGGTGTAATTTGAGTTCAAATGGACAAATTGTGACCAAGTTAGGGGAATTTTTGTGTTTTTAAAGTTGGCTGATGAATAAATTTTTTTACGGCTTTTGTCTTGGGCAGCACTAAATACTCGCTTAAATTTCAGAACAAAACTGTTAAGAAATGTCAATATATTTATCGGATTCGCTGTTTCCTTAGCTACAGTTTGATATATATTTTATTAGAGATTGAGTTTAAATTTTCCAAGATTGATTAAATTTTTGAAGGCAACTTTTTTTTTCAAACTTCACACTGAAGCTATCAACCTTCGGCTTTCAGGGGGGCGGCAGGGTGGGCGCAGGGCGGTCGATTGTCAGGGGGGAAGATTCGAGCTCCCACCTTTACTTTCTTTAGAAATGTTGCGTCGTATAGTATGTATTGTAGGGTATGTATTGTAGGGTATGTATAGTAGGGTATGTATTGTAGGGTATGTATTGTAAGGTATGTAATGTAGGGTATGTATTGTAGGGTATGTATTGTAAGGTATGTATTGTAGGGTATGTATTGTAGGGTATGTATTGTAGGGTATGTATTGTTGGGTATGTATTGTAAGGTATGTATTGTAAGGTATGTATTGTAGGGTATGTATTTTAGGGTATGTATTGTAGGGTATGTATTTTAGGGTATGTATTTTAGGGTATGTATTGTAGGGTATGTATTGTAGGGTATGTATTGTAAGGTATGTATTGTAGGGTATGTATTGTAGGGTATGTATTGTAGGGTATGTATTGTAAGGTATGAATTGTTAGGTATGTATTGTAAGGTATGTAATGTAGGGTATGTATTGTAGGGTATGTATTGTAAGGTATGTATTGTAGGATATGTATTGTAGGGTATGTATTGTAGGGTATGTATTGTAGGGTATGTATTGTTGGGTATGTATTGTAGGGTATGTATTGTAAGGTATGTATTGTAGGGTATGTATTTTAGGGTATGTATTGTAGGGTATGTATTTTAGGGTATGTATTGTAGGGTATGTATTGTAGGGTATGTATTGTAGGGTATGTATTGTAGGGTATGTATTGTAGGGTATGTATTGTAGGGTATGTATTGTAAGGTATGTATTGTTAGGTATGTATTGTAGGGTATGTATTGTAAAGTATGTATTGTAGGGTATGTATTGTAGGTTATGTATCGTAGGGTATGTATCGTAGGGTATGTACTGTAGGGTATGTACTGTAGGGTATGTATCGTAGGGTATGTACTGTAGGGTATGTACTGTAGGGTATGTATTGTAGGTTATGTATTTCAGGGTATGTATTTTAGGGTATGTATTGTAGCGGATGTATTGTAGGGTATGTATTGTAGGGTATGTATTGTAGGGTATGTTATGTAGGGTATGTATTGTAGGGTATGTATAGTAGGGTATGTATTGTAGGGTATGTATTGTAAGGTATGTAATGTAGGGTATGTATTGTAGGGTATGTATTGTAAGGTATGTATTGTAGGGTATGTATTGTAGGGTATGTATTGTAGGGTATGTATTTTTGGGTATGTATTGTAAGGTATGTATTGTAAGGTATGTATTGTAGGGTATGTATTTTAGGGTATGTATTGTAGGGTATGTATTTTAGGGTATGTATTTTAGGGTATGTATTGTAGGGTATGTATTGTAGGGTATGATACGTAAGGTATGTATTGTAGGGTATGTATTGTAGGGTATGCATTGTATGGTATGTATTGTAGGGTATGTATCGTGGGGTATGTTATGTAGGGTATGTATTGTAGGGTATTTATTGTAGGGTATTTATTGTAGGGTGTTTATTGTAGGGTATGTATTGTATGGTATTTATTGTAGGGTATGTATTCTAGGGTATTTATTGTAGGGTTTGTATTGTATGGTATTTATTGTAGGGTATGTATTGTAGGGTATGTATAGTAGGGTATGTTATGTAGGGTATGTATTGTAGGGTATGTATTGTAGGGTTTGTTTTTTAGGGAATGCATTGTAGGGTATGTATTGTAGGGTATGTATAGTGGGGTATGTTATGTAGGGTATGTATTGTAGGGTATGTTATATAGGGTATGTATTGTAGGGTATGTATTGTAGGGTATGTATTGTAAGGTATGTATTTTAAGGTATGTATTGTAAGGTATGTATCGTAGGGTATGTATTGTAGGGTATGTATTGTAGGGTATGTATTGTAGGGTATGTATTGTAGGTTATGTATCGTAGGGTATGTATCGTAGGGTATGTACTGTAGGGTATGTACTGTAGGGTATGTATCGTAGGGTATGTACTGTAGGGTATGTACTGTAGGGTATGTATTGTAGGTAATGTTATGTAGGGTATGTATTGTAGGGCATCTATTGTAGGGTATGTTATGTAGGGTATGTATTGTAGGGTATGTTTTGTAGGGTATGTATTGTAAGGTATGTATTGTTAGGTATGTATTGTAGGGTATGTATTGTAAAGTATGTATTGTAGGGTATGTTTTGTAGGTTATGTATCGTAGGGTATGTATCGTAGGGTATGTACTGTAGGGTATGTACTGTAGGGTATGTATCGTAGGGTATGTACTGTAGGGTATGTACTGTAGGGTATGTATTGTAGGTTATGTATTTCAGGGTATGTATTTTAGGGTATGTATTGTAGCGGATGTATTGTAGGGTATGTATTGTAGGGTATGTATTGTAGGGTATGTTATGTAGGGTATGTATTGTAGGGTATGTATAGTAGGGTATGTATTGTAGGGTATGTATTGTAAGGTATGTAATGTAGGGTATGTATTGTAGGGTATGTATTGTAAGGTATGTATTGTAGGGTATGTATTGTAGGGTATGTATTGTAGGGTATGTATTTTTGGGTATGTATTGTAAGGTATGTATTGTAAGGTATGTATTGTAGGGTATGTATTTTAGGGTATGTATTGTAGGGTATGTATTTTAGGGTATGTATTTTAGGGTATGTATTGTAGGGTATGTATTGTAGGGTATGTATTGTAAGGTATGTATTGTAGGGTATGTATTGTAGGGTATCTATTGTAAGGTATGTATTGTTAGGTATGTATTGTAGGGTATGTATTGTAAAGTATGTATTGTAGGGTATGTATTGTAGGTTATGTATCGTAGGGTATGTATCGTAGGGTATGTACTGTAGGGTATGTACTGTAGGGTATGTATCGTAGGGTATGTACTGTAGGGTATGTACTGTAGGGTATGTATTGTAGGTTATGTATTGTTGGGTATGTATTGTAGGGTATGATACGTAAGGTATGTATTGTAGGGTATGTATTGTAGGGTATGTATTGTATGGTATGTATTGTAGGGTATGTATCGTGGGGTATGTTATGTAGGGTATGTATTGTAGGGTATTTATTGTAGGGTATTTATTGTAGGGTGTTTATTGTAGGGTATGTATTGTATGGTATTTATTGTAGGGTATGTATTCTAGGGTATTTATTGTAGGGTTTGTATTGTATGGTATTTATTGTAGGGTATGTATTGTAGGGTATGTATAGTAGGGTATGTTATGTAGGGTATGTATTGTAGGGTATGTATTGTAGGGTTTGTTTTTTAGGGAATGCATTGTAGGGTATGTATTGTAGGGTATGTATAGTGGGGTATGTTATGTAGGGTATGTATTGTAGGGTATGTTATATAGGGTATGTATTGTAGGGTATGTATTGTAGGGTATGTATTGTAAGGTATGTATTTTAAGGTATGTATTGTAAGGTATGTATCGTAGGGTATGTATTGTAGGGTATGTATTGTAGGGTATGTATTGTAGGGTATGTATTGTAGGTTATGTATCGTAGGGTATGTATCGTAGGGTATGTACTGTAGGGTATGTACTGTAGGGTATGTATCGTAGGGTATGTACTGTAGGGTATGTACTGTAGGGTATGTATTGTAGGTTATGTTATGTAGGGTATGTATTGTAGGGTGTCTATTGTAGGGTATGTTATGTAGGGTATGTATTGTAGGGTATGTATTGTAGGGTATGTATTTTAGGGTATTTATAGTAGGGTATGTATTGTAGGGTATGTATCGTAGGGTATGTGTTGTAGGGTATGTATTGTAGGGTATGTATCGTAGGGTATGTATTGTAGGGTATGTATTGTAGGGTATGTATTGTAGGGTTTGTATTGTAGGGTATGTATTGTAGGGTATGTATTGTAGGGTATGTGTTGTAGGGTATTTATGGTAGGGTATCTATTGTAGGGTATGTATTGTAGGGTATGTATTGTAAGGTATGTATTGTAGGGTATGTATTGTAGGGTATGTATTGTAAGGTATGTATCGTAGGGCATGTATGGTAGGGTATGCATCGTAGGGTTTGTATTGTAGGGTATGTATTGTAGGGTATGTATTGTAAGGTATGTATTGTAGGGTATGTCTGTATGTATGTATGTATGTATGGGCATGAGCGGCAGCGAATGCAGCGCGCGAAGCGCGCCAACCAGATTAAGCTTTGTTTACTTGACGGGCTCCGGGGAGGGAGCGAAGCGACCGAACCCGGCCCATGTATGTATGTATGTATGTATATATGTATGTATGTATGTATGTATGTATGTATGTATGTATGTATGTAGGTATGTATGTATGTATGTATGTATGTATGTATGGGCATGAGCGGGAGCGAATGCAGCGCGCGAAGCGCGCCAACCACATTAAACTTTTTGTACTTGACGGGCTCCGGGAAGCGAGCGTAGCGAATGCCCCCGGCTAATCTATATATACTATTCTACGGTCACACGTAACCCCAACCCGCCAAACAATGCTCCCTTGTCTCTCGAACAATCTACGTTCGAACAAACAATGGGATCAAAGGAATTTCGTTGTATCCATAAAGGCTTTTTTTTGGGGTGCAAATAAGGGTGCAAATCGGTATAGAAATGATCGCTGCATTGTGCTGATGACAGTGTACTATTTGGCTAATTTCTAACCCCAGCGGTTCCGGAGTTATGGCCCATTTTGTGTTCCGACTTTCTAGAAAGTTCTGAGGATGGAGTTAATGAGATGCAAAACGAGCAGGGAGAAGCAGGTGTTTTCGTAGTGAAACGAGCGGCAAGTTGCTCGGGTTTAACCGTGAATACGTGCCGGAAATCAATTGTAAAGACGTGTCAATTGTTCTCAGGACCTGTGGAGACAATGTGTGGACAATCATTTCAAGGTATTTCCTTTATTTAATTGTTTTTGGCTGAAAATAGCACGAGTTTTGTTTCGTTTACCCTCACGTTTTTCTTTCGGCTCGAGGGCCTAACCAAAACACGAAGACAATTTTGATTTTCTTGGGTTGTTCTTGGCCGATTTTCTCCATTTAAACTTTCGATAACTGTTTATTTACACGAGAACTGAAGTTATATGGCTTTTTTTTTTGTTTTGTTGATTTTCCTCTGTTTTTGGACAGTTTTGGCCGAGTTTGGGTTTTGCTGGAAAACACGAAATTTTCATGCCACCCACGTGTGTTTTGCATTCGCGAAAATTAAATTTTAAGCTGCCAAAACTTTGTTTTTTTCACCCAAATACTTTCGATAAATGTTTGTCAAGCTAATAGCTTCAAGTTGATTTTTTCGTGGGGTGTGTAGGACAAAAATTGGCCACGTTAATTTAATTTGAAAGTTGGTGAATCGTGTTTTAAATGCTATTTTTTTCACGGGTTTGATTTCAGGGCTACTTTTGATCAACAAAATCATGTCTTGGACTTCAAAAATGTATAACTAAAATTGCGAAAAGCATTTCAAATGCACCCAATTACTTTCGATACTTATTCGCCAAGGTATCAGCTTCATGTTGGTGTAATTTGAGTTAAAATGGACAAAGTTTGACCAAGTTAGGGGAATTTTTGTGTTTTTAAAGTTGGCTGATGAATAAATTTTTTCACGGCTTTTGTCTTGGGCTGCACTAAATACTCGCTTAAAATTCAAAACAACACTGTTAAAAAATGTGAATTTTTGTATCGGATTCGCTGGTTTCTTAGCTACAGTTTGATCTATTTTTTATTAGAGATTGAGTTTAAATTTTCCAGGATTGATGAAATTTTTGAAGGCAACTTTTTTTTTCAAACTTCACACTGAAGCTATCAACCTTGGGCTTTCAGGGGGGCGGCAGGGTGGGCGCTGGGCGGTCGGTTGCCAAGGGGAGGATCCGACCTCCCACCTTTACTTTCTTTAGAAATGTTGCGTCGTAGTATGTATTGTAGGGTATGTATTGTATGGTATTTATTGTAGGGTATGTATTGTAGGGTATGTATTGTAGGGTATGTATGGTAGGGTATTTATTGTAGGGTATGTATTGTAGGTTATTATTGTAAGGTATTTATTGTAGGGTATGTATTGTGTGGTATTTATTGTAGGATATGTATTGTGGGGTATGTATTGTAGGGTATGTATTGTAGGGTATGTATTGTAGGGTATGTATAGTAGGGTATGTTATGTAGGGTATGTATTGTAGGGTATGTATTGTAGGGTATGTTATGTAGGGTATGTGTTGTAGGGTATGTATTGTAGGATATGTATTGTAGGCTTTGTATTGTAGGGTATGTATTGTAGGTTATGTATTGTAGGGTATGTAAAGTAGGGTATGTATTGTAGGGTATGTATTGTATGGTATGTATTGTAGGGTATGTTATGTAGGGTATGTTATGTAGGGTATGTATGTATTGTAGGGTATGTATTGTAGGGTATGTATGTATGTATGGGCATGAGCGGCAGCGAATGCAGCGTGCGAAGCCCGCCAACCACATTAAACTTTTGTTGCTTGGGGGACTCCGGGGAGGGAGCGTAGCGACCGGGCCCCCGGCTATCTAATATATATATTCTGCGGAGTCGCGTGATGACGCACTTTCCCTGCCAAAAACAATAGATTCGACCCAAAACAATAGGTCGAACGCCTCAGAACAATGGGCCGAAACGGCGAAGAGGTATCCATAAAGGCTTTTTTTTCTGGCCCTTAATCTGCCCTATTTTTAAGTGAGCTGTTCCTTGCCGGCTGAACCAGAAAGTTATCTATATGAGAGCTTACAGTTTCGACTAAAAGGTTAGGAAATTCTTCGTTAAAGTTCGCCTAATTGGCTATCACGAAAAAACTACAGTTTACGGTGGCGAAAATTCCAAATTCGCGTTGCGAACTCCAATTTCGAACAAAGCGTTCGCTGTTCACGTGACGCGTTTCGCCTTTTGCTGCAATTTGATTGGCTCTTTTCAGACTTCACGAGAACAGTTGCGATGCTTAGGCCTAATGTAAACAAGCCCAAAGGTTTATCAGGGATTATCAGGCGAGCGGAGCGAGCCAAGCTGTGTAAGAGGAATAGGCAGAGGCATGAGTGTAAGCGAATGCAGCGCACGAAGTGCGCCCTATCACTCAATGTTTCTGGATAATAAATAGACAGGCGAGCGCAGCGAGCTAACCCATTCTACGTTGGGTTGAAAGGGGCATGAGCGGTAGCGAATGCAGCGCACGAAGTGCGGCGACCACAGGCGAGCGCAGCGAGCTATCCCATTGTAAGTGGGGTCGAAATGGACATGAGCGTAAGCGAATGCAGCGCACAAAGTGCGCCAACCACAGGCAAGCGTAGCGAGCTAACCCATTGTAAGTGGGGTCGAAAAGGGCATGAGTGGAAGCGAATGCAGCGCACGAAGTGCGCCAACCACAGGCGAGCGCAGCGAGCTAACCCATTGTAACTGGGGTTGAAAGGGGCATGAGCGTTAGCGAATGCAGCGCACGAAGTGCCCCAACCACATTAAGTTTTTTTCACTTGCCCCCCTCCGGGAAGCGAGCGAACGCGAGCGCCTCCGGCTAATCTCTTATATAATAAGATTGTTCCACACGGGGCCAAACAATGGGTCATTGTCTCCGGAACAATCGACGTTCGAAAAAACAATGGGATCAAAGGAAATTGGTTGTGAACACAAAGGCTTTTTTTTGGGGTGCAAATAAGGGTGCAAATCGGTATAGAAATGATCGCTGCATTGTGCTGATGACAGTGTACTGTTTGGCTAATTTCTAACCCCAGCGGTTCCGGAGTTATGCCCCATTTTGTGCTCCGACTTTCTAGAAAGTTCCCAGGATGGAGTTAATGAGATGCAAAACGAGCAGGGAGAAACAGGTGTTTTCGTAGTTGAAAGGGCGGCAAGTTGCTCCGGTTTAAGCGTGAATACGTGCCGGAAATCAATTGTAAAGACGTGTCAATTGTTGTCAAGGCCTGTGGAGACAATTGGTGGACAATTATTTCAAGGTATTTCTTTTATTCAATTGTTTTTTGCTTTAAATAGCACGAGTTTTGTTTTGTTTAACCTCACGTTTTTCTTTCGGCTCGAGGGCCTAACCAAAACACGATGACAATTTTGATTTTCTCGGGTCGTTCTGGGCCGATTTTCTCCATTTAAACTTTCGATTACTGTTTATTTACCCAAGAACTAAAGTTACATGGCTTTGTTTTTTTTTGTTTTGTTGATTTTCCTCTGTTTTTGGACAGTTTTAGCCGAGTTTGGATTTTGCTGAAAAACACGAAATTTTCAAGCAACACGCGTGTGTTTTGCATTTCCGAAAATTAATTTTTAACCTGCCAAAACTTTGTTTTTTTCACCCAAATACTTTTGATAAATGTTTCCCAAGCTATTAGCTTCATGTTGATTTTTTCGTGGGGTGTGTAGGACAAAAATTGGCCACGTTAATTTACTTTGAAAGTTGGTGAATCGTGTTTCAAATGCTATTTTTTTTCACGGGTTTGATTTCAGGGCTATCTTTGATCAACAAAATCATGTCTTGGACTTCAAAAATGTACAACTAAAATTGCGAAAAGCATTTCAAATGCACCCAATTACTTTCGATACTTATTCGCCAAGGTATCAGCTTCATGTTGGTGTAATTTGAGTTAAAATGGACAAAGTTTCACCAAGTTAGGGGAATTTTTGTGTTTTTAAAGTTGGCTGATGAATAATTTTTTTCACGGCTTTTGCCTTGGGCTGCACTAAATACTCGCTTAAAATTCAAAACAACACTGTTAAGAAATGTGAATATTTTTATCGGATTCGCTGTTTTCTTAGCTACAGTTTGATATAATTTTTATTTGAGATTGAGTTTGAATTTCCAGGATTGATTAAATTTTTGAAGGCAACTCTTTTTTTTCAACTTCACACTGAAGCTAGCAACTTTCGGAAGCGGCTTTCAGGGGGGCAGCGTGGGCGCGGGGCGGTCGCTTGGCAGGGGGAAGTTTCGACCTCCAACCTTTACTTTCTTTAGAAATGTGGCGTCGTGTGTATTAGAGGTATGTATTGTAGGGTATGTATTAGTAGGGTATGTATTGTAGGCTATGTATTGTAGGGTATTTATAGTAGGGTATGTATTGCAGGGTATGTATAGTAGGGTATGTTATATAGGGTATGTATTGTAGGGATGTATTGTAGGGTATGTATTGTAGGGTATGTATTGTAGGGTAATGTATTGTAGGGTATGTTATGTAGGGTTTTTTATGTAGGGTATGTATTGTAGGGTAATGTATTGTAGGGTATGTATTGTAGGGTATGTATTGTAGGGTATGTATTGTAGGGTATGTATTGTAGGGTATGTTATTGTAGGGTATGTATTGTAGGGTATGTATTGTAGGGTATGTATTGTAGGGTATGTATGTAGGGTATGTATTGTAGGGTATGTATTGTAGGGTATTATTGTAGGGTATGTATGTATGTATTATGTAGGGTATGTATTGTAGGGTATGTATTGTAGGGTATGTATTGTAGGGTATGTATTTAGGGTTTGTATTTAGGGTATGTATTGTAGGGTATGTATTTAGGGTATGTATTTAGGGTATGTATTGTAGGGTATGTATTGTAGGGTATGTATTGTAGGGTATGTATTGTAGGGTATGTATTGTAGGGTATTGTAGGGTATGTATTGTAGGGTATGTATAGTAGGGTATGTTTGTAGGGTATGTATTGTAGGGTATGTATTGTAGGGTATGTATTGTAGGGTATGTATTGTAGGGTATGTATGTAGGGTATGTATTGTAGGGTATGTTATGGGTATGTATTGTAGGGTATGTATTGTAGGGTATGTTATGTAGGGTATGTATTGTAGGGTATGTATGTAGGGTATGTTGTAGGGTATGTATTGTAGGGTATGTATTGTAGGGTATGTATTGTAGGGTATGTATTGTAGGGTATGTATTGTAGGGTATGTTATTAGTATGTATGTATGTAGGGTGTATTAGTAGGGTATGTTTGTAGGGTATGTATTGTAGGGTATGTATTGTAGGGTATGTATTGTAGGGTATGTATTGTAGGGTATGTATGTAGGGTATGTATTGTAGGGTATGTTATGTAGGGTATGTATTGTAGGGTATGTATTGTAGGTTATGTATTGTAGGGTATGTATTGTAGGGTATTTATAGTAGGGTATGTATTGTAGGGTATGTATTGTAGGGTATGTATTGTAGGGTATGTAGTAGGGTATGTATTGTAGGGTTGTATTGTAGGGTTGTATTTTAGGGTATGTATTGTAGGGTTGTATTGTAGGTATGTATGTAGGGTATGTTATGTAGGGTATGTATTGTAGGGTATGTAGGGTATGTATGTTTTGTAATGTATGGGCAATGAGCGGAAAAAATAACAGCGAATGCTAGCGGCAGAGCGAAGGGCGCCAACCACATTAAACTTTTTTGTACTTGAGGGCTCCGGGAAGCGAGCCGTAGCGAGTGCCCCCGGCTAGTCTATATATATACTATTTACGTCCACGTGAACCGCCGACTGTGAACAATGCCCATTGTCTTTGAACAATTGACGTTCGAAAAAACAATGGATCAAAGGAATTTCTTTGATGTCAAAAAGGCTTTTTTTCTGGGGGTCAATAAGGGTGCAAATTGGTATGAAAATGATCGCTGCATTCTGCTGATGAAAGTAAAGCAATCCGCTAATTTCTACCCAGCGGTCCGGGAGTTATGGCCCATTTTGTGTTCCGACCTTCTGGAAAGTTCCGAGGACGGAGTAATGAGATGCAAAATGAGCAGGAGAAGCACGTGTTTTTTTAGTTCAACGGGCGGCAAGTTGCTCGGGTAAACGTGAATACGTGCCGGAAATCAATTGTAAAGACGTGTCAATTGTTGTCAAGACCTGTGGAGACAATTGGTGAACAATTATTTCAAGGTATTTTTTTATTTAATTGTTTTTGGCTGAAATAGCACGAGTTTTGTTTGTTTAACCTCACGTTTTTTGTGTTGAGCCGAGGGCCTAACAAAAACACAAGGACAATTTTGATTTTCTCGGGTCGTTCTGGGCCGATTTTCTCCATTTAAACCTTCGATAACTGTTTATTTGCACGAGAACTAAAGTTATATGGCTTTGTTTTTTTTGTTTTGTTGATTTTCCTCTGTTTTTGGACAGTTTTAGCCGAGTTTGGATTTTGCTGAAAAACACGAAATTTTCAAGCAACACGCGTGTGTTTTGCATTTGCGAAAATTAATTTTTAACCTGCCAAAACTTTGTTTTTTTCACCCAAATACTTTCGATAAATGTTCGCCAAGCTATTAGCTTCATGTTGATATTTTGTGGGGTGTGTAGGACAAAAATTGGCCACGTTAATTAATTTGAAAGTTGGTGAATCTGTTTTAAATGCTATTTTTTCACGGGTTTCATTTCAGGGCTATTTTTGATGAACAAAATCATGTCTTGGACTTCAAAAATGTACAACTAAAATTGCGAAAAGCATTTCAAATGCACCCAATTACTTTCGATACTTATTCGCCAAGGTATCAGCTTCGTGTTGGTGTAATTTGAGTTAAAATGGACAAAGTTTGACCAAGTTAGGGGAATTTTTGTGTTTTAAAGTTGGCTGATGAATAAATTTTTTCACGGTTTTGTCTTGGGCTCACTAATACTCGCTTAAAATTCAAAACAACACTGTTAAGAAATGTGAATATTTGTATTGGATTCGCTGTTTCTTAGCTACAGTTTGATATATTTTTATTAGAGATTGAGTTTAAATTTTCCAGATTGATTAAATTTTTGAAGGCAATTTTTTTTTCAAACTTCACACGGAAGCTATCAACCTTCGGCTTTCATGGGGGCGGCAGGGTGGGCGCTGGGCGGTCGATTGCCAGGGGGGGAGATCCGACCTCCCACCTTTACTTTCTTTAGAAATGTTGCGTCGTAGTATGTATTGTAGGGTATGTATTGTAGGGTATTTATTGTAGGGGTATGAGTATTGTAGATGGTATTTATTAGGTAAGGGTATGTATATTGTAGGGTATGTTCAGATGTAGGGTATGTATTGTAGGGTGTATTGTAGGGTTTGTATTGTAGGGTATGTATTTTAGGGTATGTATTAGGGTATGTATTGTAGGGTATGTATTGTAGGGTATGTATTGTAGGGTATGTATTGTAGGGTATGTATTGTAGGGTATGTTATGTAGGGTATGTATTGTAGGGTATGTATTGTAGGGTATGTTTGTAGGGTATGTATTGTAGGGTATGTATTGTAGGGTATGTATTGTAGGGTATGTATTGTAGGGTATGTATGTAGGTATGTATTGTAGGGTATGTATGTAGGGTATGTATTGTAGGGTATGTATTGTAGGGTATGTATTGTAGGGTATGTATTGTAGGGTATGTATTGTAGGGTATGTATTGTAGGGTATTGTAGGGTATGTATTGTAGGGTATGTATTGTAGGGTATGTATTGTAGGGTATGTATTGTAGGGTATTTTGTAGGGTATGTATTGTAGGGTATGTATTGTAGGGTATGTATTGTAGGGTATGTATTGTAGGGTATATGTGGGTATGTATTGTAGGGTATGTATTGTAGGGTATGTATTGTAGGGTATGTATTTGTAGGGTATGTATTGTAGGGTTGTATGTATTGTATGAGGTATGTATTTAGGGTATGTATTGTAGGGTATGTATTGTAGGGTATTTAGTAGGTTGTATGTAGGGTATGTATTGTAGGGTATGTATTGTAGGGTATGTATGTAGGGTATGTATGTAGGGTATGTATTATGTATTGTAGGGTTTATTTTAGGGTATGTATTGTAGGGTTGTATTGTAGGGGTATGTAGTTTTTTTTTTTTTTTGTAGGGTATGTTATGTAGGGTATGTTTTTTTTTGTTTTTTGTAGGGTTTTTTTTATTTTTTTTTTTTTTTTTTTTTTGTATGTTTTGTAGGGTATGTATCGTAGGGCTGTATTGGTAGGGTATGTATGTATGTATGGGCATGAGCGGCAGCGAATGCAGCGCGCGAAGCGCGCCCACCAGAGCGAAGTGACCGAACCCGGCTCATGTATGTATGTATGTATGTATGTATGTATGTATGTATGTATGGGCATGAGCGGGAGCGAATGCAGCGCGCGAAGCGCGCCAACCACATTAAACTTTTTGTACTTGAGGGGCTCCGGGAAGCGAGCGTAGCGAGTGCCCCCGGCTAGTCTATATATACTATTCTACGGTCACACGTGACCCGCCGACTGTGAACAATGCCCATTGTCTTTTGAACAATTGACGTTCGAAAAAACAATGGGATCAAAGGAATTTCCTTGATGTCACAAAGGCTTTTTTTCTGGGGGTCAATAAGGGTGCAAATTGGTATGAAAATGATCGCTGCATTCTGCTGATGAAAGTAAAGCAATCCGCTAATTTCTAACCCAGGCGGTCCGGGAGTTATGGCCCATTTTGTGTTCCGACCTTCTGGAAAGTTCCGAGGACGGCGTTAATGAGATGCAAAATGAGCAGGAAGAAGCACGTGTTTTTTTAGTTCAACGGGCGGCAAGTTGCTCGGGCTTAAACGTGAATACGTGCCGGAAATCAATTGTAAAGACGTGTCAATTGTTGTCAAGACCTGTGGAGACAATTGGTGAACAATTATTTCAAGGTATTTTATTTATTTAATTGTTTTTGGCTGAAAATAGCACGAGTTTTGTTTGTTTAACCTCACGTTTTTTGTGTTGAGCCGAGGGCCTAACAAAAACACAAGGACAATTTTGATTTTCTCGGGTCGTTCTGGGCCGATTTTCTCCATTTAAACCTTCGATAACTGTTTATTTGCACGAGAACTAAAGTTATATGGCTTTGTTTTTTTTGTTTTGTTGATTTCCTCTGTTTTTGGACAGTTTTAGCCGAGTTTGGATTTTGCTGAAAAACACGAAATTTTCAAGCAACACGCGTGTGTTTTGCATTTGCGAAAATTAATTTTTAACCTGCCAAAACTTTGTTTTTTTCACCCAAATACTCTCGATAAATGTTCGCCAAGCTATTAGCTTGATGTTGATATTTTTGTGGGGTGTGTAGGACAAAAATTGGCCACGTTAATTTAATTTGAAAGTTGGTGAATCCTGTTTTAAATGCTATTTTTTTCACGGGTTTCATTTCAGGGCTATTTTTGATGAACAAAATCATGTCTTGGACTTCAAAATGTACAACTAAATTGCGAAAAGCATTTCAAATGCACCCAATTACTTTCGATACTTATTCGCCAAGGTATCAGCTTCGTGTTGGTGTAATTTGAGTTAAAATGGACAAAGTTTGACCAAGTTAGGGGAATTTTTGTGTTTTTAAAGTTGGCTGATGAATAAATTTTTTCGCGGCTTTTGTCTTGGGCTCCACTAAATACTCGCTTAAAATTCAAAACAACACTGTTAAGAAATGTGAATATTTGTATCGGATTCGCTGTTTTCTTAGCTACAGTTTGATATAATTTTTATTAGAGATTGAGTTTAAATTTTCCAGGATTGATTAAATTTTTGAAGGCAATTTTTTTTTCAAACTTCACACAGAAGCTATCAACCTTCGGCTTTCATGGGGGCGGCAGGGTGGGCGCTGGGCGGTCGATTGCCAGGGGGGGAGATCTGACCTCCCACCTTTACTTTCTTTAGAAATGTTGCGTCGTAGTATGTATTGTAGGGTATGTATTGTAGGGTATTTATTGTAGGGTATGTATTGTATGGTATTTATTTTAGGGTATGTATCGTAGGGTATGCATTGTAGGGTATGTATTGTAGGGTATGTATTTTAGGGTTTGTATTTTAGGGTATGTATTGTAGGGTATGTATCTTAGGGTATGTATTTTAGGGTATGTATTGTAGGGGATGTATTGTAGGGTATGTATTGTAGGGTATGTATTGTAGGCTATGTATTGTAGGGTATTTATAGTAGGGTATGTATTGTAGGGTATGTATAGTAGGGTATGTTTTGTAGGGTATGTATTGTAGGGTATGTATTGTAGGGTATGTATTGTAGGGTATGTATTGTAGGGTATGTTATGTAGGGTATGTATTGTAGGGTATGTTATGTAGGGTATGTATTGTAGGGTATGTATTGTAGGTTATGTATTGTAAGGTATGTATTTTAGGGTATTTATAGTAGGGTTTGTATTGTAAGGTATGTATTGTAGGGTATGTATTGTAGGGTATGTATTGTAGGGTATGTAGTGTAGGGTATGTATTGTAGGGTTTGTATTGTAGGGTTTGTATTTTAGGGTATGTATTGTAGGGTTTGTATTGTAGGGTATGTATAGTAGGGTATGTTATGTAGGGTATGTATTGTAGGGTATTTATTGTAGGGTATGTTATGTAGGGTATGTATTGTAGGGTATGTATTGTAGGGTATGTATTGTAGGGTATGTATTGTAGGGTATGTATTGTAGGGTATGTATTGTAGGGTATGTATTGTAGGGTATGTTATGTAGGGTATGTTTTGTAGGGTATGTATCGTAGGGCTGTATTGTAGGGTATGTATGTATGTATGGGCATGAGCGGCAGCGAATGCAGCGCGCGAAGCGCGCCCACCAGAGCGAAGTGACCGAACCCGGCTCATGTATGTATGTATGTATGTATGTATGTATGTATGTATGTATGTATGTATGGGCATGAGCAGGAGCGAATGCAGCGCGCGAAGCGCGCCAACCACATTAAACTTTTTGTACTTGAGGGGCTCCGGGAAGCGAGCGTAGCGAGTGCCCCCGGCTAGTCCTATATATAAAATCTACGTCGACACGTGACCCCAACCCGCTGAACAATGGGCTATTGTTTGGTGAACAATCGACCTTCGACCGAACAATGGGATCAAAGGAAAATCGTTGTATCCATAAAGGCTTTTTTTCTGGGCCTCAATAAGGGTGCAAATCGGTATAGAAATGATCGCTGCATTGTGCTGATGACAGTGTACTATTTGGCTAATTTCTAACCCCAGCGGTTCCGGAGTTATGGCCCATTTTGTGTTCCGACTTTCTAGAAAGTTCCGCCGACCGAGTTAATGAGATGCAAAACGAGCAGGGAGAAGCACGTGTTTTTTTAGTTGAACGGGCGGCAAGTTGCTCGGGTTTAAACGTAATACGTGCCGGAAATCAATTGTAAAACGTGTCAATTGTTGTCAAGACCTGTGGAGACAATTGGTGGACAATTATTTCAAGGTATTTCCTTTATTCAATTGTTTTTGGCTTTAAATAGCACGAGTTTTGTTTTGTTTAACCTCGCATTTTTCTTTCGGCTCGAGGGCCTAACCAAAACACGAAGACAATTTTGATTTTCTCGGGTCGTTCTGGGCCGATTTTCTCCATTTAAACTTTCGATAACTGTTTATTAACACGAGAACTAAAGTTATATGGCTTTGTTTTTTTTGTTTTGTTGATTTTCCTCTGTTTTTGGACAGTTTTTAGCCGAGTTTGGATTTTGCTGAAAACACGAAATTTTCAAGCACACGCGTGTGTTTTGCATTTGCGAAAATTAATTTTTAACCTCCCAAAACTTTGTTTTTTTCACCCAAATACTTTCGATAAATGTTCGCCAAGCTATTAGCTTCATGTTGGTGTAATTTGAGTTCAAATGGACAAATTTTTACCAAGTTAGGAGAATTTTTGTGTTTTTAAGTGCTAGATTCATTTTTTCACTTTCAGAAGAAACGGCTTTCAGGGGGGCGGCACCGTGGTCACATGCCAGGGGTTGTATTGTGGGTATGTATTGTAGGTATGTATTGTAGGGTATGTATTGTAGGGTATGTATTGTAGGGTATGTATTATAGGGTATGTATTGTAGGGTATGTTATGTAGGGTATGTATTGTAGGGTATGTATTGTAGGGTTTGTATTGTAGGGTATGTTATGTAGGGTATGTATTGTAGGGTATGTATTGTAGGTATGTATTGTAGGGTATGTATGTATGTATGTAGGGTATGTATGTATGTATGTAGGGTATGTATGTAGGGTATGTATGTATGTATGTATGTATGTATGTATGTAGGGTATGTAGGGTATGTATGTATATTATGTATGTAGGGTATGTATGTAGGGTATGTATGTATATTATGTATAGTATTTATATATAGTATATAGGGTATGTATTGATGTATATATTTATGTATAGTATCTATAGTAAGTATGTATGTATTGTAATGTTATGTAATGCTTCTAACTTTTGTAATTTTCAAAAAAGATCACTGCAAAACAGACACTGTCCTTCTTTATGAACAAATGATCTTCAATTAACAAAAATGAACTCACCTCACTATAATAATGTTCACAAGGAATGACCGCAAACATTCACTTTATGTCTGGGCACCTGAAAAACAAGAAGAAATCATGTAATATACTTTATAGCATGTTGGCTCATCTCAGTTCTTTGCATGTGGCCTGAAGTCTATAAATGTAAGTAATTTATTGTAACTGCAAATCATTAATTACCTCCACCTCATTTATTCACCCAGTCAAACAACGTACTTACCTTCTTACCTTTGGTCATCCTTCCATGGCCTACTCTTATTATTGGTATTTTTACCAACAGCAATATTTCTGAACATATAACACTCACGAAAAATCAATGTACTTCATTCTCCATGTGTCCGTGGTGGAATACTACCTATGTTTTTGCTGTTGTTGTGTTCAACAACCTCTGTCCAATACATCATCACCATCAAAATCCCCACAACGCCATGGTGAGAAATGATCTATTTCTAGATATCATGCATAATAAAGTCCACCAAATTATTTCTTATACTTAGAGATTACAAAACGACACTTCTCCCCATCATCAACAAACAACAACGTCGTTTTCTCTTCGGTGCCAAGTACATGCTGTTCCTGTTATTGTTTTCAACTGCCTCACTGTCGAATGGATCATCATTAGAATAATAATAACAACAACGAGGCACGCCGCCGAATAGAGGCCACAAACTTTCAAATTGGCGCGAATTTAAAATAGCAATTGCGTCTTTACTTTCTTGCTATACCAAATGTAAAATTTGTTGTTAGAAATTGGCAGATAATTATAATTATATTACAATTTTTTGTATATATCGACAAAAGCATTGTTAGAAAGATTGTTTTATTTTATTGGTAAGTTGAATGTTGAAATTTACCTTTCCTAAACAATCCTTATTTACACCGACAGCGTCTTCTTTAAAGCAACCGTTGTCTTTCATTGCATCGCAATGCACTGTCTTTTTAGCGTTTCTGTCATGTGGTTTTTTAGCGTTTCTGTCATCTGGCTTCTCCGTTAATGTCCAGCCACTTTTGTTATTATTAACAAAGTAAAGTAAAGTGAAGTTTTTTATAAAGTATGTATTTCACTCCTTCACTTCAGCATGACATTTTCTTCTCATTTCTTCACTCAACTCAATCAACATAATAATATACAAGTTAAACATGTTAAACATTCCTTAGTATTAATGGCAACTTTCTCTTTACAAGATAATCAATTCATCCAAATCATCTTTCTTCTTTTGTAAAAACAGGATTTCCAAAAAAGTTGAATCCTCAAAATATTTGGTGAGTGTCACAACAATTGCTCTTATACGAAGCCTATTTTAATTAATGTTTAAATGCCTCACTCTGTAATGTACATTCATATACCAAATTTTAAGCTTAACTACTATATTTAAAGTAGTATTAACAATTGCAACAAATTCTTATCAATAGAAAGCAAATTTACTGCACAATGCAAATAAAATCTAGCCTTTACAAACACATCAAATGTAGGTTTATAGATTTTTCTTTGCAAGAATGAAATGGATGATTAACTTTTCAAATCCATTCATTATCACAACTGTTTTCCTTTTAGTTGTTAAAGAACACAATAGAGAGAGTGATGTAGGTCATAAGATAAAGTGCTCCAATATTTTTTATTGGAAACTTTCAATAACCAATAATTTAATTCAACAATCAAGAGTAATTCCAAACATTTCTTACAATTATGTTTTAAATTATTTATTTTATCTTGCAGCTCACCACAAAACAACAAACCCATCACAAAACTTGCTCACAAAAATCACTCTTATTTCAAATTTTCACTTAAATTGGGTTGCATATAAAACACATTTTTTTCTTTTTTTATATTATCTCTTGCAAAATGCCAAGAAAAGCCAAAAAGGGCATTACCGGCACCAGTCGTCGTAATCAAATGCGGGATGCAGCTCGCCGCCGTCGTGAGAATAACCAACAGCCTCATCCTGCTGATTTGCCACCTGATAATATGGTACAGGAAGCAGTGAATGATCTTCACCAGTTGCAGCAAGAATACCCTCAGCAACCAGCCCCAGAATATCAACCACTCCCACTTCATTATCCACAAATGCAGGCATTATATGTGCCATGGCAACTACCTGCGATGCTTCCCCACTACGGACTTATAGCAGTTCCACAACCAATAAACAATGGCTTACAATATCCTGCAGCACTGGCCCCTCAACTTCAGGTACACAACTCAATAATTTGTGCTAATCTTTTCAAAATAAGATAACTCTATATTATACAGCTTTTTGTAATTAAAAAATATCAAAATTAAACCAGTTATTATATCAACCAAATTATCAATATTTTTCCATCTGCAGGTACCGCCGATGGTTATGCAGTTGCAACCACCCCTTCTGAATCGTAATCATGAAGGTCAAGCAGCAATACAAACGGCAGATGTGGAGATGCTTAATGTAAATCAAGCTCAAAATGAGAATGAGGTAAATTAAAATTCTTACCACAACCTAACTACAGTTAGGCAATTCCATTTTCCATAACCCAAATGCCTCATGTAAATTGCCCTATTTTACACATGTATCATACGTTTTCATATGAATTTTTATCAATTTACATAATCACACAGCAATGACGTTTAAATTTCCAATAACTAATTACTTCATGTAACTAATTTCATTTAATTTTCATTATCAACAGATACGGCCAATGCAGATGCAACCCGAAACACATATTGAAAATGAATATAATGAAATTGAAAGGCCGGCACAACCTGATGAAATCAACGTGGAACAACACATTCCCATTCCACATGATAATCAGGTAAAACAGACTACCATCACAATTGGCTTAGAATACACCAGTCATTCTCTATAGCACCATGTCAGGAAATTATTTTGCTCTCTAAATAGACATATCTTCACAAGTTTCAGTTTTATGCATTTCAAAACACATGACTGAATTATATTAACTAAGATTACATTGAATTTCAGGATCCACAAGTATTGCCTGCTGCTATGCAATTGCAAGCCAACGTTCAAAATGACAATGAAGAGAATGAAATAGCGGTACAACCACAAGAAGTTGAAATGCAACACGAAATCCCACCACAACACCAAGATGATGTCCCTCAACCCATCGAACAACAAGCAAGGGAAGTAAATCAACCTATTGTTGAAATTCCTCAATTCTCCCCAATGCCTCATCATCTTGGGAAAATGACGAGGACATGTATTCACTGTGAAGCAAAATACTTCCGAGAGGAACTCAACTCAAGAAGGCAATACAACAAATGTTGCTTGGGAGGATTAATAACTCTCGATCCCATTCAACCACCCCCGGCAAATGTGATGCATTTATACACTGGAACTACTGATGAATCTAAATATTTTCTCAAAAATTTCCGTAGATACAATTCACTAATGGCGATGGCATCCTGGACAGCTAATGTTGTAAGACACGCTAATGCAGGACCACCAGTCATCACCATACATGGAAGTGCATACCATATGACAGGTAAATATAATGTCCGTCTCTTATCTCTTATATGATGCTACATTTTCATATAATAGCTTCACATGATGAAACGGATGTTGACAGAACACTCAATTCATTTCCGACCCAACATGCAATGGATAAGCTCTCTATGCTTGCCTGAATATGAAGAGTTGTCCAATCGAAAATCAAGGCGCTTTATGATGCTTTCATAACAAAGCATTTGCTGCATTGAAAATTACATTTGATATAACGAAGTACAATTTGTAATGTTTCCTTGCATTCAACAGGGGTAACTGAAACTGACAGGTCCAGAAAATATGCAGAATTATATATTATGGACACCCAACAGGCACTGCAAGAACGTCAGAACACAGCCAGAGAACAAAACTTGGACTTAGACATGGTGGCGCTGCTGCAAAACGAATTAATGGCAGTAAATCGGTTTGCTCAACATTTTAAAACAATGGGAGAAGTACTGGAAGAGCAAAGGCAGCAAGCCATTGCCAATGACCAGCCTATTCCCACGTTCAAGATGATTATTACCGGTCGCCCAGAACAAGATCGAAGATATGACAATCCTACTGCCAGAGAAATTGCAGCAGTCTACACTACACGCAATGGCGGTGCTCCTAATCCCGAGAATAGAGAGCTTCAAGTTCGAACAAGGCGTGGTAATCTTATGAAGATTAATGCCTTAGCTCCTGTTGCGGATCCTCTAACCTATCCATTGTTGTTCTTTCAGGGTGATCGTGGATACAGCTTGGACCTTCAACGTCTACCTACACGTGAAGGACAAGGCCAGCAAAATGCTGATCGTAACCACCGTATTAGACTCACAATCGCCGAATATTATTCGTACCGAATACAAGTCAGAAATCAACTGTCTACCATCCACAGGGCAACACTTCTCTTTCAACAATATTTAGTGGACGCATACACCAAAATAGAAGGAAACAAGCTCAACTGGATTTTGCACAATCAACGGCAATTACGTGCTGACAGTTATCGAGGCCTAATGGATCACCTGAACAGAAGGGCTGAAATCGAAAATCAAATGGCCAGGGCAAACAATCCCAACGAACCCCTTCATATTGATGTCGGTCGTGTTGTGATACTTCCCTCATCTTTTTCAGGCAGTCAACGAAATATGTACCAGAACTTTCAAGATGCAATGACTATCGTCAGAAAGTATGGCAAGCCTGACATCTTCCTAACCATGACGGCCAATCCCAGATGGAAGGAGATTTCAGAGAACATTCTACCACACCAGAAGGCAAATGACCGGCCTGACATCGTCACACGAGTATTTCAACTCAAACTACAAGAACTACTGGAAGATATCCTTCACAAGCACATTCTGGGACACACTATTGCACATGTATATGTCATCGAATTTCAGAAGAGAGGACTACCACACGCTCACATGATTCTGTTCCTGTCTGAGGCTGATAGACCGCGAACACCCGAAGAGGTAACATCTACAACAATAATTTATATATAGAGTACGATATATAATCATCAGTTGTATTGCTTAGTAAAAACACAATGCATTTTGATGTGTAGAACTTACATGTGATATTTTTCCTCGAAACCTACAGGTAGATCGACTCATATCAGCTGAAATTCCGGACCCACAGGATGCAAGATATCACAAGTTAGTGCTGAAGCACATGACACATGGACCATGCGGTGATATAAACCCCGGATGTGTTTGCATGGAGAATAACAAATGCAAGAAACGATTTCCGAAAGATCGCACTGCCGAAACACAACTTAATGCGAATGGTTATCCACTCTACAGACGACGCTGTCGTCACCCAGTCAATCTAGAAGATCGACTTCTAGATGATACATGGGTTGTGCCACATAATCGCTATCTTCTACTCAAGTATCAGTGTCACATTAATCTCGAAATATGTAGCACTGTGAAGTCCGTGAAATATATTTTCAAATATATTCATAAAGGACAAGATATGGCACACGTGGAAATTCTGGAAGGACAGCAGCAACAAGTACCTCAAGATATTGAGCACGATGAAGTACGCCAATACATCAACGCTCGGTATATTGGACCACACGAAGCTGTTCACAGAATATTCCAATTTTCCATGCACGAGAAAAGTCACACTATAAAACGTCTGCATGTTCATTTACCTGATCAGCAGACCGTATACTTTCAGGATAATGGAAGGGTCGAACAATTACAAAACATCAATGAAAAAACCACACTGACGTCTTGGTTTGAATTGAATGCACAAGACCCGGCTGCACGCCAATATCTCTATCACGAGATTCCTGAACACTATGTTTTCAACGAGCGCACCAAAACATGGAAAGCAAGACAGCGGAGAACACTGCCTGTCATAGGCAGAATATATCAAGTTCACCCACGACCATGTGAGCAAAGGTTCGCACTGAGACTATTGCTTCTCCATAAACGAGGTGCCACGTCGTTTGAAGATCTTCGTATGATAGAAGGAAACCTATGCAATTCCTTCAAAGACGCTGCTTTAGCTCTAGGTCTGTTGGAAGATGATGCTGAAATCATACGCTGTTTGGAGGAGGCAGTCATTTTCAACATGCCAGTACAACTGAGACAGTTGTTTGCAACATTACTCCTTTTTCAAACACCTTCTGATATCGCAGCACTCTTCAACATGTTCAAAGAAGCATTAAGTGAAGACTTTGTACGACGTGATCAAGTCAATCATCCAGATATGGCCATAGCTTTTGAAGACCGACACATGTATCAATGTCTACACGACATTGACGAAAATTTGAAAGTACATGGTCAATCGATCACTAATTATGCTGACCTTCCTCAACTTCCAGCCGACTATGTCATTCCTGAACGAGGTACTAATGTGTTATTTTCAAATATGTACTGTATTAGTAAGAATATAATAATGTATCCTAACATCGTGCAGACAAGGGCATTTACGTATTTTTGCACAATGATTTTCCTAGCTTTCTTTCCAATGTTATTGCAAAATATTTCACTTTTTATTACAGAGGAACATGACATCGATGTTGGCAATGCCAGAGAGGAAGGAGAACGAATGCTGGCCGCATTGAACCCTGAACAGCGAGCCATATACACGGGAATCACTGATGCTATCAACGCGCAATCCGAACAGAACTGTCACTTTGTTGACGGGCCGGCTGGAACCGGGAAAACTTTCCTTTACAACACGTTGGTTCACAATCTGCAAGCCAATGGACATAAAGTTCAGTGCATGGCGTGGTCAGGAATTGCTGCAACACTGCTCATAAATGGTAGAACTTCACACTCTACCTTTCAAATTCCTATACCACTTCAAGCTGAATCAACGTGCAATGTCAAGAGACAGAGCAGGAGAGCACAGGTATTGCGTGAAACTACCCTATTCATATGGGATGAAGCTTCCATGATTCCCGCACTTGCATTACAAGCAGTCGACCGACTGCTTCGAGACATTACACATGTCGACAGACCATTTGGTGGCAAGTTCATGCTACTTGGTGGTGATTTCAGACAAGTTCTACCTGTCGTCACGAAAGCAGGAAGGGAAAGAATTGTAGCAGAGACTCTAAAATCACACCAGATCATTGATCTATGGACAAAGTTTCAGCAGCATCGTTTACACACCAACATGAGAGCCGTTCAAGATGATTCATACCGTGAATTCTCAGAATGGCTTCTCAGACTTGGCAACAAGCAAGAAGCACACGATGCACTGGACAACGTCATTCTGCCACAACAGATATGCACTTCGTCTAAAGAAGACATGCTGAACTTCATTTTTCCCAGGCCGAACACACCAGATTCACACCTAATGATGGATCCTGTAACAATGTCTGAACGCTGTTGCCTGACTCCGAAGAATGACTTATCACATCAAGTGAACGACTTAATTCTGGACAGACTTCAAACAGCCGAAAGAACTTATTACAGCACAGACAGTGTTGTCACAGACGATCCAGATGAGGAAGAGGCCTACCCCATTGAATTTCTCAACCAACTCACTCCGAATGGAATGCCGTTGCACAGACTTAAACTCAAGGTAGGAAGAGTACAATATTTCATCCTATTAACATTAAATTATTATGTGCAAAGGTAGTGCACCATAAAAAAGCCGTCATTAATCACAAAAATATTCATTGCATTAGGTTGGTGCAACGATCATTCTTCTGCGGAATCTCAATCCAAAGAAAGGTCTTTGCAACGGAACAAGACTCATAGTTCGGCATCTCCGACGTCACGTGATTACGGCAGAGATCATTACGAAGGAGCACAGAGGACAACGGGTCATGATTCCCAAGATCACAGTCTCCACTCAGGACACGGAAATGCCGTTCAAAATGAAACGCCGACAGTTTCCAGTCAGACTTGCATACTGCTTGACAATCAACAAGGCACAGGGGCAATCCCTGAGGTATGTTGGTTTGTACTTACCTGAGCCCGTGTTCACACATGGTCAGTTATATGTGGCCATGTCAAGAGCAACATCATTTAACGGGCTAAAAGTATTCCTCCCAGAGGAAACACACAGGAAAACAAAGAACATTGTTTTCCAAGAAGTCCTGTAAAGGCTTCATCCTAGAGCGACCATCTGCACAGTTGCTCTACAGAGGGCTGCCTACCAAAACGCACATACACACATTCAAGGGTACGGGTATTGTGTGTCAACGCAGATCACGTCGCACATAAGTGTGATGTACAGCCGTTACTGGCACCTTTCTAGAATGCATTCATTCTAGATAACACTGATCTGCGGAGACCAACTGGACATTACACCCTCCACATGTCCAGGGGTGACTGCACCACACACAGCAGTCGGCACAGTCCTGAATCCTGCGTAGCGCCCGATTATTAAGAGTTATGCGTTGCCATTTTCTCCGATATTGCCTATGGGAAAGTGGATTTCCTTACTCTGTGAAAACTGCAAGTTGTCCCTTAAGGATAGTTACTTTTTGCAAAACATCGCACTATCAATAACATCCCCCCTCTCCTTTTAATACATGAACACTTGATCTAAAATCTATAGAGGCCCCTTTGTGTTTACTGTTATATATTTCCAAATTTCAATTGCACTTTTCACCAACAAGGAAAACTCGAACAAAGGTTACTCCTTGACGCTGGTGTTCGAGCTTTTAACTAATGTAACCGGCAATCTTATTCTTTTTTTTTGCTATGTACAAACGTAATCCTCAAAACAAACGAACGCGGTTATTGAAAGAATACATTCACGCCGTGGCAGAGATGTATGCTTGCTGAGAGTGAAGTGCTATTGAAGAATCCAAATTGAGGTACTGTCATTTTGCTAAAGACGTCGCTTAACCAATCAATTTTGCAACCTGAACTACGGATTGTATGTATCAATTTTTATGGATATTGACCATTCACCAATTTTAATAGTAGACTATATCATGACTCAACCCTTCGCATTCGTACTTCGCATACAATACAAATATCTATCCACGTCCTTTCAAAACATGTTTTTGTACTGTATTGTATATCTTTCAGATCTTCCGCATTAATAATAAGGTTTTTAAATTAGCGATTTACGTTTTCAATAGAAGATTGCCAGCAGATAAATCGTTAGAGTTTCAATATTCATATATTTGTGTATTTGTCCCATATAAATCTCCATTCAATAACATCATAACAAAATTTATCGACTTCGTTTTTAATTAGATGCATTTCTGCTAAGATCATTGAAACGAGGCGAGACTTCTGTCTCCCATTTCAAACGCCTTTGTGCTGTCTATGTATGATTTTCATCTATGTTATGTCTCATCATCGCAAGAAATGAACAAACAAAACAACTACAAAACAAACAACAAAAAAAAAAACAAAAAAAAAAAAAACATATATATATATATATATATATATATATGTTTCTATTGTTGCCTGTCGGGTCAAAGTTTCTGCCTGCCAACAAATGGCATCGAGTCGGATTTAGTTGCTGAACTCAATGAAATTATACCTCATAAAGCCTTCCTGGCTCAAAGGAAACAACTACCTTGATCTTCACCAAAGGTAATCAGGTTAATTTTCATTTTGGACAATCAAACAATGGATATTTAGATATAAGGGAATTTGATACTGAAATGAGAGAAAATGAAGCTCAGGTAGAGGAGATACCCCTATTGACTTAAGGGAGACAACTAGGCTGCTGTGAATGAGGAGAGGACATTTTTATCCCTTTCCATTTGATATGTTGAGTGGAAATTGCTTAGCTTAGGCCATTTCTACTTTACTCACGGTTTACATATAGTAGTTTGTTAGGCCAGAATTCTGGAAATTCTCCAATGAAATGTGCATTGCTATATCGAAATCTTCCTGGGGCTTTTGTTTTCGTGAATATAGTTCCTAACCAATTTATTGACTTTGTGGCTTCCTTCTTTGTTTTACGAGCAAAGCTCATTGATATCCCAACATGAACCTGCTTTCATTTCTGTTTATCCAAGATGTTTAATTGTTGTAATGTGTACATGAAGGAAACCAGTGAAAGTCAAGTTCAAGCCCTGGGAAAATTCCACACTTTATTTACTTACCACCTTCCTCATTGCACGTGCATTGCATAACTGTTTTGTCGAATACACTCATTAATGCTCTTTTCCTATTTTTTGTACAGATTCATTTAGTCAAAGGCAATGGAAAATTAAATCAATGGTTCAAAATGTTCTCTTCAAATTATTTCCCAAGTCAGGTATAATATTCAAGGTATGATGCTCTCTGTTCCATATGAACAATTAATGCACCTTGCTTGAAAAGCAGACTGAATAAATAAATGCTAAATAATATTTCTACATTGACTACCACTAAATGTTTTCTTAACGAATCACTTACAGTATTCTAAACCTGTAGGTACTTAATTCTTCCTCATGTCATTAATGATGTTCCTTATCAGGTAGATGTGTTGTCGTAAGCTCAGTGTGCCAGGCATAGACGGCAATGATTTCACAACCATTAGAGCACAACATTTTCAAATTTAGTGGGAAGCATACATTGTATCAATGACTGATATAATCCTCCATTACATTGGACAAAACAAGCTAACATAGCTCTTACCACACAAGCAAACATTATTAATGCATTTTAATAATCTATATGTGCATATCCTTATGTTCTATATGATTGAAACTAATGTAAAACCAATCCCAGCCGTAGAAATCGTTGTACTTCATTTAATTTAATAAAGCTTTTTCATGGCAATTGCATTAAATGATCTGTTTTGTCTGTAATGTCATACTGTAATGTTATGTCATACTGATCAATATTAATTTCTTTATTTCTTTTCATAATGATATACATTAAATCAACATCAAAGGAAAATTAAACTCCACAGATTCTCCAAATCCAAATCCAATTATTTTTTAGCCTTGATAGTAATAAACCAACATATTAATAGAATATAATTTGTCTCTTTCACTTTGTAGATCTACTGATGTACATCATTGTACCAATGCAAGTATTGGAGGCTACATACTTATTGCTTTATCAAAAATCAATGCATCAGTGTCATCAGTGTAAGTCAAAATTAATTTAAATTCTGGACATTCATCATCAATGGTCTTTTACTGTTTATACCTATCCTATATTAGGTTGACAAAAGACCACATCCAAGTGTCAATCCATGCACTCAACTAATAGCAGGCTAATTGTTGTCGTCCCTAAAACAAAACAAACTTTTATCTTGCATCTTATCTACTGTACCATCAGTACCAGGCTTAGATGATGAAAACGAGGCTGACCGCTAAAACTAATTTCCATGCATGTTAAACACTACAATCGTGACAATAGATAGACAGGGCGGCGAGGGCGAGCCAAACCACTGTACGTGGGGTGGGAAAGGGCATGAGCGTTAGCGAATGCAGCGCACGAAGTGCGCCAACCACATTAAACTTTTTGTACTTGACGGGCTCCGGGAAGCGAGCGTATGCGAGCGCCCCCGGCTATCTATATATAATAAAATGTGATCACACGTGACCCGCCGACTCTGAACAATGACCTATTGTTTCTTGAACAATCGACGTTCGACCAAACAATGGGATCAAAGGAATTTCGTTGTGATCAAAAGGCTTTTTTCCTGGGGGTCAATAAGGGTGGAAATGGTATAGAAATGATCGCTGCATTGCGCTGATCACAGTAAAGCTTTCCGCTAATTTCTAACCCCAGCGGTTCGGGAGTTATGGCCCATTTTGTGTTCCGACTTTCTAGAAAGTTCCGAGGACGGAGTTAATGAGATGCAAAACGAGCAAGGAGAAGCACGTGCTTTTTTAGTTGAACGGGCGGCAAGTTGCTCGGGTTTAAATGTGAATACCTGCCGGAAATCAATTGTAAAGACGTGTCAATTGTTGTCAAGACCTGTGGAGACAATTGGTGAACAATTATTTCAAGGTATTTGTTTTATTTAATTGTTTTTGGCTGAAAATAGCACGAGATTTGTTTTGTTTCAACTCACGTTTTTCTTTCGGCTCGAGGGCCTAACCAAAACACGAAGACAATTTTGATTTTCTCGGGTCGTTCTGGGCCGATTTTCTCCATTTAAACTTTCGATAACTGTTTATTTACACGAGAACTAAAGTTATATGGCTTTGTTTTTTTTTGTTTTGTTGATTTTCCTCTGTTTTTGGACAGTTTTAGCCGAGTTTTGGATTTTGCTTGAAAACACGAAATTTTCAAGCAACACGCATGTGTTTTGCACTTGCGAAAAATAATTTTTAACCTGCCAAAACTTTGTTTTTTTCACCCAAATACTTTCGATAAATGTTCCAAAGCTATTAGCTTCATTTTGATATTTTCGTGGGTTCTGTAGGACAAAAATTGCCAGTAATTTAATTTGAAAGTTTTAGTGTTTTTAAAGTACGTTGATGAATTCATTTTTAAACGGCTTTTAGGGGGCGGCAGGGTGGGCGCTAGGTGGTCGCTTGCCAGGGGGAGTATTGTAGGGTATGTATTGTAGGGTATGTATTGTAGGGTATGTATTGTATGGTATGTATTGTAGGGTATTTATTGTAGGGTATGTTATGTAGGGTATGTATTGTAGGGTATGTATCGTGGGGTATGTATTGTAGGGTATGTTATGTAGGGTATGTATTGTAGGGTATGTATGAATGTAGGTATGGGCATGAGCGGAGCGAATGCAGCGCGCGAAGCGCGCCAACCAGATTAAGCTTTGTTTACTTGACGGGCTCCGGGGAGGGAGCGAAGCGACCGAACCGGCTCATGTATGTATGTATGTATGTATTGTATGTATGTATGTATGTATGTATGGGCATGAGCGGTAGCGAATGCAGCGCGCGAAGCGGCCAACCAGATTAAGCTTTGTTTACTTGAGGGCTCCGGGGAGGGAGCGAAGCGACCGAACCTGGCCATGTATGTATGTATGTATGTATGTATGTATGTATGTATGTATGTATGTATGTATGTATGTATGTATGTATGTATGTATGTATGTATGTATGGGCATGAGCGGGAGCGAATGAGCTTTTGTTGCTTGGGGGGCTCCGGGAGGAGCGTAGCGACCGGGCCCCGGCTAGTCTATATATACTATTCTACGATCACACGTGACCCGCCGACTGTGAACAATGCCCATTGTCTTTTGAACAATCGACGTTCGAACCGAACAATGGATCAAAGGAATTTCGTTGTGATCAAAAAGGCTTTTTTCCTGGGGGTCAATAAGGGTGCAAATTGGTATCAAAATGATCGCCGCATTGCGCTGATCACAGTAAAGCTTTCCGCTAATTTCTACTCCAAACGGTTCGGGAGTTATGGCCCATTTTGTGTTCCGACTTTCTAGAAACTTCCGAGGACGGAGTTAATGAGATGCAAAACGAGCAAGGAGAAACACGTGTTTTTTAGTTGAACGGCGGCACTTGCTCGGATTTAACCAGAATACGTGCCGGAAATCAATTGTAAGACGTGTCAATTGTTGTCAGGACCTGTGGAACATTGGTGAACAATTATTTCAAGGTATTTCCTTTATTCAATTGTTTTGGCTTAAATAGCACGAGTTTTGTTTGTTTCACCTCACGTTTTCTTTCGGCTCGAGGGCCTAACCAAAACACGAAGACATTTGATTTTCTCGGTCGTTCTGGCCGATTTTCTCCATTTAAACTTCGATAATGTTTATTTACACGAGAACTAAAGTTATATGGCTTTGTTTTTTGTTTTGTTGATTTTCCTCTGTTTTTGGACAGTTTTAGCCGAGATTGGGTTTTGCTGGAAAACACGAAATTTCACGCAACACGCGTGTGTTTTGCATTTGCGAAAATTAATTTTAACCTGCAAACTTTGTTTTTTTCACCCAAATACTTTCGATTAATGTTCGCCAAGCTATTAGCTTCATTTTGATATTTTCGTGGTTCTGTAGGACAAAAATTGGCCACGTTAATTCAATTTGAAAGTTGGTGAATCGTGTTTTAAATGCTATTTTTTCACGGTTTGATTTCACGGCTATTTTTGATGAAGAAATATGTCTTGGACTTCAAAAATGTACAACTAAAATTGCGAAAAGCTTTTCATATGCACCCAAATATTTTCGATATTTATTTGCCAGGTATTTGCTTCATGCTGGTGTAATTTGAGTTCAAATGGACAAATTTTGACCAAGTTAGGGAATTTTTGTTTTTAAAGTTGGCTGATGAATAAATTTTTTCAACGGCTTTTTGTTGGCTCCACTAAATACTCCCTTAATTCAAAACAACACTGTTAAGAAAAGTGAATATTTTATCGGATTCGCTGTTCCTTAGCTACAGTTTGATATATTTTTTATACAGATTGAGTTAAATTTTCCAGGATTGATTAATTTTTGAAGGCAATTTTTTCTTCAAACTTCACACTGAAGCTATCAACTTTCGGAAGCGGCTTTTCGGGGGCAGCGTGGGCGCCGGGCGGTCGCTTGGCAGGGGGAAGATTCGACCCTCCACCTTTACTTTCTTTAGAAATGTGGCGTGATGAAATATATTGTAGGGTATGTGTAGGTATGTATTGTAGGGTATGTATTGTAGGGTATGTATTGTAAGGTATGTATTGTAGGTATGTATTGTAGGTATGTATGTAGGGTATGTATTGTAGGTATGTATTATAGGGTATGTATTGTAGGGTATGTGTTGTAGGGTATGTATTGTAGGGTATGTATTGTAGGGTTGTATTGTGGGTATGTATTGTATGGTATGTTTAGTAGGGTATGTATTGTATAGGTATGTATTGTAGGGTATGTATAGTTAGGGTATGTATATGTAGGGTATGTATTGTAGGGTATGTATTGTAGGTATGTATTGTAGGTTTGTTTTTTAGGGTAATGTATTGTAGGGTATGTATGTAGGGTATGTATTGTAGGGTATGTATTGTAGGGTATGTATTGTAGGGTATGTATTGTAGGTATGTATGGTAGGGTATGTATTGTAGGTATGTAGTGTAGGGTATGTATTGTAGGGTGTAATGTAGGTTGTATGTAGGTATGTATGTAGGTATGTATTTAGGTGTGTATGTTTTTAGGTATGTATTGTAGGGTTTTGTAAAGGGTATGTATTGTAGGGTATAGTTGGTATGTATGTGGGTTTTTTTTTTTTTTTTTTTTTTTTTTTTTTTTTTTTTTTTTTATGTTTATGTATGGGCATGGCGTTCAAGCATGCCAGGTGCGCGAAGCGCCCCAACAGTTAAGCTTTCTATTTTGCTGGCCCGGGGAGGGGCGAGCGACCGAACCCGGCATGTTTGTATGTTAAGTATGTATGTTTTTTTTATGTATGTATGTATGAATATGTATGTATTTGTATGTATGTATGTATGTATGTAGGTGGTTGTATTATGTAGTATGTATGTATGTATGTATGGGCATGAGCATAAGCGAATGCAGCGCACGAAGTGCGCCAACCACAGGCGAGCGTAGCGAGCTAACCCATTTATGTAGAATTGAAAAGGGCAATGAGCGTAAGCGAATGCAGCGCACGAAGTGCGCAACAACCACAGGCGAGCGCAGCGAGCTAACCCATTGTACGTGGGGTTGAAAGGGGCATGAGCGGGAGCGAATGCAGCGCGCGAAGCCGCCAACCAAATTAAACTTTGTTGCTTGGGGGGTCCGGGAGGGAGCGTAGCGACCGGGCCCGGCTAGTCTATATATACTATTCTACGATCACACGTGACCCGCCGACTGTGAACAATGCCCATTGTCTTTTGAACAATCGACGTTCGACCAAACAATGGGATCAAAGGAATTTCGTTGTGATCAAAAAGGCTTTTTCCTGGGGTAATAAGGGCAAATGGGTATAGAAATGATCGCTGCATTGTGCGATGACAGTAAAGCTTTCCGCTAATTCTAACCCCAGCGGTTCGGGAGTTATGGCCCATTTGTGTGTCCGACTTTCTAGAAAGTTCCGCGGACAGAGTTAATGAGATGCAAAACGAGCGGGAGAAGCACGTGTTTTTTAGTTCAACGGGCGGCAAGTTGCTCGGGTTTAAGCGTGAATACGTGCTCTGGAAAATCATTTGTAAAGACGTGTCAATTGTTGTCAAGACCTTGTGGAGACAATTGGTGGACAATTATTTCAAGGTTTTCCTTTATTCAATTGTTTTTTGCTTTA